>OX371181.1:8198130-8670630 GCA_947310635.1 Leptodirus hochenwartii
ATCGCAACCATGTAATAGAATATAACGAACAAGTGAGGAGGAATCGCTATATTTTAAAACGCATTATTTATTGCGTGAAATTTTGCAGTGGTATTGAATTAGCTCTCAAAGGGGACCGCTAGAATGAAGAATCGGGAAATCGTAGAATATTTATAGAATTGGTCAATCTTTCTGCAGAATTAGATTTTATATTTCGAGAACATCTGCAAGACGCTACGGATTTCAAGGGGACCTCTAAAACAATACAAAATGATATTTTAGATAGTATGCTTGCGGTATGCAAAGAGGAAATTTCTAGTCAAATTAAAAAATCCGATTTTTTGGTTATTCTATGCGACGAAACTACGCATGTTACGAATTGGTGCCAAAGGGTATTGATATTTAGATATGTTTTTGATGGAACTGTTTGTGAGAATTTTTGGGGCTTTATTAGGATCCATGAAAAATCAGCCGGAAGCATACAAAAATGCATTAAAGACGAAACTGATCCTCTAATTCAGGAAACACCTCAAAAGTTAATCGCTAAACGTACGATGGCGCGAATGTTATGAGTAGTGCTACAGGTTGTGTTCAAAGTTACATAAAGAAAAAATATCTTTGTGCTCATTATATACATTGCTATGCTCACCAACTAAATCTTCTAATGCAGAAAGCAGCATCACAACATGTTAAAGTGAGGGTATTTTTCAATATTCTATGGGCAATTCCCGCTTTTTTTCACACACCTAGAACATATGCGATGTTTTAGAGGAAATAGTCAACCGCAGGTTACCGAAGTCAGCTGCAACAAGATGGAATTATAACATCAGAACTGTGAATACTGTGTATGAAAATCGAGAAAAGCTAATAGAAGTATTTGAAGAAATTGATGAAAAATGCTTAAGAAGTGTAACTTCTAATGAAGCTTCTGGTCTCCGGCGAGCTCTAGAAAACCCAGAATTTTTGTTTTGATTGTCATTTTTCACAAAATTATTCCACATGTGGATATATTGTATAATCAAATCCAGTCAAGAGATAATGATAGTATCCAACTTCAAACTGATACAATTTTTCAAAAGTACATTAGAAACATTAGATGTCAAACTGATGCTATTCAAAGTGACAATGAAGAAATTTCTCATTCAACAAAGAGGAGAAGAAAAGAAGATAACTTACAAAGAAGTGTATATGCCAAAGAAGTTTGTGACGTAATTATAATACAGATGAAGAACAGATTCTCATATCGTGGCCATCTACAAACCACTGAGTTATTTAACACGAAATCGATGCCAACATTTTCTAAACAATTTCCAGTGGACCTTTTGGAAACCGTGTGTCATGCATATCCATTTTTGAATAAAACCAGATTGAAAACAGAATTAGAAGTCATTTACTTGCGTCCGAATTTTTATCAAATAAAGGAGCCACAAATTTGGAGCCACAAATTTCCTTTCATTATTGCTACAAAATAATCTCAGTGAAATGTTCCGGAAACTATAAAAATACTTAAAATTATTTTAACAACCCCGATGACCACTGCTGAATCAGAGCGTTGCTTTTGAACATTTAAAAGAATCAAGACTTTTTTGCGAAATACTACAGGTAATGATCGTTTAAACCCGTTTGCGATGATGTGTATTAATAAAAATGTCGTGCAAGATATTGACAATTTTGACGAAAAAGTTTTGGAAAAGTTTATATCAATGAAGGGTAGAAGAGCGGATTTCACTTTCAAGAAATGATTGAATTTAATCATTTCGTATCCATTTTAGGTAAAATTTATTACTATTATGTTATTTTTTAAGAAATGCGCCCACCTCGATTGAAATGTCAAGAGCCGCCACTGTAAGATATAATCACCACAGAACATTCATAATATTCAATCGATATAAACACTCGTGGGCAAAAGCATCGAATCAAACAATTTCTTATCAAATGAGACGGAATCTGCCTTTATACTCAGCATGAATGCAATGGATTGAATAAAGTTTTCTAACAATGTTGTTTATACTGAATAAATGTTATGCCAAATGGTTTTATGCTCAATCGAAATTATATCGTACGATTTTCTGCTTAGTAAAGTGCTTCCACTCTACGAATATATCGACCTGTATGTACGATTTCTGGAATCTACCTTATCAGAGCCTCTTCATCTCTGTCAAAATGTCGAAAGAATCCAGACGTTCCCTATAGTTACATATATGTACTTATATAATACCAATTCAGAGTGCAATGTCTGAGCATAGGAATCCCAAAAGCTTTTCTTGTTCCTCAAATACCTACCTCGCTAAATGATTAGAAACATTTATTTTTTATCGCTAACGCCAGGAATTCCAAGATCCGGTATTGGAAGAAAAGGCTTACTTGTCTGGAATGTAAGAGAGATTTAGATCTTTATAATTATACTTTAATTAGTTAAAGTATCGATTTTTATATAAGAGATTTCTTCTAAAATAAGTAAACTTGAAATTAAAAATAAAGTTTTAATTTAAGCTTACAGTTTTTCACTATCTTCAAAAATTCTAATTAATTGTACAAGAATATTATATAAAATAAATAATTAAATTAACTAATTAGTTAAATTAATTGTATAAAATAACATCCAAATGCAGTAACACAAAGCATTTAATAGCTAGATTCGCATTTTGAAAACCATGCCCTCGTCGTCAGTTTTAAAAATAAACTGATTAAAATACCTATGTCACTAAATGACAGCAGTTTTCTGCTTTTCAAAATCTATAACGTGCATAATCTAACTTATAAAGTGCTGAATAAAAAAAATCTATTATCAACTACGTATGCACATTATAATAATAATTCAGGTGTAGCCAAACTAAGAAAAAACGAAACGTAAATTTAGTCTGCATTTAATAATTTGAACAGACAGGATGAAAGCGAAACTGAATTCATTAAATTTGATTTTGATCTATCCTTCATAAGCGTTCAATTCGTAAATAATTCATAGCAAATGTTTTTGAATCAGTTCAATCTTTAGAAATTTGTTGAATTAAATTTCTTAAATGTGTTTTCTGACCCCCTTGCCCCTTATCAATCACGCCCATGCATAGAAGCCTTATTTTAACAATTTACTATTGGTATTTTTTTAATTTCAAGAAATTTATACTTTCTATTGCAATAACCTTTTTCTAACAAAAAATAAATAAAAGAGAATTAAACTTAAATGGCAATATATAAGAAATACATTGACCGATTGGAGTTTCATAATAAAAAATAGTTGACACATGTTTTTAAGAAATAATTTCTTGTGTAAGAATGTTCAATTCTTTGTAAAAAAATACGTTTGCGTTCAAAAATTTCTCGTCAATTTTCGTATTTGTAAAAGAGCGGAATTTCCCTTTTCAAAATATAATGTAATACGGGAATTCGTAATTCCTCTCCTGTTTACCCTAGATTTGCATTTTTATTCGCCGCAAGCCGAGCAAACGTTTTAAAACATTTTTCGAGTTCTTTGATTGGAGGTTTATTATTGCAAGAGCATTATAGAGCATTATAAGAGCAACTTATTTACGCTAGCAATCTTGAAATAATTTATTTTCTGTGATAATTATTTAAATGAATATGTTTTTTGCCAATTTGATTTCAAAACAATTACAAGAGCAAATTATCAAAGTGAATGTCAAACAACAAAAAAACTCCATCAATGGAGAATCAAAAAAAAATTCTAACTAATTAAATATTGATTAAATAACTACTAGAGTGAGATAAGAGTAAGCTGAATTCAATTTACAATTTCGAATATATCCTCTATGCATTTTTTTTTGCTGTAACAAAAGAGTCAATATTTGTAGATGTTTATATTAATGTACAAATAGTTTTATAGCCTGTATATAATATCGCACCTACATGGTCTATTAACACGCTTTCCGTTCCCTACTAGTTCACTCTCCATCTAAATATTTTACGTTCTGCATCCACAGAGATATACGAGGTAAGTTTAAAAAGTAAAAAGAACGCATGCACAGTGTGTGATTTGGCAACATTGCAAGTTTTCCCGCCAGTTAACCATTTAGATAAACATTTGATCTACCTCCAGTACAAGTCTCAACTACCCAATGCTACTGCACTTTTTTTACTACGTGTTCTTGTGAAGCTAGTTTTTTTAGTGTGTCACGGAAATGGACGTAACAAAATTGGAGCAACGTTATGCGATCAAGTTTTGTCTCAAACTTGCCGAAACCGCAATGGAAACTTTTCAAAAATTGACGCTAGCGTATGGGGAGCAGGTCTTATCGAAAGCTCAAGTTTTTAGGTGGCACAAGGCCTTTTTAGAGGGACGTGAAAACGTTAATGATGAAAATCGGAAAGGACGACCGCGCAGTTCAAAAACCGACAAAAATTTGAAAAAAGTGGGAGTTTTTGTGATGTCTGATCGACGAATGATTGTCAGAATGATCAGCAGTGAATTGAATTTGAACATTGCCACTGTCTACGATATGTTAACCCAGGATTTGGGCATGCGAAAGGTGTGTTCGAAGATGGTTCCCAAAATCCTGACATCTGAGCAAAAACTACATCGGAGAGCTGTGTGTTCAGATCTTCTGCAGAACATTGAAACTAACAAAGATTTTCTAAAAATCGTGATCACAGGTGACGAATCCTGGGTACTTGAATACGACCTTGAAACGAAACGCCAAAGTCAGGAGTGGCACACCCCCGACTCACGACGTCTGAAGAAAGCACAGATGAGCAAATACAAGATTAAAACAATGCTCATTTGCTTTTTCGACAGTCAGGGGATTGTTCATAAGGATTTTGTGCCCCCGAGGCAAACTGTCAATCAGCAGTTTTACCGCGAAATTCTCGAGAGACTAAAGAAAAGAGTTCTACGAGTCAGACCAAGCATTTCTGAAAGTTGGATGTTGCATCATGACAACGCACCTTGTCACACAGCACTCTCTATTAGGCAATTTTTGACACAAAAAGGAATTTCAGTGGTTCCTCAGCCACCCTACCCACCCGATCTATCACCCTGTGACTTCTTCCTTTTTCCCAAGTTGAAAATTCAACTCAAGGGACATCATTTTGGCACTATAAACGTCATTCAGAAAACTGTGACGGACTAACTTCGTTCGATCCCACTTAACGACTTCCAACACTGCTATGAGCAGTGGGTACAACGTCTCCGACGCTGTGTGGCCTCAGAAGGAAACTATTTTGAAGGTGATAAAGTTGAATTGTAAATATAAAATAAATAAAAAGTTTTATTGAAACAGTCTCATTACTTTTCAAACACACATCGTACATCTTAAGAACCTTCCGTATCTGAAACATTCAGTCAGTTATCTATCACTGTGTTGTAACAGACACACACACACACACACATACACACACACACACACACACACACACACACACACACACACACATATATATATATATATATATATACACTCCCTATTCATCTACCGCTTCCTCAGCCTGCTCTTACCAGACCATCCCTCACCTCACACTAACCAAAGACAGATAATGAACAGAACGCGATTTTCCTTCGCCTTTTCCAAGTGCCACCGAAGGTCAGGCTGCGGTGTAATGGTGCGATGACAACGAAGATGGATTTTATTTTCTATTTTTTGCGCAAAACTAAATTGGCAATGCGCAAGTGGATGGAATCTTATTATGGATGTACTGAATTCATTATATAAAGTAAATCTGAAAAGATATGGCGTAGTCGATATGAATAGATTGATTATAAAAATAAAATTCTATTGATACTAGAATTCAGACAATCTAAATTAAAACGCTTCCCATAAAAATCAAATTTTCACGGACAATAAGCTACTCTAATTTACATAATTTCTAAAAGAATTTTATCTTTAGTAAGCTGTGGATTTATACTAGTTATAAAATTATACTATTTATATTATTAATTATTATTAATTTATGAATTTATAAATTTAATATAATAATTAATTATTATTAATTATTTATACTAGTTATAAAGTTATAAAATACTAGTTATGAAATAATAAACCATATTTCATAAAGAGTATACCAGCTTTATATTCTATAGAATAAAATATATATATTAGATTTATTGTTTATATTATCTCTCACATACCACTAGCGATGGCAAACTGTAGGTCACTTTGAAGACCTAGTTCGAAGTTCATAGTTCATTTCAATGTACCGTTCACGAACTATAGGTCGTGAACTACTAACATCTTTTTTAAATGAACTAATTCGCGACCTATATGAAATACATGCACATACTGAAAATAATCTCTTTTTTTCTGAATAAAAATATTAAATAGTAAAAAATAAATAAATTGAAATATTACAATACTTATTTTGAATTAAGAATGGGGAAGAAAGAACAACAATGTTTATAATTTATACAAAATATATATATAAGGAAATATAATTTCGTTCCATTCACGAACACACTTTATCACATAAATGTTAGTACTGCTATTGGTACTGTATATGTACTGTATACTATACTGCATCCTTTACGAGTCATTGTGATTCATGAACAGTTTAGTACATGACGGGTTCAGGATCTAGTACAAGTACTTCAATAAGTACAACGTTCACCATGTAGTTCATAGTTCACGTACTAGGTCATAGTAACCTATAGGTCGTTGCAAAACATCGTGACAGTACGCCCGTCATTTGATTGAACCGTTCAGAATGAACGGTTCGCGAGCGAACTACATGCCACAATAACTAGGTGTAAACCTCTGATCAAACTATTGATCAATTTTCTTTGCATTGTTTTAAAAAAATGCCTTTGTTGAATACGTATTGAAAGAACTGCAGTTTAACGATCTCTCCTGAGTTAACTCCTTCATATTCCCTAGTTATTCTATCTAATATCCTGCACTATCTGACGTACGTACTATAATCTAAGCCTACTTACTGCTTCCTTTTCTTCTAATCTACTTTCTATAAATAATTATAAAATACCCGGTGACTCCTACGCTTAATACTTCTCTTCTCCTCAACTAAATCGAGCACAGCTTCATTTGTGATTTATCTGCCCACCCAATCCTCATCATCCTCCTATAGCACCACATCTCAAAAGCTTCTATTCTATGCCTCTCTTATTTTCCTATATTCCAATAATAATTTATTTATTTTCTTAAATATATAGACTAGGCGTAGTGCATTTTATATATACACATTTCCTGTACCAAAATGTATCATGGTTAAGTAGCGATGGCAAACTGTAGGTCAGTTTGAGGACCTAGTTCGTAGTTCATAGTTCATTTCAATGTATTGTTCACGAACTATAGGTCGTGAACTACTAACATCTTTTAAAAATGAACTAGTTCACGACCTATATGAAATACATGCACATACTGTAAATAATCTCTTTTTTTCTCAATATAAAAATATTAAATGGTTGAAAGATAAATAAATTGAAATATTACAATACTTATTTTGAATTAGTAATGAGGAAGAAAAGACAACAATGTTTATAATTTATACAAAACATATATATAAGGAAATTTAATTTCGTTCCGTTCACCAACACACTTTATCACATAAATGTCAGTACTGCTATTGGTACTGTATATGTAATGTATACTATACTGCATCGTTTACGAGTCATTGTGATTCATGAACAGTTTAGTACATGACGGGTTCAGGATCTAGTACAAGTACATGAATACGTACACCGTGCACCATGTAGTTGATAGTTCACGAACTAGGTCATAGTGACCTATAGGTCGTTGCAAAACATCGTCACAGTACGCCCGTCATTTGATTGAACCGTTCAGAGTGAACGGTTCGCGAGTGAACTATACATCGCTACAGTTAAGACACAGTAGTATTTGCTTTTATGTAGGTATGGCTATTCCATTCCGCTGCTCTTTATCTGTCGACTAATTAGATTGTAAATTAAATTATTTACAAATCATTGACCAACGTTCGGTGAAGCTTGATATCTTTTCTCCTAATGGCTTTAGTATTAATGTGCACTTCTTAACCACTTCTGGTAATAAGTTAATAATATGTACCTAGAATATTGCAACTAATAATTTCATACCCCCAAGTTAATATCTTTTATTGGATACGATAATCAACGAAATTTTTTCAATATTCAGTATAAATACAAGTACAACAATATAAAATACATACTATATATATAAATACATTATATATATATATATATATATATATATATATATATATTCTATTTTACCAGTAGTAATTTCTTTGTAAAATCACCCCTCATTTTCCCAATTTCCATTTTGTGGAGACAAGTATCGGATCTTCCTCTTAGTTTTTTCTTTCCAATTTTAATTATAAATTTACAAATAATTGATATTCTTTTGGAGAAATTGTATAGAAATAAACCATTATAATATTGTGTGATTACAACTCACCCTATGAAATTATATAAGATTATTTAATAATCAATCAAACGTGAAAATTTAGTAATACTTTCAGTACTAGCTAAATATTGTATAGATTCATTACTCTATATAATATTTTATTTTATTTTCAAACAATTCATGCTTATAACAGTATATTATAAAACGTATAAATATAACTACGTATATTTAAAACTTATTTTCAATACCTTTATTGCACAAGCAAAAACTTTGCTAAAATTTAATTAATTTAATTTAATAAATATATGATATACGTTTATTGTAATAATTATTCCTTAATTAAATTGTATATCTTTAAATATAATATATATTGTATAATATAATAATCGTATATAAAGGTTCATATAACATGGTTTTCCTATACAATGCCACAATAACAAAGAAATGACCAGAAAATAGAGCAAACTTCTTGATTATGCATAAATATTTATAAACAAATCTATTTAATTTTCTAAAATTTCCGTTAGTTTTCCGAAATATAATTAATAAAATTTCACTTAAATGTTAATTATCACAATCGTATTCAAATATTCCTTTAAGATTAATACTTTTCATACTTCCAGTATACTTAACAATATATTTTTAAGTAGCGATATGGAATATCGCATGAGCGATGTATCAATATTGATTTTATTGAATTTACTTTTTGCTGGGCGTCAAGACGAGAAGCCAAAAGATATTTATGAAGTGTTTACACAGAAAACGATATTATACCTTTGTATCAATGTCGCGTACATATATAGGGTGACAATTTGCAAAATTAATAGACTACATATCTGGAACCAAAAAGTATGTATCAAGTCTCGAAATATTTGCAGCAATATGATAGTCGATTTCGAACTTCTCATCGAAATCAATCTTAAAATTCTTAAGCATCAGCCAATCAGTCATTACAAAACTTTGAGTGGTATCAAAAATGTTCGAATTTAAAATGATAATTAAAACAAAAAATTAATCACGGCGGCAAACGGAATATTGACAAAAAAACCGTAACTCCAGGCATTTATAAACTTCACGCGCAGATAAAATTATAAGCTTCCACCTTTAAATATACAACCCAGATAAATGACAAGATGAAAATTAAGATTGTTACGTTTAATTTTATACTTACGATACTATATTATAATTTTTAGCGGAAGAATAGGTAATTGCTATATATTTTGACATCATTTTTGGTTTTGGGAATTTGGCCAACTGGTGGCAGTACAGGTATATCATTTTCGTTTTATATAATTTATTTCAATCTCGCAATTATATATGTACATTACAAATGGTAATGTATTCTACAATCATGTATTCATTATTTTATTATGGCAAATTCTATATGTTCGATCGTCTATCTTATTTAGATCCATTATTTGTCGTTGTCGTTTAGGAAATTTTATTATGGCTTATTTCTTTAAATTCTCTCATTGTTATTTCGCTTGTCCATGGGAACCTGTTTGGATCCTACCTCGCGTCATGCGAGTGCGCATCAACTTCTTATCAAATTTGATAATACCTGAAGCAGTGGCGGTTTCTTTCGAGGCCGCAGGGCCGCGCGCCCGTCCTGAACATTGAGCGCATCACCGTAGATATATAATTGTTTGCGATATTTTATCTCGGCATTATTTTTCCTAAAAGATAAGCTTGCGTTGCGATAACACTCAACACAACACGGTATGGCGGCGATGCAAAATGATTAAATTCATTCATTTCTTGAAAATGGTATTCCGCTCTTCTATCTTTCATTGATATAAACACTCCTTGCACAAGTTTGTGATAAATTTAAATAAGGCAATAGCCTACCTAATTCTTTAATTTTTACTTTGTCCTCAATAGAAAGTCTAAAAAACTCTAATTTCAATAAAGAACTATCACTATTAATTTTTATTAAATTATTTCTATTAAATATATTCTAGGAGAAACACGTGGCAAAATCGTACATACGTGACTACATAGAACAATGTAACTGTCTTATCTGGCTATTCTATATCCATTTTCCTATATATTAGACTAGGCTTCTCTGTTGGGACGCTAAAGAATCGCGACCCGCAATAGCTTAAAACAACGATATATTCTTAGCTGTACAAGCAGTGTAACGTCACGTTTCCATAGGAACGCGGGCGGCTAGTTTGTATGCGACCAGATGAAACGGATGATATACTGCATACGGTCGCTCTCACTCTACCGCTTACAATAGATAGGATGAGTGCATATGCAATTAACTCATACTTGCTCGCTTCCACAGCGTGTTGAGTGCTATCGCGACGCAAGCTTTATCTTTTAGGAAAAATAATGCCGAGATAAAATATCGCAATACAATTATATATCTACGGTGATGCGCTCAATGTTCAGGATGGGCGCGCGGCCGTGCGGCCTCGAAAGAAGCTGCCACTGATCAGTACCATTCTAGGGAGAGTTATTCTAGCGTTGTTCTAGCGTACGTGTAAATAGGTTTATACACCACGGTATACGCGCGATTACCGCAACGAGAGTATGTTAAAATTACTGAAATCGTTGATCTTGGCAATAGATGTATGAAATTGATTCGAATTTGTATATTCCTTGTTCTCTGCTATTGTGGTTGATTAGTTCCACAGTCGCTTGAGAACTTTAAAATCACCTGATTACATGGGTTCGTTATTTCCCATTCCAACGGACTCAAGATTTTTCAAATAACGTGGCGGTCGTTCTACCCATACCCATCTCCGACAGCAGCAACACTGAGCTAACTTCGCGAGTCCAACAACCAGTTCTCAAACGACCGTATAATTCGTTCGTTACAATTTTAGCAATTTCTTTCCTCCCCCATCCCCCTTTGTTGTTATTAATTAATGTTCTCGTACCCAGTTATGAACCAGCCTAACACGCGCTAAGTATGCGTATAACAAGATCTGTATATGTATGAAATGCCATAAGTATTGCAGTTTAGGAGTTTCTCAATTACTTCACTGGTGGTTTGGTATTGTGGTGGTGATGCATCACCTATCACGACATTCCAGTTCCTCTTTTCTATATTATAGAAACGCTTTTTAGCAATTTTTAATATATTTTTTGGTCCTAGAGATATGTCCCATTTCAACTTTGAAATTGTCACCTGGTACGTATATTTTTCTGTGAAGTAAGGAGTGCATAAAGATACGCGAACAAAACCCTAAAAACTCACCCTGCAGTCCTCTCTCAGGATAATAATATTACGAGATTTATAGTTTCTTTTCCACCATTGTCTGCGGCTGACAAAACTCATAAAACTAGTTCAAATATTATTTCATTTGGGAATAAAAGTATTTGAAGTGTGTTATTGCTTCAATACTATATTGTATTAAGTTGCACTTTATATTATAGCTGCTACATAATGTTTAGGAAAATTGGCTATAATACATTATAATTATAAGAAAAATAGCTTATAGGCATGATGAAGAGGGTTAATTTCCTCGCAGGAACTCTATTATTCAAATTAAGTAGACTTACTAGATAATTAATTGAATATACAGTAGTATAGATTAATAACCACAGCATCAGATAATGGGCATACCGGTGTAGGTTTTATAATGAATAGAAAGTTGGGATGTAGAGTAAAGAGTTATTGCCAAGTTAGTGATAGAATTATAACTATTAGATTAGGCACGAAGCCAACGGACACAGTTATAGTGCAAGTATATATGCCAACTTCAAGTCACGATGATGAGGAGGTAGAATCCATTTATGAGGAGATTGAATCTAGGTTAGCAAACGTTAAAGGACAAAATAATCTAATTGTAATCGGAGATTGGAATGCCGTAGTAGGTAAGGGAAAGGAAGTTTCAATAGTAGGAGAATATGGAATAGGAACACGTAATGATAGAGGGGATAGATTGGTAGAGTTTTGTATTAGGAATAAGCTAGTGGTAGCAAACACGCTTTTTCAGAATCACAAGCGCAGGATATATACGTGGAAAATTACAGGAGATATAGGGAGGTATCAGATAGATTACATACTGGTTAAAGAGAGGTTTAGGAACCAGATTAAGAATTGTAAGAGTTACCCTAGAGCAGATATTGATAGTGACCATAAGTTAGTAGTCCTGGACTCAGAGGTCAAATTCAAGAAATTACAGAAGTCCAAACAGGTCAGAGTAGATGTCGATAGGTTAAAATTAGCTGATGTATGTGAAAAGTACAAGCAGAAAGTAGAAATCATGGCTAATGGAACATCTAGGAGCGACATAAATTGCGAATGGAGGGAAATCAGAAATAGGTTAACTACAGCAGCAAATGAAGTATTAGGCACAAAGAAAAGGGCAGGTAGGAGGGAATGGATCACGGAAGAAATAGTTGAAATGATAGAAGCAAGAAGGAAAATTAAAATTGGAAACACAGAAGCAGGACAGAAAAAATATAAGGAACTAAGGAACTTAATTAATAGGAAATGCAAGCTAGCGAAAGAAGAGTGGATAAAAGGAAACTGTGAGGATATTGAGGAGGATATGAGAAGAGGTAAAGTAGATTTGGGCTACAGGAAAATTAAGTCACATTTTTCTAAAGTAAAACCAAAGGGTAACATTATATGTGATAAGCAGGGTAAGGAACTCACAGAAAATAAGGAAAAAGCTAGAAGATGGAAGGAGTATCTTGAAGATTTATATAAAGGTAGGCAGGACATGGAGGAGCTAGAAAGTGTGGAACAGATAGATGAGGATGACTTAGGTCCTAGCATACTTAGGTCAGAGTTTCATAGAGCATTAAATGATTTACGGAATAACAAAGCAGCGGGGATTGATATGATACCAGCCGAATTAATAAAACACGCAGGGGAAAAAATGCAGGAGCGATTATACAGGTTAGTTTGTAAAATATATGAGAAGGGAGAAGTACCACAGGATTTTCAGCGTAGTAGAATAGTAACAATGCCGAAGAAAATAGGAGCTAATTTGTGTGAGAACTATAGGACCATTAGCCTACTATCACATGCATCGAAGATATTGTTAAAGATTATTTATAGGAGATTAGAAAATAAAGTAGAGGAAAGGCTAGGAGAAGATCAGTTTGGTTTTAGAAAAACAGAGGGACGAGAGAGGCGATTCTAGCACTAAGAACGGTAGTAGAAAAAAGAAAGCGGGTAGGAAAGGTAACTTGCATAGCTTTTGTAGACTTAGAAAAGGCATTTGATAATGTAGATTGGGACATAATGTTTAGAATTTTAAAAGAAACGGGTATAGATTATAAGGATAGGAGAATAATTTTTAATTTATATAAACACCAAACTGCCTTAGTTAGAATTGAGGGGGAAGAAGAGGTAGCAAAAATAGGGAAGGGAGTTCGGCAGGGATGTACACTCTCACCGTTAAATATTTAATGTATATATAGAAGATGCAATAAACAAAGTAAAAGAAGAGTATAGTGTAGGTGTGAATGTACAGGGAGAGAAAATATATATGTTGAGATTCGCCGACGATATAGCTATATTGGAAGAAAGCGAAAAAGAATTTAGAAAGGGTATTGAATGGTATGCAGGCAGTATTGACTAGGGATTTTAACATGAAAATAAATATAGGTAAAACTAAAGTGATGAGGTGTGACAAAAAGGAATGCAGTAGAAAAATGAGGATCTCAATAGGAGATAATAGAATCGAAGAAGTGTCAGATTTTTGTTATTTAGGCAGTAGAATCACAAAATATAATCGAAGCAAGGTAGATATAAAGTGTAGGATAGCACAGGGTAGGAAGGCATTCGTAGAAAAAGAACAGATTTTAAGATCAAATATTGACTTGGGTATTAGAAAAAGATTACTGAAGGTATATGTTTGGAGTGTAGCACTGTACGGGTGTGAGGCGTGGACTATAGGAAAGGAAGAGAAGCGTAGATTACAAGCATTCGAAATGTGGTGTTATAGGAGGATGATGAGGATTGGTTGGGAAGATAAAGTAACAAATGAAGCTGTACTAGAGTTAGTAGGGGAGAAGAGAAGTATCTGGAGAGTGTTACAGCGTAGGAGAGACAGATTAGTAGGGCATATTCTTAGGCATGAGGGGATTATGCAATTGATCATAGAAGGTAGAGTGGAGGGAAAGAGAGGGGTAGGTAGGCCTAGATTTGAGTATGTGAGTCAGATAGTTGAAGACGTTGAGATGAATAGCTATAGGGAGATGAAGGGATTAGCTCAGGATAGATCGGCATGGCGTGCTGTTTCCAACCAATCTTTACGATTGCGGACTCTTTAACTAACTAACAGTAGTTATCATAATTTTGTAATTTTTTCGTTTTAATTATTTATTGTACCTAATTTCCGCAAGAAAAGCTTAAATTTCGAAGGCTATTTCGAAGTGTCAGTAGCTATCTTCAGTAGCACAATAATCAGCCAAATAGAATACCTCTGTAATACGCCGAATAAATTATCACTCTGTCAATGACTGTAAAACTGAAATTGGTAATGTAAATGAATCAATTGTACAGCAATCACGGTGAGTGACGGAAGTATTTTATTTTGTTTAAGCTTGTGCTACAGATGGGTACATAGCCTTCGAAAAAAACATTTAGCTTTTTATGAGTCACAGTATTTGGGTGATATTCTATACAATTATATAACACCGTTAATACAAATTTACAGCAATCTAATGGTTCATAATTGCAAATGAATTTATTATGTTATATTATTCTTTCCTTAAACAAGAAACTTAAGATGAATGAAATATTTTGAAGCAAAAGAATAGTAGCCTTTTTTCTTCTCTTCCCCAAACTGCTACTCTCTGTCCTATTGGACATTCATCAGCACATCTTGATTATTAACAACATATTAAACTAAGTATTAAATATTGAATATTGAATAAAATAAAATGTTAAATATTAAAGTTAATGACATGTTAAGAATTCTTATAATTAAAGTTAACTACGCGTAGTTATTTGAGTCAAAGTGCACTAAATATACACACATTGTTCACAATATATTACTTAAATTATAACACAAGGTCTTGCGGAACTTTGCGTTTAAGTCTGCGCATGTCACGAGCATTGTTCATTAGGTGGGTTTGGATGAACTAAGATTCTGTCTCTGTATTTGACACTATGACTTTTATTTCCTGTTTCACCATTTTGATTTTTAAGTCTCGATGCATAAGTTCGTTTGTGACATACCAAGGCGCATCCACAATCATCCTCAGTACTTTGGACTGGAACATTTGTAGAATTGAAAATTTGAGTCGTAAGCGGTAGTTGGACTCCATAGTTGAACTCCATATGTCCACACCGGTTTTATAATTTCTTTATACAGAAACAGCTTATTTCCACAAGAAAGTTTTGATCGCCTGCCAGTTAACCAGTGTATTTTACTTAGTTTAAGGCTCAGTTGTTTACGTTTTTTGAAGATATGTTTTCTCCAGTTTAGTCGGCGATCTAAAGGAAGTCCAAGATATTTTGCTTCGTTTGACTTCCGGATTGGAACACCATTTAACGCAACTGGTGAGCATGTTTCGGTTCTCGTTGTAATTGTAATATGCTTTGATTCAGATTCATTTGCGTTGATGCGCCATTTCTTGAGCAATTTTTTAATCTTATTTAGGCTATTTTGTAGAAGTTATGAGGCAATAGCAGGGCTTGGATGAGAGGCTAATATTGCAGTGTCGTCTGCAAACGTAACAGTTGTCTGCCTAGGAGAAGCAGATATATTAGATAAAAGATTGGTCCTAGAACACTACCTTGGGGGACACCGGAGCTTATGCTGTGTAGTGTAGTATCGGATTCGTCATAGCTAAAGTATTAATGCCGATTTTTTAGGTATGATTTAAGAATCGTGTAGAAGTTATGCGGAAGCATGTATTTGATCTTAAACAGCAAGCCGTCATGCCAAACTTTGCCGAATGCTTCAGTATTATCCAGGAAAGCTGCCGAGCAATAACATTTATTTTTGAAGTCATTATAAATCGCGTTAGTAATCCTGTGAACTTGTTCATTTGTGTTGCGTACGGAAACATAAATTGGTGGGCAGGTAATGTGTCGTTTTCAATCACTGGCATAAGTTTCTGAAGCAGTAACTTCTCAAAGAACTTAGATACGATTGGAAGCAAACTTATGGGCCTGTATGACTTTACATCTTCTGCGGCTTTGCCTGGTGTGGGTATGAGAATGATTTTGGCAACTTTAAATGTGGTGGAACGTAGCTTAGCGTTAACATTACGCTGAATAATATTATGAGAAATAAGGTCAAGTTAAGACAGGTTAAGGTAAAGTTAAGACTTGCTTAAAATATTATTATTAATATATTATATTATTTTGAAAGCTATATTTTGTGACGCGATATGACGCGAACTTATAGCAGGAATTAACAATGGCTACATTTATTCAAATCCCAAAAAATCATATAAAAAATTTATAAAAATCAATAAATTTAGGAAATTATTTCATTTAGTAATACCATTCTTCCACTCTAGAAATGCGCAATATAATAACAATTTCAACAAATTTTGTAGTTTTTTGAAGTGAAACTTCTTTAGGCGCGGTAGGGCAAATTGGCCTGAACGTCACGAAAAGTGAAACGCGCGCTGCGTGTACTGTGGTGTATACGTAGCATACGGCAACCAGTAGACGCTGGGTATTTTATTATATATTACACAAACACAGCTTAACCTTTTAGCTATCAATTTCCATCGTGTGAAAAGTGAAATGAAGAAAAAGACAAGTACAGACAGAGTACGAGCCTATAGAGAACGGAAGAAATCGAATAAACCGCCAAGAAAAGTGCCAACAAGTACCTTGGAAAGAAGTAGAGAGTATGGAGCCAGGCAAAGGGCGTTAAAGAAACACGGTGGACAACGTAACCTTCCAACGTCCTCAAATACACTGGATGAATCGATACCGTCGTTAAGTGAGGACACAGTGAGTGGTATAGAGAATTTAAATGCCACTGATTCAGGTGTGCCGTCTACACGTGAACATACACGCGGTGTGAGAGATCAACGAAATGAATCTGATACAGCTGATTGAAATGCACCCACTAGTGCATCATACAAAAAAATTGCATTCTTTCAACCTGCTCATCGCGAATTTGATAAACAAATTTTCAATAATGCGCTAGGTACAGTGTGTTCTATATGTGATCGAATATGGTTTAACAACGATGTGAAACCTGTTGATCCTAAGAACGAGCAACCTTTACATACTGCGTTTCCAGCCATTATCATTGAAGATGTGATAGCGTGCAATTCATGCCGAAATGCTCTCACTCGGAATACCATTCCAATGTTATCGAAGTCAAATGGTTTTGTCCACCCAGAATTACCTGGTCATCTACCAAAATTAGATTTAGTGTCAGAGAGGTTAATTTTACCCAGAATTCCATTTATGCAAATTCGACGTTTACGACATGTACATGGTCAACATGGGATTTATGGGCAATTTATTAATGTTCCAATATCTGTGAATACGATGGTGAATCGTTTGCCAAGAGACATTGATGATGATCATTGTATTAATGTCCACATAAAAAGAAGAAAAATACACAGATCGAGTTATTTAATTGGTTTGGTGAGAAAAAGAACTATAAAAATATGGCTGCAATATTTAATCCAAACTCCTCTTTATAGACTGTACGACATTACAGTTAATAAAGCTTTCTTTGATGATCAGAATGTCAATAAAAATCAATTAAAATCAAAATCAAAATCAAATCGTTAACAAATGGGAAAAAAGCAATGCATAAAATCAACTTTTCCTAGGAGCTAAGAAGTTTCACTTCTACCGCCCGAGAGTCTCACGGATATATTTTTTTATAATATCATGTATAATAAAATAGATTATATAGCAGAAAATATTTTATTTAGATGATCGTTGTGTTTAGCATAAATTTGTAGAATACATAAATAAAAATATTGTATTTTATACATATATTTAGTTTTTGTTTTATTAATAATGTAAAATTTAAATATGTCCAACTATATTATTTTCTTTATGTTGTATACTATGTATATTTTATTTCTCAAAATATTTTGTATTCGTTTAAATGAAACATTAAAAAGCACAACACGTGATACGAATTCATAATTTAAATACAAGCAGAAAACTTGATATATTTCTAAAAAGATGAAAGTGCTAGTTGAGAGTTAATAGCGTGGAACGCTAAATGAAAGACGTCATTCTCTCACCTTATTCAAATTTAAACGTTTACACTTGAACTATCCCCGGATTCTATATACATTAAACTTTTTTCGTAACTCGGCTGATTAATTCACAGAAGTTTTCTTTTCTGTAATTATGAAAATTATGAACCGCAAAGTGTTGACTTTTATTTCAGTGATATTTTAGATAAAGAGCATTGCTTGACAAAAGATATTTATATATTATTTTAAGTTAAGTTCAACCTTTTACTTTGAAGAATATTTAACAAATACATATTTAACAAGAATTAAATATGTTTTCGTAAGAGAAAGTGTATTCCGCAGACTTAAATTTGTGTGTAATGTATATTGCTCCTTTTCTACCTGAAATTATAAAAAATTCAGATTTTTTTTAATAAAACGCGTGATGAGCATATAATTATGATTATGTTTTTTTTTTATACATGCGGCGCATTTCAAATGGACAATTTTAAGTTTAGAATAGTTTCACTTTTCGCAGACTTTGTATATGATCTACCAATTGCAAATAAACATTTAATTATACTAAAATAATTTTTTAAATAATTTTTTTTGAAAATTTGTATATAGGGATTTTGAAGTTTATTGCTATTTATATTACACTAGCTTTTGATTTTGGAAAATAATTTTAAATTTGATACTCGTTTGCATATATAAAAATTTAATTCTCCACATATATAAATTATTCTAAATATATATTATTTTAAAAAACTGCATATTATAATGTATATATTTATAACAAAAAAATAATTCTCTTCAATATCTCATTATCTTAATGTTTTAGCATAATTTTTATGCATACTACAAATAAGATTATATTCCCAAATGGTATTTATTAAGAAAACTTGCCAAGTTTATTTTAAAAAATTTAAAACTTAATTTTATTGTTCTTAACTAATCAATCAATATTTTAATGATAAGATTTTAAAAGCATATTTTGATATATATCAAGTCTTTATATTTTTCTAAACACATTTTTATATAATCGATGCCAGTTCATGATCCTGATGGATACTGAAATTTTCTTTTAAGAGAGAGAAACGCATTTGATGGAAGATCGATGAAAGCAAATAAGATTTCAATAGAATTCGCTGAGCATTTCACATATATATCATGTAGACATAAATTATACAATAATGCACATTTATCGATTATAAAAGAATTTTATTTATAAGCGTATAATATAATCGACAAGCACATCAATGATTAATAATCATTTAAACATAGCTACATGGTGAGATATATATTTTAATAATATATTGACAAATGAATAAAAATAAACTAAATTAAGAATTTTCTTAATTTATTGTTTTTTATTTATCCCGTTCTTTTAATTTCAATAATTTTCACATTATTTTCGATTCAATTATTATATTAACGTAAGTTACATTACATTAAAGTATTTTATATATTTTTTGCAATATTACCCGGTGGCAAATCAGCAAGAGCGAAATGTTGCAATCGAATTTAATGAATACTGGAAGAATAGTAATAAATAATTAAAATGGCTAGAAACGGCATTTTTACGAAATCATTTATTATTTAATAATCATATAAGAGTTTTACATTATAAATTTGTCATTGTGGTGTTAAATAATTGAATAGAATATATCCCAAATACTATAACGCAGAGCATCACGGTGAGTGAAAGAAGTATTGTATTTAGTTTAGTCTTCTGAATGCGCATCTTGCTATTATATGTTTTTTATTACGGTATTTGAGAGATTTTCGCTATACAATTAGTATACATTCATTTATTTAATTATCTTTTTATATAATATTTTTTAGAATGAACTGGAATTTTATTTTATTCTGATACTAGTTTAAACAATTAAAAATATAGTTAATTATTTGTCCACTGTTAGTCGAGGATGTTATTATAGTCAGTAGGTACAGCTCATTTTTTTTAAATTCACGGAGAATTTTGGTAGTCGTCTGCGCATAGGGTTGTGCTTATCGGGGTTAATAGTACCAGTGGTGCTAGACAACAAAAAATACTCTAGGTCTGAGAATTTAAATTTGTCACTATTTTATAGCTATCGTACAAATTAATTATGACATAAATATGATACTATAATAAGTATTTATTAACATTTCTTATATTCTAGTATAACTTTTATTTTTTTATTTATTTTATTTATTTTATTTTTTTTAGACTTTTTATTCTAGTATACTTTTCTGCATTTTGTATTAATTTCAAAGAATTCATTCTAATTGCATAAAATGGTTATAACTGTGCGTGGTGATTTGTCAACATTGCATTTCTTAGGACGCACACCTTCTGCACTAGACACACCTACTTATTCTTTGGAGAAGACAGAAACGCAGCGTGTTTTGATACCATACTATTTCGAATAGCACTGCTATGGACTGTATTGGTCAAGCCATTATGCCGGTTGTGATTTATGATGCGTATACTTCTGTCATTCTCCGGCAATTTTAAAAAAACGAGCTATATACACAATGCAAATTTTATTTTTTAACTTAATTTCCTTATACAAGTGCGATTTTATTTCAAAATATTTTCCCTATATGGAAAAATATATATTCATTTACACGTATACGCAATATATGCAAAAACCATTAAGTGTTACACAATATATATTTATAATGTAATAAACTTTGATTTAAAAATAGTATATGCTAATAAAATAGCCCATAAACTTTTCCCCATGGTAACTCAAACTTTCAATAGTTCTCGTGTTATTTATTATATTTTGACATATTCTCTTTAACCTCAACTGTAATAAATTCTAAATTATAATCATACTTCAGTTCATTTAATGATCTCACACATAAGTAAAATGTATTCATGAAAAATGTAATAACAAGCTTTTCTTTTCTTCATAATGCTTAATAAGCGAAACTATAGTCGAATAAATCCTTGTTTTTAACTGTGATATAAAACATTATACTTTTATTGCTCTTCCCGTAATAACAATTGATTATTTGCTACCAATGTATCTAAAATTAATTATTATACTTCAATTAATGAAATAATCCTTTAATTGTTTGTTTATTCCGTTCTGCCATCTTTACCGTGTGCGTAAAACTTTTTTTTTAAAGGAAGGCTGAAGGCTCTTCTAAAAACGGCCACTAGTTAATTCATTCTTGAACTGTTACCATGCACACTCAGGGTACACCTGGGTGGCGTCATTTAGGGACGAAGGCTTTGCATGGTTCGGAGGGGATTTTATTTCCAGAAAAAGTCCAGAAATATCCCGACCGATGCAAGATTCGAAACCACAACATCCGCGGTGCCAGTCTCACGACTATACCACGGCACCACGGTGCCCCTTACACAAAACAATAGTCAGTGTAATGTTTGAAGACGTTTCTTAAGCCTTGGAAGAACTGAAACTGTTACTCGAGCGCGAAACCACGTGTGCTTCTCAATATAGGTACTTTCTGCAAGACTTATGCAAAGTATAAAACACCCGCTGACCTCAACAGTTTACGTCCTATAATACCTGTTTTATCAAAAATATTGGAGAAAATTATTGAGAGGCAGGTAAGAGGTTTCCTTGAAAGCTATAAACTTTTTCCTGTGTATCAATCAGGTTTTCGTCCAGGATACAGTTGCGCCACTGCTTTAACAAAAATTACGGATGATATCTTGATTGCTACAGACAGGGGTGATTTAACTGCGTTGGTACTTCTCGAATTTAGTATGACATTCGATACCGTGTGCCATAGGATGCTTTTATCCATAATACACTACCTTGGGTTTCGAGAATTAGCTGTAGCTTTAATCGAAAACTATTGAACCAAAAGCAAGCTATCAAAATAAACAATCAACTGTCTGATTTATGTAACCTAACAGCTAGTGTTCCCCAGGGATCTATTCCAAGTCCATTATTATTTTCCATGTACTCATCTCAACTTAATACTTCCTTGGCATATTGTTCGTCACATTTCTATGCGGATGATTCGCAAATCTATCTGTCTTTTCCGTATATGGACAGGAATGCTGCATATCTTAAAATTAATGACGATCTCAAGAGTCTTAATCTATTATCAACTAAACTATCTCTTAACTTAAACCCGTTAAAATCTTGTTTGATATTATTTGGACCAAAAATGAAACGTGCTCTTGCTAATGTAGAAATTAATATACATACAATTTGCAAAATAGAAGTCAAATTGTTAAACTTAATGGCTACTTATCTGATTCTATATTGGTTACATCAGGCGTACCGCAGGGATCACACCACGGTCCTTTATTTGTTAATTTATTTATCAATGATGTCATTCGCTGTTTTAGGCAGTGTAAAATAATAATGTATGCAGATGATATAAAGATATTTTCCTCTATAAAAATTCCTGCGGACGCTGTTTTCAAGCCGATTTAGAATGTAAATAAATGTGCAGTGATCATATTTACTAGAAATCACACAGTTAATTATACTGATTATACATTGGATAATGTACCACTAAAGCGAGTCTCCGTAATTAAGGACTTAGGTGTTTTACTAGATCATAAATTATCTTACAACGACCATATTGATTATATTGTAAAAAAATCACGGCGGTCTCTAGGTTTTATTATTAGGACATGTAAGCGATTCACAAAAGCATCGGTATTAAAAGTATTATATTGTTCTTTTGTAACATCTTTTCATAAATTTGTAAGTGTTATATGGAGGCCCAGTTACAATATTCACATCGATAGATTAGAAAATGTGCAACTAAAATTTCTAAATTATGTTTCACGTAAAACTAATGTCAATATTAATATTCCATCTTTGTACAATAGACACGTAATGCTAGACCTAACAGTCTTATATAAAATTGTAAATAACATATTTTATTCAGAAGAAATCACTATGTTAATTGATTATCGCGTTCCCAACCGTGATACGAGAAACCAATGTTTATTTCAAATGCGTTATAGAAATACTAATAATTCTATAAATTCTCCTTTGAATAGAATATGTAATTTATACAATTCAATATGCCTCAAAAATATACATACGGACATTTTTTATTTGTCATTATTTAATTATAAGCAAATACATTTTAAAAATTATCACTACGGTGTTAAATTATAATATAGAATATCACCCAAATACCGTAACAAGCATTAAGTAGCTTGATAGTATATCAATCACGATTCGTGACCGAGGTATTTTATTTAGTTTTAACTTGTGCTACTGAAGATGGGCGCATAGCGCTTGAAATGTACGTCTAGCTACTTAATGCTTGTTACGGTATTTGGCTGATATTCTATATTATATAAGCAAATAGTTATTAATTTTATGAAGTCTAATATATAATATTTTTTGTGTACTGTAATATTATACCATAAAAACGCTTAGTAATTTTTAATCTTTAATCTTTGGCTTTATATATAAATATATATATTCATTATTATTATATAGAGTGGTTTTGTATTTTTAAGCAACTCTGAAATTTAGAGAAATTTTAATTTTTTGTTATTATTTCTGTATATATCTGTGTTGTACAGTAATTGGTGGAGACGGGTGTGTCTCTGCTGTTGTACTTCCTTAATTAAATAAATAAATAAATAAATATAAATAATATTAAGCTGGAACCAATTGATAAGATAGGAAATTTAGGGTTATTGATGGATAGTGACTTGAGGTTCTCACAATATGTTTCAAATTGTATTTAAAAAGCTTATTTTGGACTTAAAACTATTTATCCGCATAGGCATATTGAGTGTCTCCACTAAAAAAATATTATGTGAATCTCTTGTACTATCGCATCTAAACTTTTGTGACATAGTGTATGGTCCCTGCCTAATAAATTCTGATTCTAGAAGAATCCAATTAGTTCAAAACTCATGTATGCGATTAATATTTGGTATCAGGCGCAGAGAGAGAATATCTCATAAGTTAATAGATTCGGCTTGGCTCAATATGTACCATACAAGGAGACTACATTTTGCTGTTCTAGCTCAAAAAATTATCCAGTCCAAATAATCGCCATATCTATATAATGAAATAGTTTTTAGAAGTGATGTCCATAGTGTAAATGTGAGGTCTAGTGGTAGGATCTCACCGCCCAAGCACAACACATCTATGTTTTGTAGAAGTTATACATTCACTGTGTACAAAATTATTAACTCCCTTCCACTAAATTTGCAGAATTGTTCACAATATATTTTTAGACGCGGGATGTCAAACTTATTATTTTCCAGACAATAGTATTAATAGTCTTAGAAGATTTACTTTCACCATGTGCAAAATGTTTAACTCACTTCCACTAAATTGTTCACAAAATATTAGGCAATAGTTTTAATAGTTGTAATAGCTTTAATAGTTTCAATAGTCTCAATAGTGTAAATTGTTTCAATAATTTCAATAGTTAAATAATTTAAAGGGTTTCAATTGTTACATTATCTTTAATAATAGGTAAATATTTGTCCAAGCTAATGTTTTGTTTTCACTGCTAGTACTATATTCTATTAACAATTCGATTTCAAAATGTAATTCGTAATTCGTAATCACTATTACTAGGTTAACTGTAAGAATAAAGAGTTTTACGTTGTGTAAAATAGCACTAAACTTCGCCTCTTTAGGAATACTATTTAATTAAATTTATATAAATGGATCATTTATATAACAATATAAAAATTGTATTTCTAAATAATGTTATTATTATTATTATTATTTTGTATCATTTAAGACATGCATAAATTTTATATAATTTTATATAAAATATGAACAAAATTTTTTTTTATATACGTATTATGCTATATTAATCATTTCTATGAAATGCGTTGTTATATCTCCTCCTTGTGTTAAGATTTTCGAAACATAATTTGTAACATACTGCTGCACCAATATGCTCCATACATATACATATAGACCCTGCTTGATACCATAACAACCATCGATAATCAAATGCCTGGCATTGTCTCCGACACGACTGCAAGATGTAAAGATTCCGCCATCTACTCTATCTAACAAACCAATCGTCCCCTGACGGCTTATCCCCAACAGAATGATCCGATATACCAGAGACTCCAACCCCTTGTCTCTTTGTCGTGCTGCTACAGGTTCTACACATCGGTCCCAAGGTGGTAATTTACTGACACCACCCAACAACGTGGGCCCTGATTGCACCTGGAGATACACTGATTGTCGTCGCCATCGCCTTCCTCATTCCTTGCAATTGCCGTGACACATGGTATCTATATAGAACTCAAGATATATATATATATATATAGTGATGTTGTTCGTATTGCCCTGGCTGCAGATTAAAGGAGTCTTCAGCAGTCTTCCTTTTTTAATCGCAATTATATTAAAAATGAATATTTGAAAAATACAAAAAATTCTGTCCAAGGAGTTTTAAATTATTCTCAGAACAATTGACATCTTTAGCAAAATAAAATAAATTACTTATTGAGAATGTTCAGAAATTTCTGTTACTAACAACTTCAAATTATGAATTTTTCAAAATTATTAAAATTTTGCTTATTCCCATTAGATTCTACGCCCTTAATATATAAATGAAAGTATATAACAGAAGAAATTATTAGGCCAAAGTGTTTCTATAGAAAATTAATTGGGTACAAGTCTGCTACCTAAGCCGAGTCGTAAATTTATTGTTTCTATAAACGCATTACAACATTGCACAGGAGATTTATTTAACAATGAAATCTATTTTATCATTTATCTATTTCAAAAGGAGAGCATAATACCAATATTATTCCAAATCATTATGAGCTTATTGAAGAACTGTTTCAAACTTACACTTCAAGTTGTCTTTAAACATGTTAGTTTTCGTTTGTTCACAATTTTTATTATTGTTTTATTTTAATTTTTATTTCGTCCACATTTAATCCACGTCCACAAAACTAGAAACAATATTAATCAAGTCAATATTTGATTTTAAAATTTGCTCCTTTTCTATGAATGTCTTACTAATCTGGAGCTATCATACATTTTATATCTACCTTATTTCGATTACCTTTGTAATTCATATTCCTCTCACACTTCTTCTATTCTATCATCTCCTATTCTAACCTAGATCTTTCACCTGCTTTCCTTATCACACCTCACCACTTTGGTTTTACTCATATATATTTTCATGTTGTAATCCGTAGTCATTAATTTCTGCATATTAGTAGTTTAGAACAAAGTAATAAATCGACTCCAAAATTTGCTAATTTTCTAGGAAATCCCAACAATTTCAATAAAAAATCTGGTATTTATGAAATATTTTGTTCTAGTTGTCCTAAAGTATATATAGGACAAACACGTAGACCCATAGAAACTAGATTTAAGGAGCATTTAACTCATTTCAGATTAAATAGAAAAGATAAAAGTGCTGTAGCCGAGCATATTTTTGAAACAGGTCATCCTATTCAAATTAGTTCACTTTTAAAGTGTGAAGCTAAAGATAATAGTGCACTTGTCAATCTCCAATTACGCCTTGCGTAGTACCACACAACTGAAACCTTTATGAAGGACTATGTGTTTCTGTGGCATAGAACAAGCGATGTTCGAAAGTTATAAACTTTGATTATGAATGAGGAATAAACGCTCGTGATCTAATTTGTCAAATAAACTTGTGAGTTGGGAGAATATTACATTTCACTTTATATGTGATGTGTATGAATATGAAGGTATCAGAAAGTAATATAGCAAATATGGAAATTAACTTAGGATCATCATACAGTAACTTGAGAACTTGAGTTATTCTGAAATACTATAAGTCTGCTTTTATTATAACTAAATTGGCAAGATACCCTAACTTTGCGCTTAATTTAACCCTTCCAATTACGATATTTCTGTCATATATGACGTTTATGTCAATTTCCCTAAAAATAAAATCTTGCTTACTAATATACTTGAATTCGATATCAATAAACATGTAGTGACTAACTTTGTTAGCGAATAATTCAGAAACCATGTCATGACTTTCGTAAAGAATTATTAAGCAAATCTCGTAAAAATATTCCAATTAACTCTTTTTTGAAAATTTGAGCACCCTATCAAAACTCAATACATGATTTATTGATCAATTCCAATACTATCCTTTCTATCATATTTATTCTATATAAAACAACGTCACTACACAAAAAAAAACTAAGTTAATAAAATCGAATAAATATCACTCAAATACTGTAACACAAACATTTAATAGCCAGATGATCATTTCGAAGGTCATGCTTCCATCTTCAATAGCACAAGATAAAATCAAATAAAATACTCTTGACACTAATCGTGATTGCTATACAATTGAACGAAAGGTCAGTATGACAGCAGTTTTTCAATCTTTGAAATTGCAATAAAACCAATACCCTTTATAACGACGTTTAGTACACGGGGGATAATTTTTAGAATATAAATTCATGAAATAGTGTTTATTTTACAGGACTATAATTTTTATAATAATATAATTTTTTATTAACTGATTTAAATCCAATATTGTCGGGGTCTAAATTTCGAATATAATTTGTATTGATTGATTATTATTGTATTATTCATTAATTGAATGGAAATGAATATAACAATATAAACTAATTGTTGTTTATCTTTATTTTTATGAAGATGGAAACAAATTTGACTTCTACTACTGTGCAATAGTAATGTCACTTAATCCATTGGGAAAAGATCGAACCATTTACTAATTTATACTTTACTTGTTATTGTTATAGGTAGATGGAATTTTCTTCCTAAATTTTATATGTACAATATAATATTAATGAACGAAATATAATTCAAAGAATTCAAAAATAAAAACATCAATCACTGTTTGCATTTCTCTCACTTTTGACATTATTCTCATTTATTACACTTCTGTAATTAAAAAAAAAATGATTTCAATAAAAATATTTATTATGCATAGCATATTATCAGTGTATACAATATAGCGATGTGCAGTTCACTCGCGAACCGTTCACTCTGAACGTTCAATCAAATGACGGGCGTACTGTGACGATGTTTTGCAACGACCTATAGGTCACTATGACCTAGTTCGTGAACTATGAACTACATGGCGCACGGTGTACGTATTGATTTGTTGTACTAGGTCCTGAACCCGTCGTGTACTAAACCGTTCATGAATCACAATGACTCGTAAATGATGCAGTATAGTATACATTACATATACAGTACTAACATTTATTTAATGATAAAGTGTGTTGGTGAACGGAACGAAATAGGAAACTCGATGCAATATTTATATGTTGGTATCAGATTTCATTTGGAATAATATAATTAATATATTCGCAAGATTAAATATGTTCTTAAATATGTCATGCCATAGCAAATTTTTGCAATAATGCAAAAATAAACATCTAAATCTTATAGTTCATCTATTTCATACTGAGTGCAATGCAATCACTTAATATCAAATCAAAGCTTTGAAGTTTGAACAGAGAAGATTCGGAATAGAAAATATAAATTATAACGCCAAACAAAACGATTCTATTTAGTTCATTTTATTATAGTTTGTATATTTAATTTTCAAGTGTTAGTAAGGTAGTAAACATTTTCATCAGTAACTACCAATAAGTATTTTATAAATTCATATAAATAATCGTGAGTACCTAGAGAAGATTATATTTCTTTATATATATGTTTTGTATAAATTATAAACATTGTTGTCTTTTCTTCCTCATTTTAAATTCAAAATAAGTATTGTAATATTTCAATTTATTTATTTTTTACCATTTAATATTTTTATATTGAGAAGAAAAGTGATTATTTTCATTATGTGCATGTATTTCATATAGGTCGTGAACTAGTTCATTTAAAAAAGATGTAGTAGTTCACGACCTATAGTTCGTGAACGGTACATTGAAATGAACTACGAACTACGAACTAGGTCCTCAAAGTGACCTACAGTTTGCCATCGCTAAACAACACGCTTTAAAGATAAACGCTCAGTTCGTCATCCCTGAAATTTCAATCTTCGTACGTGCAATAAACTGAACAATATATACATATTTTATAGCTTCAATCAAGTCGTTTCTATTTAGCATAGATGTTTGTGGTATATAGCGACGGGCCTGAAATCTTTGGCACGTGGTAACTACATATAGGTAGTATTTTATCAATTTAAAAACGCTGGGCAAATTTTCACAATGCAATCAAACAACAGTTTTAAGACCTATACTACAGGGCAGCCAAATAAAACCGCAATGTAAACTTAATTAATGGATGCTATAAAATAAATCTTCATCGGTTGCAGCTAGCAAAGATCTAGATAGTGTCAATCTAGTGTCATATTAGTAGTATCTGAGTAGTATCTGTCATAGTAGTATTAGTAGTATCTGTCATAGAGTAGTTATCTGTTTAAAAATCAAAAACAGTTATATACTTATATAAAACTTTAATATATAGTCAACTAGATTATGGTTCGGTTATTTGGCATCCCTCACATGCAGTTTATGCTGATCGGGTTGAAGGAACACAGAAACGTTTTACTAGATATCTTGATAGAAAATTCAACTCAAATGACCCTTGCACTGATTATGCAGCTGCACTGTTAAGATATAGATTAAATTCGTTAGAAAATAGAAGAATATATCATGATATGTGTATCCTGTATAAAATTATTAATAACAGTTTCGATATATCTCTAATTCACTTCATAAAATTCTATGTACCATCGTTCAATATTAGAGAAACGCATACCTTTTTCATAAATAAATCTAGAACATCTCTAGGTTTTAATTCTCCATATAATAGAGTTATGCGTACTTTTAATGAAAACGTAAATAATATTGATGTATTTAATTTAACTTTACGTAATTTTAAGCAATCTATAAATTTTACTTAGTTAGTTAAAGAGTCCGCAATCCTAAAGATTGGTTGGAAACAGCACGCCATGCCGATCTATCCTGAGCTAATCCCTTCATCTCCCTATAGCTATTCATCTCAACGTCTTCAACTATCTGACTCACATACGCCAATCTATGCCTACCTACCCCTCTCTTTCCCTCCACTCTACCTTCTATGATCAATTGCATAATCCCCCCATGCCTAAGAATATGCTTAAATTTTACTTAAATGTTTTAAACTTTGTACCATATATTATTATGAATAACATGTAATATGTACTATCAGTGAGAGACTATTTGGATATATTATCTGTTGTCTCTCCATGTGAGATAAATAAATAAAATAAAATAAAATAAATATTGGACTCTGAACTGCGATTTGGGAATCATTTGAACTTCATAATAAAACAGGCCAATCGACCTTCCGAATATATAATGCAAAACCCTAAATACTTTGATAATAGTAACGTACTGCAATTTATATATAAACATTTTGTACGCACTCATCTTGAGTTTGCTGGTTGTATCCTAACATAATATTCACATTGATTGCCTGTAGAGCATGCAGTATAGATTTACAAATTATAATAGAATATGTGAGGTTGTGGGTTCAGTGAGGTTTTCGAAAACTATATATAGCAGACATGATAGTCTAGAATTTATGGTGCTTTACAAAATTTGTAATAATCTTGGCAAGCCACCCGATCTGTTTCCTCTCAAAGATATACGTGATCCCAATGTGTGTTCTCGTAATGTATCATAATATTGCACATACGATTCAATAAAACCTACTCAGGTCTAAATACTCTATTGACAAGGTTATTCGATCTTTAATACGCCTTCTGCAAAACAATCCAATGTTTCTTACACAGACTCTCAATTTAATCGAAGTATTCGCGCGATTGTTTAATTTTATTTTATTGGTTATAATTTAGCTTCTTTTTATTTTATTTATATTTTAATGAGTTGTACCTTTGTCACGAATCGTGATTGATATACAATTAATTAAATAAGACAACATGACAGAAGTATTTCAAAAATGGTATATAATAAGGGATATATATATATATATATATATAATGGCTGGTTTTGGGGAGGAGGGCCCAGAACCGGCGTACCACTCTACTCTACTTTGACAAACCAATGTTTATTGTTGTCATTTGTTAGTTTCCTTAATTATTAATTTATATATTGTTTTAAAAGATTTATAGGTCATATTATATGCCAGAGAACGTGAAATATTTTCCAAATGAAAGAATTGTATAAATTGTCTAATTTATACTATTCTTTCGAAAATTTGTCCAATTTTATTGCATTCAAAATATTATTTAAAGTATAATAGCATGAATATTCAATCCCATCTGTTACTATACAAAAAATTACGACAAAATACGATCAATTTTACTCATATATTACAATACGAAAGTAACTAATCCATTCAATACACGTAAATAGAAATCAAATGAAAGCAGAAAATTTTCAGGCACTCTCGGAGCATGATAGTAACTACTTAAAGGCAATCCCAATATGTCAACGGAAACAATTAGAGTGTTCTTCGAATTTTAAAGTCTAAACACACAGAAAAATACTCCATCCGGAATTAATCACGCCAACACTGTGTATTCCTAGTCCTGTTACAGTATCGCGCTTCCATTAAATAAAATACACCTACTCTCGAAAACAGCAATTCGGCTGTGCAACAGCCACTTTCATCCGAGACTTGTCCCGTGAACAATTAGCAATTAAGTAAATTAATTATGTGCGCTCTGTACGCTCTTCAAAATCCATTTCCGAAGCATTAGCAGGAATTGTATGCAAATATATTTTTTGTTTTTATTTGCTCCTTTACAAAACTTTACTATTATTACTATATTCTTAAGTAGAAACAAATATATACTATAGTAATAGTACTGATTACTGAAAGCAAAAAGTAGAACAAAATTATTCGCAAAAAAAAAAATTGTAAATTTGTATTATACATTTAATCATTTCTTCAGAAAAATATATATTACTTTTTGCATATAAATTTGCGAAACTACTCACTTTTATTTTGCAGAGTTGGCCCCCTACTGGCTTTCCAAAAAAATCCATATACTTTTTAAGCTTTTATCGAATTAAGTACTTTGATTTTATTTGCAGCCGCCCATTTGAAGCCACCGATGAGTTTACTAAGTTGAGATGCTTACACACTTCACTTTTCTTTACACTGCTTTCTAACATATTCACCACTGCCAGTTTTGTTTCTAAGGTTATTGCTTTACGCTTAAGGCTTGCCATTTTGTTCTCTAAGAGATCAAACTCAAAACTGATTTGATGTTTCTGCTTGCATTTTGCTTGCAAGCTATTAAACAATCTCATTAGTCGGTAATTACCAGAAAACCCATCTAATCTCCTAAACTGATGAAATCATAATGTCGTCAACATAATGACTTATTAAGCGAGGTATGATGACTTATTATCCGAAGTCGTAATACATAGAGTATATGAGCCTTGAGTTGGGACCAAGCCATTTTGACTTACTAACCGAGTCGACTTATTAACCGATGACTTACTAACCGATATATATATAAATATATATATATATATATATATATATATATATATAACTAAATTGCAACAGTATCTAAATATCTAAAAAAAAACACTTTTTTACTTAATTACATACTCCGATTGTATTTTAAAGGGTTGTATTGAAAGGGGTAGTATCGATAGTCATCAATTGCAGGTCAGCGAAATAAAAGTACAATCAATTTAAACTTAAACAATTACTAGGTTAACAGTAAATTTTTAAAGGTGTCTTTAAATTTCAATTGACCTGTGCCAACATCAATGTTTCTGTAAATATAACACCCTTTAAAGTGCACAGTTACGCTATTTAAAATTTGTATTTATTTATTTATTTATTTAATTAAGGAAAAATTTCTCTAAATTTCAGAGCTGCTTAAAAATACAAAACTACTCTATAACTTATAATAATAAGGAATATATATATATATATATATATATATATATATATATATATATATATATATATATATATATCCAAAGATTACAAATTAAAAATTACTAAGCGTTTTTATGGTATAATATTACAGTACATGCTCAGTACACAAAATATATTATATATTAGACTTAATAAAATCAATAACTATTTGCTTATAATTAAATAATGACAAATAAAAAATGTCCATATGTATATTTTTGAGGCATATTGAATTGTATAAATTACATATTCTATTCAAAGGATAATTTATAGAATTATTAGTATTTCTATAACGCATTTGAAATAAACATTGGTTTCTCGTATCACGGCTGGGAACGCGATAATCAATTAACGTAGTGATTTCTTCTGAAGAAAATATGTTATTACAATTTTATATAAGACTGTTAGGTCTAGCATTACGTGTCTCTTGTACAAAGATGGAATATTAATATTGACATTGGTTTTAAGTGAAACATAATTGTATTGTATTGATAGGCTTATATGTAGATCATTTGCAAAAGTTTTAAAACGCTTATAGTTTTTATGCAATTTTTTTTTTCCATGTGTACCTGAAATAAATATATTTATTTATTGATCAAAATATTTTTGTTTCAAAATATCAAAAATCTTATTTATTTCTAATAATATTTCCATTTTAACCTTTTGATACTAAGACCGTTCAGCAATATCTTTAATTTTGTGATAACTATTTTTCATTATATAATTTATATTTCTTATCAATGTTTTATTATAATATATATTAATATATATGCGCTCAGTATATAATAATATGGCGTCTGACTTAATTGTATTGTCAAAAAATACTGCCGTTACCGAACCGGAATGCATCTATATAAGTTTCAGCCTAAAATACGAGGATTTCCTATGAGCGAAACTTTAGTAAATACAATCTAACTTTTTGTAGATCGAAAAAAAAATACTTTCAAAGAAAACACATTATAGGTAGTTTATATTATAAAAATTCCACATCGGGATAGTATTATGTAGGTATGTATTATATGTAGGTAACTAGGTACAATGCTTTGCAAATCATACATTAATATATATTATTCTTCTGTGAATTGTCCTCCAGTAACATAGTTAAAGAGTCCGCAATCCTAAAGATTGGTTGGAAACAGCACGCCATGCCGATCTATCCTGAGCTAATCCCTTCATCTCCCTATAGCTATTCATCTCAACGTCTTCAACTATCTGACTCACATACTCCAATCTAGGCCTACCTACCCCTCTCTTTCCCTCCACTCTACCTTCTATGATCAATTGCATAATCCCCCCATGCCTAAGAATATGCCCTACTAATCTGTCTCTCCTACGCTGTAACACTCTCCAAATACTTCTCTTCTCCCCTACTAACTCTAGTACAGCTTCATTTGTTACTTTATCTTCCCAACCAATCCTCATCATCCTCCTATAACACCACATTTCAAGTGCTTCTAATCTACGCTTCTCTTCCTTTCCTATAGTCCACGCCTCACACCCGTACAGTGCTACACTCCAAACATATACCTTCAGTAATCTTTTTCTAATACCCAAGTCAATATTTGATCTTAAAATCTGTTCTTTTTCTACGAATGCCTTCCTACCCTGTGCTATCCTACACTTTATATCTACCTTGCTTCGATTATCTTTTGTGATTCTACTGCCTAAATAACAAAAATCTGACACTTCTTCGATTCTATTATCTCCTATTGTGATCCTCATTTTTCTACTGCATTCCTTTTTGTCACACCTCATCACTTTAGTTTTACCTATATTTATTTTCATGTTAAAATCCCTAGTCAATACTGCCTGCATACCATTCAATACCCTTTCTAAATTCTTTTCGCTTTCTTCCAATATAGCTATATCGTCGGCGAATCTCAGCATATATATTTTCTCTCCCTGTACATTCACACCTACACTATACTCTTCTTTTACTTTGTTTATTGCATCTTCTATATATAGATTAAATAATAACGGTGAAAGTGTACATCCCTGCCGAACTCCCTTCCCTATTTTTGCTACCTCTTCTTCCCCCTCAATTCTAACTAAGGCAGTTTGGTGTTTATATAAATTAAAAATTATTCTCCTATCCTTATAATCTATACCCGTTTCTTTTAAAATTCTAAACATTATGTCCCAATCTACATTGTCAAATGCCTTTTCTAAGTCTACAAAAGCTATGCAAGTTACCTTTCCTACCCTCTTTCTTTTTTCTACTACCGTTCTTAGTGCTAGAATCGCCTCCTTCGTCCCTCTGTTTTTCCTAAAACCAAACTGATCTTCTCCTAGCCTTTCCTCTACTTTATTTTCTAATCTCCTATAAATAATCTTTAACAATATCTTCGATGCATGTGATAGTAGGCTAATGGTCCTATAGTTCTCACACAAATTAGCTCCTATTTTCTTCGGCATTGTTACTATTCTACTACGCTGAAAATCCTGTGGTACTTCTCCCTTCTCATATATTTTACAAACTAACCTGTATAATCGCTCCTGCATTTTTTCCCCTGCGTGTTTTATTAATTCGGCTGGTATCATATCAATCCCCGCTGCTTTGTTATTCCGTAAATCATTTAATGCTCTATGAAACTCTGACCTAAGTATGCTAGGACCTAAGTCATCCTCATCTATCTGTTCCACACTTTCTAGCTCCTCCATGTCCTGCCTACCTTTATATAAATCTTCAAGATACTCCTTCCATCTTCTAGCTTTTTCCTTATTTTCTGTGAGTTCCTTACCCTGCTTATCACATATAATGTTACCCTTTGGTTTTACTTTAGAAAAATGTGACTTAATTTTCCTGTAGCCCAAATCTACTTTAATCCAGTAACATATACGTGCTAATTGAAAGTTTACCCCAACTACATAATGAGGTTACCGATACTATATATATTTTTAAAACAATCGGATTTTTGTGCAAACATACAAATATATCTATAGATTTACTAATTTAATATCATCAAATCGCTTTAATTGGGATGGAAGGGGAAGAATGGGATAGGGAGTCAGACGGGGATCTACACTTCCGCCGTTATTATTTAATCTATTTATAGAAGAAAGGTTAAAGAAGAATATTCAATAGGCGTAAATTTTCACGGAGAAGAAATAAATATGTTGAGGCACGCTGACAATATTAGAAGAAAGGAAGCAGAATTTAGAACATGTTTTAAATGGTATGTAAAACGTATTAACTATAGATTATAGTAGTATAGAATATCACCCAAATACCGTAACAACTATTAAGTAGCTAGATGTACATTTCAAGGGCTATGCCCCCATCTTCAGTAGCACAAGTTAAACTAAATAAAATACCTTTGTTACGAATCGTTACGAATTGATATACTATTAAATAAATAAGTCAACATTTGGGTATTAGAAAAAGATTACTGAAGGCATATGTGTGGAGTGTAGCATTGTACGAGTATGAGGCGTGGACTATCGGAAAAGCAGAGAAACGTAGAATAGAAGCATTCGAAATGTGGTGCTACAGGAGGATGTTGATAATTGAACAAATGAAGCCGTGTTAGAGTAAGTTGGGGAGAAGGGAAGTATTTGGAAAGTATTGATGATGATAATGTCGGTAAATAGAATAACAAATTTTATGTGACTTAGTGAAATTTAATATAATATTACAAACAATATATATTTGAAGTGTAACGTTGATTGTAATAGAGATAAAAAAAAATAAAGGTGTAATTACGAAACCTGAATTTATTTTTAGTTTTAAAACATTGGACAGGCGCGGTATTGACAATGTTACAAATTACATTACGTAATAATGGGTTGGAAACAATTAAAATGTATTAACTGTGATAATATAATTTCCAGGTAATGAATATTGAATACAGGTGCGACTGACGTTAATTGAAATAATATTAATTCCATGCAAATTGCCATTGGTGAAAATGATATCGTTTTAAAATACAAGTACTACACATGATAAATGAATAACAAAATGATGTAGCAATAATGAACGATTTTAAAAGCGCTAGAAAAAAAAATGGAATTTAAATTGTTAATAAATTTTATTAGGAATGAAAATTAAACTTAAATATTGCAGACGAAATTAGCCCATATTTATTTAAAATAAGAATAGCTTGAAATAGCGAATTTCAAGGTACATTTGTTTTCATGTTATTGAAAATAGGGATATTAGAAAAATAGTTCTGGGAACAATTTCACCTAGGTATTTATATCAATTTGTTGTTGTCAAAATGTATATATATTCATAGTAAATCATATAAATTCATAGATTTTTTTTATTTTCCAAGATTTTGCACATATGTATATTAAGAGTATGTGGTAAGTGTTTGTGGTATGTGGTATATGGTAAGTTCAAAAGAGGTAAGTGTTTAAAATTCCTTAAAATTCAACGAGCCAGAGATTTCCTTTGCTCACCTACCTATATAGTTAATAAATATTAAACGAAAGTGGATAAAGTCGCAGGTGATTGTAATTATGCTTATTGTTTATAAAGTATCTAAAGTTTTTAAAAACAATGGTGTGAGTAATTAACTTGGCTTTATTAAAAGTAATTAACATTCAACGAACTCTTCGAGTACCTTCGATTATTTCATATGTAATTTGTTCATATGTAATTAAGTAATTAAAAGTTATAGTTAGTATAGAATATCACCCAAATACCGTAACTTAAAGCATTAAGTAAATAGATGTACGTTTCGAAGGCTATGCCCCCATCTTCAGTAATTTTTAAAAAAGTTATAGTTATTAAGTTATTGTCAAATTTAAGGTAATACATAATTAATGAATAAATGAAATGAAATGAAAAATTCTTTATGGTCGTGAATCTTATGGAACTCAAAATTTATAATTAAATTATAATGTTGACGGCGGCTACGTATATAACACCTTCGTGTTGAACGGTATTGTTTACAGTTATATAATTGCGGATAATTGATCAGCTATAATATTCATATTTACTTATAAGAATTTGGAGTCTTATCTATTAGATTTATACATGTCATTCCTTATGTACAAAGTTAATCTTTGTAATGATTGTTTGTAACATCTAACATCTAATCTAATATAATTGCACTTTTGAAATAAATGCCTTTTTCACGTTAGTAAAATACTAAAAATTCAGATTTTTCGTTGCTGCGAAACTTATAGTTTTATTTTGAAATATGGCCTTGCTAATACATGTTCCAAAGGTTTCAGGAAAATATAATTTTTTTGTAACATTTATTGCGGATAGTTTAAAAAAAAAAAACGTTACTTAACATGTTTTTCGTGCATAACATTTTTACTAATAAAATTTTATTTAATAAGAAAGTTACATAATTCTTACATATTTGAACCAATATAGAAAGATGTGTAATCTATATCATATTAATATGAGATGATTATTATGATTTAAGGCTATAGTAAAAGGAATGATGTACTGGAGGTATCCACTATAAGCAAGACATGACTTAAGAGCAACAATACTCATTTTAAGCGTATATGCTGGCCATGTTAATATTATCCCATGCCGAAATTCAAACTATTTGCACCATATAAATGAAATTTTAACGGAAATCAAATTGGTCCTTTCCACATAGAAATACATAGAAAAAATCCAATTATCTTCATGTAATTAAAAGATAATTTACTTTGAATATAACACCATTTTGCAGTCATTTCGCGACGTCCTATTTAAATTTGGTCCATGTATTTGATCGCGCAATAGTCTCATAAAGTATCATACAAAAAAATAGATCTCTATATAGCTTAAATAAGTTATGGCATGGTATAATAATTAGCAATATTTAGTATAGGAAAGTAGTGACACCGGCGGAGAATATTCGTACTATTAAGATAGTTGCACCCCAATGAAATGTTATTGGATTCGAAGTAATACAATAGAAATTCGGAATAATAGAAACGTACCTGATTTGTAAATAGATATATGTAAATAGGTATATAAATACACGAGGTGTTTCTCTCTCAATATTTTGATTTAAATCAAATATTAATTTTGTAAGGTTCACCGATCTACAAATGGATGTGTAACTTCTCCTAGAAAAGGATAATTATCTTTATATTATAATGAATGAAGGATTTAACCAAGAATAGGAGGAGCAGGAAACTTATAAATATACCTATGACGTTGCGTCATCACTTATTGAAGAATATTCTAGAATATCAGAACATCTAGTATGAAAGCAATTGAATATAGGAAGAATGAAGATTTCGCTGCGCACATACGAATCAGAGAGCTGGCAGATGACATTATAAGCTCTACAAGTCACGTTTTCAGCGAATATTTAGATTCTGCTAAATTGTAATATTTTTGCTACAGGCCATATGAACTTAATGAATGCGGATGAAGAATTGTGTGTTAAGGCCAGATATTATGAACCACATACATAGTGTAGCGCATAATTCTGCTAGTTTACTTTTAAATATGGATTCTATTATAGCAGATTGCTGAAACACCATTGTTGCAAAGTTTTGTGGAGGAAAAAGATTAAATTTTACGAAGCGACAAAGACTATCAGTACACATTATCAAGACTAGATGCGAGGCAGCATGCATGAAAACTTTTTTTTTAAATTTAATTGCATCCATTGATATTATAAGAAATCCACAAGAATTTTAAAATGCGGCACATTTTAAACAATTTCATATATGCCATTATTTTATATATTTAGTGTACATTTTTTGTATATATAATAGCCAACTTAAAATTGTAATATATATATATGTATGTGGGTATATATATATATATATATGGGCTACCAAGCCAACTGGCCAATGTTTCAATAGGCACTGAGCCACCTGGTCTCCCACCGGCTCGCGGTCACTTGACCAGTTGACTCGGCGACCTGTCGATCATTGCGAGTTGACGACGGTCACTCTGCCGTGGCCACATGTCCCATGCCATCAAATTTATCGAAAATATCTTATTTTTAAGCGGTTTATATAAATGCATCTAACATCAGGTACTTAGGTTATAATAGCCGTCGGCCTGGCGTATATATCAATGTATACGAAAGCGTATACCTGCACTTTACTTATTTATTTAGCAAAATATGAATTGTATTTTATTCCACCAATAAGGACATGTTCTTGCATTCATAATTTGCATCTCACTTTCACCCATATATAATCAGTAACTGACTTTATTTGCAATGTCCAGCCTACAAAGAGCTCTGAAGGGTCATAAAATTATCCAAAATTCTCAGCGCTGAAAACTTGCGAGACTCCAGTTCGCCCTTAACTTAGATTCATCGATGAGTAGCTTTTTGGCGTATTTCTGAGTTAAGAGATTAATGTTGAAATCATCGACAGCACTAGGCCTTTCCCGTTTTTTGAGTGAAATATGAAGTGGCATTCCATTATAATGTTCATGTGCCAACAACTTTGAATGGTCATTGACATTAAATTCAAATTTTACATATAAAGACATAGTATAATTGGCATTATCTATTGTTTTATTTGCCTGCTTAAAATTTTGTTGAAATTCAGTAAAATTAAAAACGTTTTCCTTAGTCATTTTAATCATGATGAAAGGGTTTTTTCTTTTAGAATTTTGTAAAACGTCCTCCCATTCTAAAGGAGAGTATATAGCTGTTCTTTTCATTGCAAACTACTCAACAAGCGCAAAGTCCCTATCACTAGGAAGCATTGCATGACCAACTTCGGGGCAAACATGAACATTTTTTTAAAATCTTTTCGCAACTAAAAGATATATCCAAAAACCTATAATCGTCCATTTTTGACCGCTGCAGTTATCGGAAACGGCGTAAAGAGTTTCACCTTTTATATTATATTCTTCGAAATATTTCTAGAGACAACTTGCGATTTCATCTGCTCCTCTTTTTGCAGTGGATTCATCCCAGATGTAGAAATGGCCCTTTTCGGGTGGGCTGCACCGATGTATACTTATGTAATAGCACCATAATTTTCTTTTGTGAAAGCAATGGCCAGTGGTTAATTTTGGTGTTGGTAAAGCTTATTGCAGGTCAAATGTGATCACATTAACTTTGTCGTTCGTTTTTGATTCTTCTGCGACTTCATTTTAAATATTGCGCGCTACTTCTGCCTACCGTAGATTTTTTTTTTTATTCTTTATAGTTTTCAGGTCATCCTCGTTTTTTTCTTCTTTTGCACGAGCAATTGCTACAGCATATCCGTCACATTTAGCGCAAGTGTCACATTTCGGAGACTTGAACGAAATATTGAATTCTCCAGTAAAATTCGTCTAAATTTATCTTCTGATACCGCTGACCGATTTTCTTTAATATTATTTTTCTTATATTCTCCATACAGTAACTGAATATTATATTTGAGGTTCATATATTCTTTGTTAGGCTACTTGTGGCGGCTATAATGACTTTCGTACTTCGGCAATATCTCGATGAAGCGTCTTACATTTTCCAAATCTTCTACTGTGTTTTTTTTTAATGATTTGCGTGTTTCCCTCTATTATCTATAGCTGCCAGTACATTGCTTTTTATAATTTTGGAAATGATGTTTTCAATTCATCCACGTCCTATTCCATGAATTCCAATGAAAGCTTGTTTGCAAACAATGGCTGAGATTTTATACAATATTCGATTGTACAGATTCTCCTCGTATCTAGCTATTTAGTTTTTCTTTTTTTTTTCTTGCGAATACTACCTTGTAGGTAAGTATTTTGAATATTATAGCTCCCATAGTCCCAAAATTGTTTGAAAATTTCAGCTCTTACATTTTGAGGCACATTTTCGAAGCATTTCAGTTTACAGTTGCATATATTTATTATATGCATATATGCATTGTATTTTTGACCGCTCTCCTATAGTTTTTTAATTTTTTGTTGCTTAATTCCTTTTCTCAATCTTTTCCTCCATTTTTTCTCAACCTAATGTAAAAACTCTTGTAAGCTTGTAAAATATGTTATGTGGTACACTAAAGGTAGAGAGTCTTCCTAACTAACAGTTGAATATCGATTCAATACAATTTTTATTATTTAATGATATTTTAAAGAATTCTGAAACGGAAAATTTAATAAGCGGCTAATTAGGCGGTTTTAAATTAATAAATTTAAAAATTTCCTTTATCTAATGATAAATATAACATTAAATTAAATAATATCCTAAATATAGCAGTACAAAATTACTATTCTTATAAAATTCTAAATAACATATTAAGAAAATTTAAAAGAACAAGAGATATCAGAAATATTAGTAGTTTAGAACATGGGGGGGATTGGGGCATAGCCTGAAGATGGGGGCATAGCCTTCGAAATGTACATCTAGTTACTTAAGCTACTTAGCTTTAAGTTACGGTATTTGGGTAATATTATATTCTATTTAATGATATATTTAGTCATTGATTTATATGTGTATATATACTGAATTACTGAATTTTATTTAATTATACGGATGACCACCTACACAGAATGTTTTACTATGTACGTTGTAAGTAATTAAAAACCGCTCCGATTGATCACGTCGATTATATTGCAGATATTATTTCGCTGTTTGGAGTGTTCGTTAGATAACTGCGTGGCACCATATTTCGAACACCCTATTAAAAATTTAAAATATTTTGTCTTACGAACATCGAGAAAATAGTTACATGTAACATAGCTGTTAAATTAATAAATAATTATTTAGAAAATTACATGAAAAATTATTCATATATTCTGAAATCATAAAGAGCATTAAATTACGTATAAGATTTTGCTTTCAACCTTTTACTAATATATTAATATATGATTGATGTATTTACTTAAAATCCTTGCATTAACAAGTTTTAGTTTAAGTTAATTAATTAATTTAAACCAATACAGGAAAATCAACTCAATAGTCTGAAAACTAATCTGCTGATTCTACTAAATTAATTATAAAGTAAATCAACACCGCCTAATCTCTTTAGTTACATACTCAATATACATACACCTCCATATATTGGTGGATAATGACACTAAAAGACAATGGCTGGCTGCCTGTCTTATTAATTACAAAACTTTGGGTAGTTATGTGAGTAAATTATCATGTCATTAAAACGTACTATACCTAAATATCCAGTGAATAAAATAAGTTTTCCACTAAGCAGCTTTACGAAAAGTGATCAAAAATTTTAATAATTGATCACGTTGGTAGTAAAAAAGCAAATATATATTTTTAAGTTTCCAATAACAAAACATTCCGCTACCTAAATCCAAACATTTATAAACTATTAGTAACTTTGTTAATAAAAATAGTAACTGACTCCAAAAAACGAAGTATATCCAATTAAATTGATACCTATACGACAGTCTAGCCGAGTGTAGTATAATTAAACTGAAGCATCCTAATATAATAATGTCATAATGTCCTGATTAACTGGACTATTATTCTTGCATCGCTTAAAAAACGATTGCAATAAACAAAGCATTAAATAGCTAGATGCGCATTTAGAAGACTGTGCTCCCATCTTCCGTAGCACAATATAAAAACTAAATAAAATACCTCTGTCACTAATCATAATTGCTATACAATTAAATATAAAAAGAAGGCAACATGACAATAGACATATAAATCTTTTAAACAATACAAATTAACAATTAACGAAACTAACAAGTAACAGCAATAAATAGTGGGTTTTAAAACCTAAAATAGCTTAAAATTATCATAACCCGGGAGAGGTCGCGCATGCATAAACATAGTCAGAGGTCGCTTGGGGTATATTTTGACCCCAGCAATAAAATCGCCATACAACAATGAAATGCAAAATATATTATCTTTTATTAATTTATTCTTGAACATATAGAAAACAAATAATATAATACAAATTTATTCGGAAATATCATCTTGTCCCAAATTTCCTTTGCAATTCTCGTATATGTAATTAATGTGCTCTGAACAAAGCAGAGACAGCAAGATTTTGTTGTTTTTCAATCTCGTACCGTTGGACATATGTCACATCATCATCCAGCACGTTTTACGAGAGGTTCTTCGCTTTCCTCAAGATCAAATCCAAAGATTCTTTTTATTTTTGATTTTTAATCAACTGACAAATTTGGTAACGATAAGCGGAGTATTGCGTGTTCTTGGAATATATGTCGCCTTATTCGCCAAAAAAAAAACTAAGGGAACTGAATTCTTGCAGAGGTTATTGTAAAAACACTTGAGGGATATACCTAAAATGTGGCGACTCCCTCTTAAAGTAATGTAAAAATATCTACAGATTCACACGACTGGGTCATTATATACCCTGTGCGACCTCTCGCGGGTTAAATAAATTAAATAGACAAGATGAAATTTGGCCTGAATCTAAATTCATTAAATTTTATTTTGATTTATGCATGTATATACTTTCATAAGCATTTAACATAATGTGTTTTCAATTATTCTGAGTAATAAATATCCCGTGATGTTGCAGCAAAGTAACTGTTTTCATTTCCGCTTTATATAGTGGATTATCACAAATTAACGGCAACATCCATACCATATTAATAAATCATATTATACTTCCCATCATATTAATATTTTGGCTACCACTGTGTGTAACGAATGTAGTATAAATATTGCGATATATATTGCGGAACCATTCAACGATCTGACCAGACCTACCCTGATATTAACATAACTGACATAATCTGACCGATAAATGGACACATGTATTGATTATTCTAAAATTTGTATATGTTCTCGATTCTATTATTACCATGTACTTTATAAATCCAAAATTTATGTACATATAAAATTCAAGTAAATAATCATATTTAGTTCTAGCGATGAGTTGTGCCGGCAACGAAATGTACCATCCCGATACTGTTGTGGTTTGGCATAATAAATGTAATGCATTGTATGTAGATTTCAGTACAGTTTAGTATATACACCCACCAATTAGTGAATACGCTTCATTAAATAATTCACTCTGGTGGTAAGGTCTGCAAACATTGTGGTACTCGGTATTCACTATTCAGTATTATTCCGTTGGTGTATATTTGCCACTCTACTGAATAGTCTCACCCTACATAAATTTAAAAGGTGGATATATATTCTTTTGGATACTATTCGTTCTCAATTAGATTATATTGTTAAGCGCCTTAGAAACGATGGGAATTCGAGGAAATTGCAAAAATATGACCAAAGCTATCTTGGTAATAGAAGTATGATAACCAAATACAAACAAAAATTCAGCGACAATGAAAAAATAAGGGGAGGGGGAGTTCCGCAAGAGTCGATAACCGTACCTCTACTGTATTTAATTTATATACAAAACTTGCAACAAATAGATTTAATACAATATACGCGGATGACACAGTATTAATTTACAGCGCACAAAGCGCTGGACAATTAACAATTAACAAACTGAATAATTAACAAACTGGCTAAATTATAATAAACTAACCGTAAATACATCGAAAACTCAGTATATAGTATTCAAAAACAAAAACAAAGCTGATTATAATCTCAACATTTCATTAAATCAACAACTGCTGTCTAAAATAAAAAAAACTAAATACTTAGGAATAGTAACAGACCAAGACCTAAACTGGGAAAGTCACACAAGTAACATCAAAACTTAATTAATACCATTATTGACGTCAATTAGAAGAAATTTCACCATATCCTCAAACACAGTGAACGTTATTTATAACTCTGTAATTCTTTCGAAAACCATGTATTTAATTACGTGTTTGTGCGAATGTTCCCAAAAAATCTTTATGAGTATGTCAAGATTCCTTAGTACAGCTATGAAAACACTATTTAAAATTCTTTGGAGATTTCCCACTGCCGATCTGGTATACCTTGTTAAACAAATACAAATTAGAAGCACGAGCTAAAATAGAAAGTAATAAACTAATGTATAAAATTAGAATAGAATATCACCCAAGTACCGTAAGTTAAAGCATTAAGTAGCTAGATGCTTATTTGGAGGACTATGCCCCAATCTTCAGTAGCACAAGATAAAAACTAAATAAAATACCTCTGTCACGAATCGTGCTTAATATACTATTAAATATATAAGTCAACATGACAGAAGTACTTCAAAAATGGCATATAATATGACCTATGAATCTTTTAAAACAATATAAATTAATAAGTAACGAAACTAACACTTAAATGGTACATTCTTTGAGCGAAAAGAAGGTACAGCTATGGGAAATTGTTATTTTGAAACGAAATGATAGGAAACTGAAATTTATTTTCTTAGTGTTTGGCTGAGATATGTAGATGACATCTTTGCGATTTTTGATACTGAAAAATCTAATATTGATGATTTTATTAAAATATTAAATTCTAAATTTCCTTCAATTAAATTTAATTATGAAATCGAAAATAATAATCAATTACCTTTCTTAGATGTTTTAGTCATTAGAAATAATAATATATTAGAATTTTATATATATAATAATAATAATAATAATAAATCTTCTTTATTAGGTATAATTCATATACAAACGAAAACAAGTTATATAGCAGAAGTAGAAATGCAACGGAATGAATTAAGGGCGAAGTTCAGCACTACACATAATTTAACATGGCTACTTGGATATACAATAAACGAAAAGGCTGTTCTTCCACTTAACCCAGTGTACATAACAAAAATACTGTGAACAATAATATACTAATTTCATAACAAAAACAAATAAAGAATGTTTAAAAAAGATGAACAAAGAAAAAGAAAAAGATTTTACACATTACCTTCAAACCATTGAAAAACATTGTACAGTTTCTAGATTATCATTATCATTGAATATCAATCAAACAAGCTATATACAAATATGTATTAACATTTACCATAATAATTACATAATTATATATTGACATATACATACATTAGTATTTTGAGCAAATTAACTTTACGATGATATTAGGAACATGGTTTTCAATTTCCTTTTAAAGCCAGCTGCTGATAAAGTTTTTACATTGTTTGGTATGGAGTTCAACATTTTAACTGTATTATAAGAAAATGATCTTTTATAAAATTCTGTGTAGTGTCTAGGAATCGATAATAAGCCCTTGTTCCTAATATTCACATTATATACATCCGTACGATATGTAATTTTATTGTACAAATAAGAAGGCTTTTTGGACGTTAGAATTTTATGAAAAAAAAATATATTGATGCATTTTCCTCCTATCATTCATATTCATCCAACCTGCATATGCTAGAGTATGAGAAACACGGTCCCTCCAACCTATCCAAAAATCAACCGCAAACAGTTATTCTGCATTGTTTGTATCTTCCTGATGTCAGTATCAAGTAAGCAAGGACCGTATATTGTATCGCAGAAATTATAATGAGATAAGACTAATGAATCGCAAAGCATTATTTTTAATCTTCTATTTAGGAAATACCTATTGTTATATATTAACTTAAGCGCTAAAGAAGCTTTTTTGTTTAATTTTGCTATGTGGTCACTAAAACGTAATTTCCAGTCAATTTGTAAACACAGGTTTATAGCAGAATCACACAGGGTCAGATTCTCGTTACCGAGTTTCGATGCTATGCTATTTATTATATTTTTTCTACTATTTGCTTTACCAAATAGCATTACTTGAGTCTTGGCCGGATTAATTTTTAAACTGTGTGCATGGGATCTATCATTAATAATTGCCAAATCATGGTTTATATTTAATAATGATTCATTCAAGTCACTAATTTTAAATGAATAGTATAACTGAGTATCGTCAGCATATAAGTGAAGGTTACAGTATTTTATGTTGTCGAATAACTTACAGGTATATAATAAGAACAGTAAAGTTACTGAAGGGAACCCTGTGGGACGCCGCATCTAAATACCCGAGTATCCTATAAAACTGAACCTATCTTTACACATTGCAGTCTATTATTTAGATAATTGTGTATGAAGCTTAAAGCTGATGGAGCGAAGCCTATGTATCTTAAAATATGTAGCAGAATCATGTGATTAATTAGGTCAAAGGCTTTTGAAAAATCTAGTAGAATTAATATTGTTAACATTCCTTTGTCCGTTGCATTAAAAATGTCGTCAGTAACTTTTGTTAGAGCTGTATTATAGCTGTAACCAGGTCGAAAACCGGATTGCTGTGCTGACAACACATTGTTAGAATCCATAAAGCCTCTTATTTGACTCGCGAAAACTTTCTCCAGTACCTTGGACATGTAAGGTAATATGCTGATAGGTGTTAGCTGCGCTATACTATTTGGAGCATTTACTTTAGGTATTGGTAAAACAATTGAACTTTTCCAACATGACGGAAACACACAGTGTGTTAGGCAATAATTAATTATATAGGAAAAGTGTGTGATAATATACGGACAACAAAATTTGATCATATCTAATGTTATTTTATCACTATCTACTGCATTGCTTTTGATTTTAAGTATAATATTAGAGATTGTAATCTCGTCTACAGGCGAAAAGTTAAATGAAAAGCTACATATACGGACTGCTATATAAGGAACGATTCAAATCATTGTCAACATAAATATGCTGCTTTTAATTTTTTAATTAACCGCTTATTAAATTTTCCTTTATCTAATGACAAATATAACATTGAATTAAATAATATCCGAAATATAGCAATACAAAATTGCTATTCTTCTAAAATTATAAATAACATTAAGAAAATTTAAATGAACAAGAGATATCACACATATTAGTAGTTTAGAACAAAGTAATAATTCAACTCCAAAATTTGATAAATTACCATTTGATCCTATAATTACACGTGGTTTAGATGGTATTTTAAATAAATATAATTTTATAGTAACATATAATAGTTCTTATAGTCTTGCTAATTTTCTAGGGAATCCAAAAGATTCGATAGATTTCAATAAAAAATCTGGTATTTACGAAATATCTTGTTCTAGTTGTCCTAAAGTATATATAAGACAAACGCGTAGATCCATTTAAATTAGATTTAAGGAGCATTTAGCTCATTTCAGATTAAATAGAAAATATAAAAGTGCTGTCGCCGAGCATATTTTTGAATCAGGTCATCCTATTCGAATTAGTTCACTTAAATTACTTAAAAATGTTTTGAATTATTCCGAGTGAAATACTTATGAAAGTATATACATGCATAAATCTAAATCAAATTTAATGAATTTAGATTCGGGCCCAATTTTATCTTGTCTATTTAATTTATTTAATAAGAACGATTTTTAAATTTATTATTACTATTTTATTTATTTATTTATTTACTTTTGGTTATTTTAGATTTCACAAACCAATATTTTTTGCTGTTACTTGTTATTTTCGTTAATTTATAATTGTAATTTGTAATTTTTAATTTGTATTGCTTTTAAAAGATTTATATGTCATATTATATGCCATTTTTGAAATACTTCTGTCATGAAATACTTCTGTCATGTTGACTTATTTATTTAATAGCATATCAATCACGATTCGTGACAGAGGTATTTTATTTAGTTTTACTTGTGCTACTGAAGATGGGCGCATAGCGCTTGAAATGTACATCTAGCCACTTAATGCTTTAAGTTACGGTATTTGGGTGATATTTTATACTATTATTTAACAACGTAGTGATTTTTTTTTAAATATAAAATTAGAAACAATGATATCAAACACTCAATTAAACTAAATACTAATTCAGAATACCATTTCCACAACACTCGTCAAAAAGAGAAAATCTACATATTCCAAGTTAAAAACAATTATGGTAAACGAAGAATACACAATAATTCTACTATAAATTATAACTCCTTACCAAATGAAATAAAAGCAAGTCCAAATCTAAAAATCTTTATAACAAATTTACTAAAACATAACGATAGTATAATGTAAGATTTAAATTCTTGTATTACAAATTGTCACAAATTATTTTTACAATAACAATTACAACAATTCTTACTATATTTACAATCTAAATAAATAACCTACAAAATAAGTACATAGGTTAACACTTTCAAACCGATCTGTTAGATCTAGCTAGTGTTAAGTATAGAAATAAGATGTATAACAAATGTAAATGTAATTGCCAAATAAATTATCGTTCAAAAAATAAATCAATAAATAAAAATTAATCTTACCTCATTAATAAATTGGCTTGTGATTAACTCCTACATTGATTTATAGAAATTGTTGGTACTATACAATCTAAAACAATAATGGATTTATGGAATACGATTCTATTTATGGAACTGGCATAAAAAAACACAAGAGTACCTGAATGCAAAAAAACTTTTCAAATATATGAATGAATAAATGGCTAAAAAATAATTTAGTAGCATCATTACATACCTATAATAAATATTAAACGTGGGTTTATTAAAAATTAAAATAATGTATTTTTTAATACAATTACATCATCGAAATATGTGCCATTTTTATGACTTAATTAGGTACTAGAATAAATTTATATTGCACGGCATTGATCTATAATCAAGATTTAATGCGTAGCGCATATTAAATCTACAAATCTGAATCGAATTTCGGAAGTCTTAATAAAAGCAATATAAAGACCATTAGGAATATATGAATTTATAAAATACGTCGTAATATGGAAGTATGAAGTGGAATAGTAATTATCAGAGAATTACAGAAAAAATATTAAATTTTCTTGAAGCAACTACAAGCATTACCAAGTCAATTTATCAATTAAGATACCTCGTAAGACTAAATAGTTCGACAATAAATTGCTTCTCTCCATCATTGATTTGTGGGATAGTGGAGGGAATGTTAACTAAAGTTAATACAGGCTAAAGCTGCTGCCACTTAAATTTTACTACATTGTCGGTAATTAATACGTTTGCCACCCACAGTAATTACTGTTTCAAACTTTAAATCTTAATTACGAGACCCTAAACCTTCCATTTCAACAAGAAACAATACTATTGTTACAGGTATAACTTCATTAGTATAAAAGCAACATACAGTCACTAAAAGCAACCAACTTTTCAAAAAGTAAATGTTTGTATCAATTTTACATTCGTATATGGATTGTCTATTGTGAAAATTTCAAATTAATGCTTACATATAAATCTATGACTCTACAAAATGGTATGAGGATGTAATAAAGATGGAATATGTAGTCGGTCACATTCTGAGACGTAGGAGTACTAAACAAATAATTATATAATGTAAAGTAGAAGAAAAAGAAGGGAGTCAGATATTAAAGAACGCTTAAATGAATAGCAAGGAAATGAAGCATTAATTAAAAACTAACTGACTTGGAATACTACGTAGGGTTACATCTTTAATAAACATTTCAAAATGTCTACTCAATCTTATTTATTACCTGAATTATTCCATTCAGTATATAAATTATATAATTGTATTTTATGGATTTTTCTTTCATTTATAGGTTGCATTTCGCCACATTTTCGGGATAAACATAATATAATTTTTTAAATGATCACTACGGTATTAAATAATAGTATGGAATATCACCCAAATACCGTAACAATATTTTCCATTTCATAACAAGTGTTTGAAACGAATTTACATTTATAATATTGTTTACAGTGGCGGTTTCTTTCGAGGCCGCACGACCGCGCGCCCCTCCTGAACATTGAGCGCATCACCGTAGATATATAATTGTATTGCGATATTTTATCTCGGCATTGTTTTTCCTAAAAGATGCTTGCGTCGTAGCACTCAACACGGTGTAGCGGCGAGCAAGTATGAGTTAATTGCATATGCACTCATCCTATCTATTGCAAGCGGTAGAGTGAGAGCGACCGATGCAGTATATTATCTGTTTCTTTGGTTCGCGTATCGCAATATATCGACTAATAAGTCGCACACAAACTAGCGGCCTGGGTTACTATAGCAACGTGACGTCACGCTGCTTCTACAGCTAAGAATATATCGTTGTTTTAAGCTATTCCGGGCCGCAATTCTTTAGCGTCAGAACAGAGAAGCCCAGTATAGTATATACGAAAATTGATATCGAATAGCCAGATAAGACAGTTGCATCGTTCTGTGTAGTTACGTATGTACGATTTTGCCACGTGCTTCTCCAAGAATATATTTAATAAAAATAATTTAATAAAAATGAATAATGTTAGTTCTTTATTGAAAATAGAGTTTTGTAGACTTTCTCTTGAGGACAAAGTAAAAATTAAAGAATTAGGTAAGCCATTGCCCGATTTAAATTTATTACAAACTTGTGCAAGGAGTGTTTGAATCAATGAAAGATAGAAGAGTGGAATACCACTTTCAAGAAATGATTGAATTCAATCATTTTGCATCCACTTTAGGTAAAATTTCTTACTATTATGTTATTATTATATTTCTCTCTATTGGTGACATTAACATACAAAAAATATATATATTAATAGATTTTTTAAGAAATAAATCACCAAGAAGATTATGATCAAATTGGTGAAGTATGCAGAACATGTTTCACCTTTGGTCTTCCTCACAACCCATAGTTAGTTAAAGAGTCCGCAATCCCAAAGACTGGTTGGAAACAGCACGCCATGCCGATCTATCCTGAGCTAATCCCTTCATCTCCCTATAGCTATTCATCTCAACGTCTTCAACTATCTGACTCACATACTCCAATCTAGGCCTACCTACCCCTCTCTTTCCCTCCACTCTACCTGCTATGATCAATTGCATAATCCCCCCATGCCTAAGAATATGCCCTACTAATCTGTCTCTCCTACGCTGTAACACTCTCCAGATACTTCTCTTCTCCCCTACTAACTCTAGTACAGCTTCATTTGTTACTTTATCTTCCCAACCAATCCTCATCATCCTCCTATAACACCACATTTCAAGTGCTTCTAATCTACGCTTCTCTTCCTTTCCTATAGTCCACGCCTCACACCCGTACAGTGCTACACTCCAAACATATACCTTCAGTAATCTTTTTCTAATACCCAAGTCAATATTTGATCTTAAAATCTGTTCTTTTTCTACGAATGCCTTCCTACCCTGTGCTATCCTACACTTTATATCTACCTTGCTTCGATTATCTTTTGTGATTCTACTGCCTAAATAACAAAAATCTGACACTTCTTCGATTCTATTATCTCCTATTGTGATCCTTATTAATTATTTAATTATTTAATTACAACCCATATTTACATAAAAATAATATTTACTTATATAAGAGATTAAAAAGAACAAACCATTAAAAAGACAAAATCAGAACATCTCATTTGCATAATATAAAAAATAACACTGTAGTGTACATAATTATACTGGAGACAAATAATTATTCATTCATGTAACATTAAAATAATTAAATTTAAATTAACATAATACCAAGTACTTAGCAAAGTTATTGCAATATTATAGCTTATTGGTCTTGGACGGATTTTAAAATTATAAACAATTTCTTCTTAAAAGTTGTGACAGTTAATATTCTATTATTTAGTGGAATCGGATTGATTGTTTTTATTAAGCTGTATATAAAGGCTTTTTTGAAACTTTCGGTTTTATGATGTGGTATGGTCAATAGGCCTTTATTTCGAATATTCACATGATGAATATCCGTTCTAAAATTAATCAGATCGTAAAGATAAGGCGGGCATTTTTGTGTAATATATTCAAACAGAAGGTATTTAAATGCAAGACCCGTCTATTAACCATATTTAACCACCCAGCTAATTTGACCGTGTGCGATATGTGATCCCTGCGTCTTATACCGTAAATTAAACATAAACAATTGTTTTGCATGTATTGTATCTTTTTGCTAATCATTTGTTCTAGACAGGGTCCGTAAATGACGTCATAGTAATTATAATGTGACAGCACCATAGTTTCACAAAGCAGGATTTTCATATCAGTCGTTAAATATCTTCTATTGTTATAAATTTGCTTAAGTGATAAATAGGCTCTGGAATTTAGTTTAGAAACATGATCTCGAAAACTCAAATCTTGATCAATAATTTAACCTAGATTTCTTACTGATTTTACTGGAATAAGTTCAGTATGTTCAAGTTGCAATTTAATGTCATTTATATACTAATTTAAATTTTTCCTATTACCATATTAAACATCATTAGAGATGTTTTCGCCGCATTTATTTTTAGTGATTGTTTATGCGATATATACATTATACTGTTATACATTATACATTATATGCATTATACTGCATTATACTGTTCAATGTTATTTTTTAAGAAATGCGCCTTCCTCGATTGATATGTCAAGAGCCGCCACTGATTGTTTATCTAATGTCAGTTTTTCAATGGATGGTTGACTTAACAAAGCTATTGGGTCATTAATAGGTTGATGCTACTGATGCTGCTGCTACCTCTTAGATGGAACATAATTAGCTCTTGCTATAATTGGAATAGTTAACTATACTATATGCACACTAACTAACAAGCACCAACAGATCATATTGATTTCTCTAATCTGCTTTACCAATTCAATGAGAATCATCCATACATTCACCATTCACTGTTCATCTGTCCTTATTGTACAGACGTTAGTGTCATGTGCATGTCTCAGCATGAAAGCAACATAATCTCGCGGGATTTCTCAATCATATATAATTTCAAACTATGTTTTGCTATTTTAATTCTACGCCGCATTTTAAATGCGCTTACATTATCCGGAGCAATTTATGAAATTACATATAAATTAAACATAAACCAAAACTAGAGATCCAAAATTTTATATCGGAAAGCTGTGCCAGATATTTATGCACAGTTCTGAAATAGAAAGGTTTCTTGTGACAATTTTTATTTTCTGTTTCTGAGAGTTCATTTTTCTATAAACCGGACAGATACTATCCAAAACAGTGCGACTTTAAATATTTTTGAGCAAACTTATGCTACTCTAGAGGAATTATATATAAAGAAAAATAACAAAAATATATTGAATTATACTATCTATTAAAGAGACGCCTTTATTTATTTTATTTTAATTGGAGATTCATGAGAAGAGACTGTCCTACGTTTATATTACAAAATTAGTATAATATATTTTGTCTCTTCAGCTTTCTTATGTTACAGGAATATAAATAATTGTATTTACAACAATTATTGAAAGTCTTTTGTGTATCTCAAACGATTTCATCCATCCTCTTCATCGCAGGCTGAAATTTCGTCAATCGAGAAAATCGTCTATTACTCTTCCACAATTTAAAAAATTGTCACCATGGTATTAAATAATTGTATAGAATATCACTCAATTACTGTAACTTAAAGCATTAAATAGCTATATGTACATTTCGAAGGCTATGCCTCCATCTTCAGTAGCACAACATAAAAACTAAATCAAATACCTCTGTCATAAATCGTGATTAATATACTATTAAATAAACAAGTCAATATGACAGAAGTATTTCAAAAATGGCATATAACATGACCTATAAATCTTTTAAAACAATATAAATTAATAATTAACGAAATTAATGTCACTAACCGTGATTGCTATACAATTGAATAGATAATAATATAATATTATGAAAGAAACACTTCAATAGGTCATCCTATTGAAATTAGTTTACTTAAATTTAATGGATTCAGATCAGGCCCAATTATCTGTTATCTTTTGATTTTATTATCTTATTTCTTTGATAAGGACTAATTTTAACTTTTGTTTTCGTTATTTTAGGTTTGACTGCCCCTCATTTATTGTTATAATATTACTTGTTTACGTCGTTAATCGTATTTTTTATTGTTCAAAATTTTATAGGACATATAAAATGTCATAGATTGAAAAACCTCTCTCATGCTGACTTTTTATTCAACCCGTGCGTCTAGCTATTAAATGCTTTGAGTTACGGTATTTTGTTGATATTCTATACAACTCTTCCACAAGCATAATTTTAATGATCATGATGACGTGTTATACCTCCTATTCATTATATATTCATTTAAATATGACTTTTTAATTTTAATAATTAATTGATGGGTTCCAGACTTACTTTACTATAATTCATATTAAATGAAATTGGTGATAAAACTAGTTGGTTTTAATATCACGAAAAAATGTTTTATTGACACGACTAGTTTCGAGTTAATTATCAAGCGTATACCTAAGTTTGTTACAGAATTTATACATCAGACAAAATGTGATTATACGGCAGAATGTAGCGTGATATGATAGATATTCGAAATACGTGAGGATTACAATAAATCAAAGAGTTTGGAACGTACGAAATCTAGTTCATCTTTAAAATAATAAAATAATAAAATATACATAATATGTTATGTATATTTTTGGTATATATTTATGGAGATAATAGAATCGAAGAAGTGTCAGATTTTTGTTATTTAGGCAGTAGAATCACAAAAGATAATCGAAGCAAGGTAGATATAAAGTGTAGGATAGCACAGGGTAGGAAGGCATTCGTAGAAAAAGAACAGATTTTAAGATCAAATATTGACTTGGGTATTAGAAAAAGATTACTGAAGGTATATGTTTGGAGTGTAGCACTGTACGGGTGTGAGGCGTGGACTATAGGAAAGGAAGAGAAGCGTAGATTACAAGCATTCGAAATATGGTGTTATAGGAGGATGATGAGGATTGGTTGGGAAGATAAGTAACTGAAGCTGTACTAGAGTTAGTAGGGGAGAAGAGAAGTATCTGGAGAGTGTTACAGCGTAGGAGAGACAGATTAGTAGGGCATATTCTTAGGCATGGGGGGATTATGCAATTGATCATAGAAGGTAGAGTGGAGGGAAAGAGAGGGGTAGGTAGGCCTAGATTGGAGTATGTGAGTCAGATAGTTGAAGACGTTGAGATGAATAGCTATAGGGAGATGAAGGGATTAGCTCAGGATAGATCGGCATGGCGTGCTGTTTCCAACCAATCTTTAGGATTGCGGACTCTTTAACTAATATTTATGGATTCTATATAGTTAAGTTAAACACTTTTATTGAAATTATGGATGTTCATATTGTTAATATGTCGGAACTTTCCCTCGTAATTTTTAATATATTCAGCGAAACTGGAATTGTCTCTATTTATTCTGCAATCCCTAAAATGTTCTAAATATCTACCTTTTAAAATTCTACCCGTTTGACACACACATATATATATATATATATAATACATGTTCTAATCTATTAAAGGGATAATCATTCCATTATCATCAGATATGGCTTTAATATATAACAGTTCGTAGCAGTGGCGGCTCTTGACATTTCAATTGAGGGGGGCATATTTCTTGAAAAATAACATAATTTTTTTTAATATATTCTTGGAGAAACACGGGGCAAAATCCTACATACGTAACTACACAGAATAATGCAACAGTCTTATCTGGCTATTCTAAATCCATTTTCCTGTATACTAGACTATGCTTCTCTGTTGGGACGCTAAAGAATTGCGGCCCGAAATAGCTTAAAACAACGATATATTCTTAGCTGTAGAAGCAGCGTGACGTCGCGTTGCCATAGAAGCCCGGGCCGCAAGTTTGTTTGCGGCGCATACGATACGCGAACCAAATAAACAGATGATATACTACATACGGTCGCTCTCACGCTACCGCTTGCAATAGATAGGATGAGTGCATATGCACTTAACTCATACTTGCTCGCCGCCATACCGTGTTGTGTTGGATGCTATCACAACGCAAGCTTTATCTTTTAGGAAAATAATGCCGAGATAAAATATCGCAATACAATTATTATCTACGTGATGCGTTCAATGTTCAGGAGGGGCGCGCGGCCGTGCGGCCTCGAAAGAAACCGCCACTGGTTCGTAGTTAAGCATGGGGATCGTAAAAGCGGTATGAATCACTGAATTATATGTAAACATAATATGGTTTTTCTCGTGATTAGATTCTATCGGCATAATAATTGGAGAAAAAATTGGCTTCCTATAAATTGTGTATTCCAACTTACTATTAACACGTTATTGTCAGATGTAGATAATTAAGAGAATGATTATTTTCTTTCTGGTGTGAATTTTATTAAAAGAGATATATTATTTATATAATTTTAAAAAACAATTTAATTGTCTATCTGAGCCATGAAACCTACTAAAATATCATCCACTTATCTGTATCAAAATACTTTCAGTAATTTTGCAGTTTATGAAGATTGCAGGGTTTATCTGATAACGGGGCCAAAAGGGGATCCCACTGCTAGATCATTGTTTCGTTTATATAAAATATTGTTGAACTGAAAATAATTATGGCCTATATAATCGAAAACATATTCGATACATCAAATGAGACTAGTGTCAAGTTATTCTTTATATTAGCATATATCTGGGATGTACCTGGTATTTGTTTTGTTAGATCGACAGAGTTCTTAATCAGTGGCGGTTCGTGTTATTTCAATCAAGGGGGGCGCATTTCTTAAAAAATAACATAATAGTAAGAAATCTTACCTAAAATGGATGTAAAATTATTCAATTCAATAATTTCTCGAAAGTTGTATTCCGCTCTCTTTCATTGATATAAACTCTCCTTGCACAAGTTTATGACAAATTTAAATCAGGCAATGGCCTACCTAATTCTTTAATCTTTATTTTGTCCTCAAGAGAAAGTCTACAAAACTCTATTTTCAATAAAGAACTAACACTATTCATTCTTAATCAATTATTTCTATTAACTATATTCTTGGAGAAACACGTGACAAAATCGTACATACGTAACTACACAGATCAATGCAACTGTCTTATCTGGCTATTCTATATCAATTTTCCTGTATACTAGACTAGGCTTCTCTATTAGGACGCTAAAGAATTGCAGCCCGGAATAGCTTAAAACAACGATATTTTGCGCCGCTATTTTGTTTGCGGCGCATATGATTCGCGAACCAAAGAAACAGATGAACATCTTGCTCGCCGCCACACCCTGTTGTGTTGGGTGCTATCGCGACGCAAGCTTTATCTTTTAGGAAAAATAATGCCGGGCTCAAATATCACACTACAGTTATATATCTACGATGATGCGTTCAGGGGGGGCGTGCGGCCCTGCGGCCTCGAAAGAAACCGCCATTGTTCTTAATACTGTTAGTTGATACAAAGCTTGTATATTGAATAATTATGTCGTTAAGAATTGTAGCTGAGAAATAGTTAGAGCTACTATTATATGATCGATATACGATATACAATGGTTGTATATGGACATCTGGTTTATCGTTTTTTATGATAGCTTTTTCATTGTTAATTTCCATTCAGAAAACTGATATGGCTTATTTATAATATAAACCTACCTTCACTATATTTGAGAATAAGGTGATCCTCATGAAAATCATTATATGGTTTATGTCAAGCTAGTCTTTCGCTTTCCACTATACAGTCACCATCTATTACTCCTGTTCAGGTGCTTAGGGAAGAAAAGTTTGTCGTTTGCTTCCATATATACATGTTCGGTTTATACACATTACATCCTTGCAATACACCTTGCACAACGTATATTGTATACAGATTGTTCTATCAAATGTGTATATCTATACTAAACAAAAATATGTTTAGAAACAATCAGTAAACACGTGTTATTCGTGAATTATTAAAGAAAATTAAAAAATAAATATACAATATTTCTCAGGGAAAATTAATATAGCAAACCGCAGCTATTATATCTTAATATGATCCTATAAAATATATATTTGTTTCAAAATAATAGAAAGTTTTGAAATATTAAGTTCAATTTAATACGAACACATTTTATAGAAACACCCAGTATAAAACACAGAAATTCGAAATTCTGTACAGGTGTGAGTACAAGAGTGTTGTAATGCAGTGTCACCTGGGAAATTTGTGTACATATACATTTATAATTAGGAGCACTCATACATAAATCCACTTCTTCGCTATAGAATCCTCTCATGTAGTGCGGTGCCTCTAATGGATGGGACACCAGAATATCACACCCTGCCAATTACAGTGTGTTAATCATGTTGTATGTTATTACGATATGAAACGAACTTATCTGTAAGTGAAGTTCTAATCTGTTGTTTTTAAAGATGACTACGCGATCGCCCACCTACGCTACTTACATCATTTCTTCGTAGGTCAAAGAATTACCATAGGTTCGCGATAAAAAAGGATGGAAATCTAATTCTAATTCGACTCTTCATATAATCCAGATTAGAATATCGATTACAGGAAATTTCTTTTAGTCTAGTAATTATATTCGATCGATTTAATGTTACAAATTGTAGTTGTTCAACGCTACAGTAATTCGTTGTTCCTTTAAGTTAACTCGAAATTAATATATATAAATAGACATACAGTTCTATATCACTCTATGTATGTACATACGTTACACAGAAATATAATCATCTAATCAATATACCTTAAGATGCTCTGACTAATCTGAAAGTAATCAGTATCAAAAATTATGAATTTTCACAAAGGACCAATCTAAGTCTCAATGAGTTATTCGTAACAACTACGCAAAACAATCCACATTAGTATTTAATATTGATAAGATGATATAACAAAAATAATATAAGACAAAACTTGAGCCACAGCCTATATAAATTTGTATATCATTATTGATAGGTTTGATTATTTATTGAATTTGCAATATATATATGTATGTGTGTGTGTGTGTGTGTGTGTGTGTGTGTGTGTGTGTGTGTGTGTGTGTGTGTGTGTGTGTGTGTGTGTGTGTGTGCATATATATATATATACACACACTGCTATATATATATATATATATATATATATATATATATATATATATATATAGCAGAGTACCTAACATCTCGGCGCATTAAATAAATTTTATGTTTATTCAAATTTTAGTCACTTCTCACCAACCTTAAACATGATGGTGTAATATGCGTGATATCATTGGTATCAACCAAAACTATTTTTTGGATAACAGATATCCCCTTCTACCTGTCTCAAATTTATATAACAGTTGATGCTGACCAATACTAAGACTCTTCAGCAATGGCTACCATGATGTAGGTGTTCAGTTGCTCGTTCCTGAAATTCTACGCAACTAGGCAACTAAATCTTATTTGCACCATTGTCAATAACAATACAAGCTTTTTATCCTTTCATATCACTTCAACCACAATCAATAAAAAAAAACATGCGTGAGACTCTCGCGCGGTAGAAGTGAAACTTCTAGCTCCTAGGAAAAGTTGATTTTATGCATTGCTTTATTTCCATTTGTTAACGATTTGATTTTGATTTTGATTGATTTTGATTGACACTCTGATCATCAAAGAAAGCATTATTAACTGTAATGTCGTACAGTGTATAAAGAGGAGTTCGGATTAAATATTGTAGCCATATTTTTATAGTTCTTTTTCTCACCAAACCAATTAAATAACTCGATGTGTGTATTTTTCTTCTTTTTATGTGGCATTTCGGCATGAATTGCACGCTATCACATCTTCAATGATAATGGTTGGAAACGCAGTATGTAAAAGTTGCTCGTGCTTAGGATCAACAGGTTTCACATCGTTCTTAAACCATATTCGATCACATATGGAACACACTGTACCTAGCGGATTATTGAAAAATTGTTTATCAAATTCGCGATGAGCAGGTTGAAAGAATGTAAATTTTGTGTATGATGCACTAGTGGGTGCATTTCTATTTGTCAATGGCTCAGCTGTATCAGATTCATTTCGTTTATCTCTCACGCCGCGTGTATCTTCACGTGTAGACGACACGCCTGACTCAGTGGCATTCAAATTCTCTATACCACTCACTGTGTCCTCACTTAACGACTGTATCGATTTTTTCATCCATTGTATTTGAGGTCGTTGGAAGGTTATGTTGTCCACCGTGTTTCTTTAACGCCCTTTGCCTGGCTCGATACTCTCTACTTCTTTCCAAGGTACTTGTTGGCACTTTTCTTGACGGTTTATTCGCTTTCTTGCGTTCTCTAAAGGCTCGCACTCTATCTGTACTTGTCTTCCTCTCCATTTCACTTTTCACACAATGGAAATTGTTAGCTAAAAGATTAAGCTGTGTTTGTGTAATATATAATAAAATACGCAAGCGTCTTCTGGTTGCCTTATGCTACGTATACACACAGTACACGCGGCGCATGCGCGTAGCGTGTTTCATTTTTCGTGACGGAAGCGTTTCACTTTTCGTGACGGAAGCGTTTCACTTTTCGTGACGTTCAAGCCATTTTGCCCTACCGCGCCTATAGAAGTTTCACTTCAAAAACATAATAGGAACATTAACATATTCAGTCGTAAAATATCCTGGGCTATGCGGTGCTACAAAAAGCCCTCATCTAATGTAAAACCGTAACAAAAAGCATTTATTAGCTAAATGCGCAGTTCGGAGGCTATGCCCCCATCTTCAGTAGCACAATAATAAATCAAATAAACATACCTCTGTCACTCACCGCAATAAATGTTCTTTAAATCTAACTTCTATGGGTGTTTGACCTATATATACTTTAGGACAACTAGAACAAGATATTTCATAAATACCAGATTTTTTCTTTATATCTACTAAATCTTTGGGATTTCCCAGAAAATTCGAAAGATTATTAGAAGTATTAAACGCTATTTTAAAGTTATATTTGTTCAAAATCCTATCCAAACCGCGAGAAATTATTGGGTCAAAAGGAAGTTTAACAAATTTATGAGTCGAATTGTTACTTTTTACTAAACTACTTATATATCTAATATCTTTTGTTCTTTTCATTTTACTCAATTTATTACTTACAATTAGAGAAGAGTAGTCATTATATATCCGGATATTATTCAATTCAATGTTGTCTCTCCTTAGATAATGTAAAATTCAATAAGCGATTGATTAAAAAATTGAAGGCTGAAAAGGTTCACTGACTTGAAACTAGTGCAACTAAAATGCATATGGTACTTCTAGAAGAATATAAAATTGAAACAAAGAATCTTAAAAAGAATGAACTAATTGATTTATTAACGAAATTTAAAAATTCTAGTATAACTGTAACTGACAATACTGTACTTAATTTCGATCAATGTGACACTTGTAATAGATACATACAAGACCTAGAAAAATATCGTGTGCAAGTGTTTGATTTAAATGTAAAAACTATTAATTTGACTAGGGAAATTGATGGGCTTATTTGTAGTACAAAAAATCTAAATGACAAAATCATATCGCTAGAACTCATTATTACAGAATTCCAATCAACTAAAATTGTAGAGTGCAATAAAAATGATAAAATACAGAAAAAAAACTCTTGCAAAGCAAAACATACTTGTGTTGGCAGACAGTCGTGGTAGAGATATAAACTCAAACTTACGATCGAGATTGGACTCTAAGTATTTAATCACGAGTATAATTAAGCCGAATGCAACATTTAAACAAGGTACTGAAAATTTACATATGTTAACTAAAAATTATTGCTCGGACGACTATGCTATTATACTAGCCGGCGCGTATGACTTTTACCACAAAAATTACCCTAAATTACATGTGCTGTGGACTTACTAAAAAATTGTGATACAAATGTACTAATATGTTCAGTTCCATATCGGTAAGACAATTTGATTTTTAATAATAAAATACATTACTTTAATGTTAAGCTGCAAAATATATGTGACCGGTTAAATAATATATCTAAATACGCCATTGAATTTATTGATATTAATAAATATATTAGTGTAGACGGTGGCCACTACACGAAGCTAGGCCTGTATTTCAACAAACGCGGTAAACAGATTCTATCCGAAGTGCTAGTTAATTGTGTCCAGAGGAAAATTCTCAATCTTCGGAAAACATTAATCTACATTGAAGCTGTATCAACAATAGCTCATATGAGGCTACATGAGGCTACCGTGGAAAGCCTCTCTACATCGACGCCGCTGCTCAATGATGAAATCCTTCTATGAACACCCAAGCTACGACCTGGAGAATCGTGTGATAGTCTATCCACATACTGCACACCTTCATCAATTGATACTGTTATCGAAAAAAAGCAATAATAGCCATGGAGGATTGTATTGGTAAATTTTTTCCAACTGGCGAACGTCCGCGGCTGCAAGGGTATGCGCACTCGTCTTACAGCCCTGGAGTAAGCACAGCTTCTATAGCGTTCACATGTAAACATCCTTTATCGAATATCTTATTGGTTGTTGATGTCTGTGCAGCGGTTATCAGTGCGCGGACGTTCGCCAGTTGGAAAAAATGTACCTGTATCTTGTAGACCAGCGTGTATACCAGGGGTGTCAGCTAATTTAGTTAATAAATTTTAAAACTTATGGACACAACAAGGAGGCACAAATGTAAACTTACATATTTCACAAGTTTCATCATTTTAGCTCTACATACATTTATACTCTCCATACGTTCATAATTCTGAAAACTTCGGCTCTTTGCGGAAACAGGCCGAATTACATGCATATTGGGTTGCATTTGGCTGCGACGTTGTCGCATTTTGAATCTACTTATAAATACTTATTTTTCATTTTTTTTGTACTTGAACGAAAATATATGGATATATTAGTGGCGATCGACAAAAAATCATTACGTGATCGACCGGTAGATCGCGATCGTCATTATTGACACCCCTGGTGTATACGTACGTTGCAGATGTTCGTTATTTTATGTCTATGCTTCCCTGTAACAAGAAGATTTTGCAATATAGAAAAGCTGCAAAAACAACAGCGCAACTAATCTGTACTTATATTGTACAAAAGTATCCCGTGATGGTTCTTTAAATTGTGATAGCACTAATATTAGATTATTTACAATAATTTCTAAAAAAATAAGAAAAATTATATTGCGAAATAAACAGAATGACAGGTGTCAAAAATGAGTAGACTTGCAAAAGTAACTTCAACTATTCAATGAAAGCATCTGACATGGAACTGATAAGAAAATCGTTAGTTAGTTAAAGAGTCCGCAATCCTAAAGATTGGTTGGAAACAGCACGCCATGCCGATCTATCCTGAGCTAATCCCTTCATCTCCCTATAGCTATTCATCTCAACGTCTTCAACTATCTGACTCACATACTCCAATCTAGGCCTACCTACCCCTCTCTTTCCCTCCACTCTACCTTCTATGATCAATTGCATAATCCCCCCATGTCTAAGGATATGCCCTACTAATCTGTCTCTCCTACGCTGTAACACTCTCCAGATACTTCTCTTCTCCCCTACTAACTCTAGTACAGCTTCATTTGTTACTTTATCTTCCCAACCAATCCTCATCATCCTCCTATAACACCACATTTCAAGTGCTTCTAATCTACGCTTCTCTTCCTTTCCTATAGTCCACGCCTCACACCCGTACAGTGCTACACTCCAAACATATACCTTCAGTAATCTTTTTCTAATACCCAAGTCAATATTTGATCTTAAAATCTGTTCTTTTTCTACGAATGCCTTCCTACCCTGTGCTATCCTACACTTTATATCTACCTTGCTTCGATTATCTTTTGTGATTCTACTGCCTAAATAACAAAAATCTGACACTTCTTCGATTCTATTATCTCCTATTGAGATCCTCATTTTTCTACTGCATTCCTTTTTGTCACACCTCATCACTTTAGTTTTACCTATATTTATTTTCATGTTAAAATCCCTAGTCAATACTGCCTGCATACCATTCAATACCCTTTCTAAATTCTTTTCGCTTTCTTCCAATATAGCTATATCGTCGGCGAATCTCAGCATATATATTTTCTCTCCCTGTACATTCACACCTACACTATACTCTTCTTTTACTTTGTTTATTGCATCTTCTATATATAGATTAAATAATAACGGTGAGAGTGTACATCCCTGCCGAACTCCCTTCCTTATTTTTGCTACCTCTTCTTCCCCCTCAATTCTAACTAAGGCAGTTTGGTGTTTATATAAATTAAAAATTATTCTCCTATCCTTATAATCTATACCCGTTTCTTTTAAAATTCTAAACATTATGTCCCAATCTACATTATCAAATGCCTTTTCTAAGTCTACAAAAGCTATGCAAGTTACCTTTCCTACCCTCTTTCTTTTTTCTACTACCGTTCTTAGTGCTAGAATCGCCTCTCTCGTCCCTCTGTTTTTCCTAAAACCAAACTGATCTTCTCCTAGCCTTTCCTCTACTTTATTTTCTAATCTCCTATAAATAATCTTTAACAATATCTTCGATGCATGTGATAGTAGGCTAATGGTCCTATAGTTCTCACACAAATTAGCTCCTATTTTCTTCGGCATTGTTACTATTCTACTACGCTGAAAATCCTGTGGTACTTCTCCCTTCTCATATATTTTACAAACTAACCTGTATAATCGCTCCTGCATTTTTTCCCCTGCGTGTTTTATTAATTCGGCTGGTATCATATCAATCCCCGCTGCTTTGTTATTCCGTAAATCATTTAATGCTCTATGAAACTCTGACCTAAGTATGCTAGGACCTAAGTCATCCTCATCTATCTGTTCCACACTTTCTAGCTCCTCCATGTCCTGCCTACCTTTATATAAATCTTCAAGATACTCCTTCCATCTTCTAGCTTTTTCCTTATTTTTTGTGAGTTCCTTACCCTGCTTATCACATATAATGTTACCCTTTGGTTTTACTTTAGAAAAATGTGACTTAATTTTCCTGTAGCCCAAATCTACTTTACCTCTTCTCATATCCTCCTCAATATCCTCACAGTTTCCTTTTATCCACTCTTCTTTCGCTAGCTTGCATTTCCTATTAATTAAGTTCCTTAGTTCCTTATATTTTTTCTGTCCTGCTTCTGTGTTTCCTATTTTAATTTTCCTTCTTGCTTCTATCATTTCCACTATTTCTTCCGTGATCCATTCCCTCCTACCTGTCCTTTTCTTTGTGCCTAATACTTCATTTGCTGCTGTAGTTAACCCATTTCTGATTTCCCTCCATTCGCAATCTATGTCGCTCCTTGATGTTCCATTAGCCATGATTTCTACTTTCTGCTTGTACTTTTCATATACATCAGCTAATTTTAACCTATCGACATCTACTCTGACCTGTTTGGACTTCTGTAATTTCTTGAATTTGACCTCTGAGTCCAGGACTACTAAATTATGGTCACTATCAATATCTGCTCCAGGGTAACTCTTACAATTCTTAATCTGGTTCCTAAACCTCTCTTTAACCAGTATGTAATCTATCTGATACCTCCCTATATCTCCTGGCATTTTCCACGTATATATCCTGCGCTTGTGATTCTGAAAAAGCGTGTTTGCTACCACTAGCTTATTCCTAATACAAAACTCTACCAATCTATCCCCTCTATCATTACTATAGAAAATCGTTAATTAAAATTATTCGAACGTGCTAAAATTCATTACTAGACCAATTTATTATGGAAAACGCTGAAATTTAGAAGACTGTGAAAAGCGACAACGTTTAAACGTAAGCTCTGAAGTTAATCTTCGTATATATTTACTAAATCCAGTATTTCGAAAATTTCATTTCAATTAAATTTATGCAAAGCTCAGTTCTATTTATCCATATAAGGCTTTAAATGCTCTAAAGCAGTTACCTGTCAAAACATTAAGCAATGATTATTATATAACAATACCATGCATTTGACGTTAGAAATCTAGAAAACTATTCACGCCTATGATAAACAATTTTTTCTCAAGGCATTATTAAAATATTTATCTGAAGACTATAGAATTTTCAATATTTCTATTATTTAGTTCATTCTAAATATGATATTCAAATAATATAGAATATCACCCAAATACCGTAACAAGCATTAAGTAGCTAGATGTACATTTCAAGCGCTATGCGCCCATCTTCAGTAGCACAAGATAAAACTAAATAAAATACCTGTGTCACGAATCGTGATTGATATACTATTAAATAAATAAGTCAACATGGAATAAGTACTTCAAAAATGGCATATAATATGACCTATAAATCTTTTAAAACAATACAAATTAACGATTAACGAAAATATTGGTTTGTGAAATCTAATATAACAAAAAATAAATAAATAACCAAAATAAAAATAAATTTAAAAATAGTTCTTATTAAATAAATTAAATAGACAAGATAAATTGGGCCTGAATCTAAGTTCATTAAATTTGATTTAGATTTATGCATGTAAATACTTTCATAAGTATTTAACTCGGAATAATTCAAAACACTTTTAAGTAATTTAAGTGAACTAATTTGAATAGGATGGCTGATTCAAAAATATGCTCGGCGACAACACTTTTATCTTTTCTATTTAATCTGAAATGAGCTAAATGCTCCTTAAATCTAGTTTCAATGGATCTACGTGTTTGTCCTATATATATTTTAGGACAACTAGAACAAAATATTTCGTAAATACCCGATTTTTTTTTGAAATCAATCAAATATTTTGGATTTCCTAGAAAATTAGCGAGACAGTTAGAAGTATTATATTTTACTTTAAAATTATATTTATTTAAAATACTATCTAAACCAAGTGCAATTATAGGATCAAATGGTAATTTAACAAATTTTGGAGTTGCCAATCTTCCAATCGTCGAGCCAATCTCTTTCGTGGTCTTCCTATAAATCGTGGTCCTTCGGGCTTCCGTCTAAGCGACTTTCTGGCTCCCCGCTGTTCTGACATGCGCTCGACATCTTCATTACTACCACTATCGACATCTTCACTACTACAGCTCGTCGTTTGTTCGGATTCTCCACGTTCTATTCTCTTGGATTGGTCCCTAAATGCGGCGGAGGACTTCGTTCCCCCTGGTGCTCTCGTCTCTTTTTGTCAGCACCCATGTTTTGCTGGTATAGGATAATACCGGTCTAATCACGGTCCTGTATAGTGTCCTTTTGGTCTCCTTGACAGAGTCCGCGACTTGAGCAGATGTTACATTCTTAAATAGCACCGATTTCCAGCGGCAATTCTCGCCATGACTTCCTTGTGTGTTTCATTGTTTCAGTGATAAGGTCACCTAGGTATTTAAATTCCTTCATCTAAGAGGTCTACGTCATCCGCGTAGGTAACATAGCCGGCGGTGTGACCCTTTCAAGAGTGAAGTTAAATAGGATGCACGAGAGCGCGTCTCCTTGTCTGAATTCTTGGCACACTCTGAACTCACGTGATACGTTATTTTGCACCTTTACCTTGTATGCTGAGTTCGCTAGAATCATTCGGAGCAATATCGTCATATGTTTGTTTATAATTTATAAATAGCTGGTGTACATCGACGTTGAATTCGTAGCACTTTCTAGCACATTTCGAATATAGAAAAATTGATCTGTAGTGGACCTATTTTGCGAAAACCACACTAATCGCCCAACTCTCGTTCAGAGAAAGGCTCCAACCTCCTGGCGATGACCTTTGTGAGAATCTATTAGCCCATATTAAGGAGTGAGATCCATCTATAATTGGTGCATTCCAGCTTCTATCATTTCTCGTGAATAGGACATAGAAGGGCATTTCGCCGTTCCTTGGACATTTTTTCTTCCTTCCAGATCATTTGTATAATTTTATGCAGTTCCTTTGCAAGCTATTGACGATTTTCAGCGGTTCAGCCGTTATTATATCTTCGCCCGGTGCTTTATTGTTTCCGATAGTCAAGATGACTTCTATCGTCTCATTTAGCGTCGGTGGTAACAGTTCTACGTCATCTTCTGCCTACTGTACTTGGTTACAGGTGTATTGTCCGTCAGGCACTCAGGTAGCCATACTAATCACCTGTATGTTTCGTCATGGCGCAGTAGATGCAGATTACCGGGAATGGGCTATTACAGACCTATTAGGAACTCAAGTCAAAGTATAAGAGTGTTCGAAAAAATACCTGCCAAATGTAAAGAAAATATATTATTGCAAAAATAGAATTGAGCTAAATAAATTTACACAAATATTTCTACATCAGTCTATTTCTGACTTTACGTGTGATCTTTACTTTACTGCCTTCCTTGCACCAAAACCACCGCCAATTGCTTATATTATAAGTTATAGACATGGATGTTTATATGTCTACCGTCCAGAGAAACAACGAATTGTTAGTGATTGACAATTACACCTATTATAAGGCCCATACTTCAAAAGCAAATATATGCACATGGCGTTGCCCCACCAAAAGTTGCGCTGCCAAGGTCTACGCCTCAGTTGGAAGTATTGAAATAATAAAGTTAGAAGACTGCAGCTTCATTCGTAGTCATCCCGAAGAGATCCAGAAACTACACCGAGCAAATACAAATGCAGCTTGCAAGATAAAAGCGTTGGAGAATATCACTGAGAAACCTGTAAAAATTATGAGCGTAGTACTAGCGAAAGCTGTAATAGCCCATTCCCGGTAATCAGCATCTAATGCACCATGACGGAAGATACAGGTCATTAGTATGGCTACCTGTGTTCGTGACGGACAATACGTACACCCCTTTGTTATCTACGAGGTCATTATCATTGGCCCCAATTAGCAGCTCTTCACAAAAAAATTGTAATATTAAATAGGTTATAGATTTTGCCGTTATGTTGTTATATTCCATATTATGGAAGAGAAATAAAAATACAATGTTTTATATCACGGTTAAAAACGAGGATTTCGGCTATAGCTTCGCTTATTAAGCAACATCTCCTTAATTTTTACTCCTCATCAAAAATAGAAATTAACTATTATGAACCCTACATCCCCCAAGTTGTATGGCCTTGTCAAAATTCATAAACCCGATAACCCGATATGACCTGTTGTCTCATTCATCGATAGCCCAGTTAGAAACCTTGCTATCCAATTAAACTATATTTTCAAAAATTACAAAAACTTTAATTCTACTCATTCGGTAAAAAATACACTTGAACTAACGAAGTTACTTAAACCACATAAAAACCCTCTTTCATCTAAATTAGTATCATTTGATGTGTCCAACATGTTTCCTAATATTCCTGTAGATGATTGCCTCTTTCTTATTAAAAAACACTTAGATCAAGAAAGTATAGACCCCTTCATGCAATCCGAAATTTATGAATCTATTAAACTCTGTACCATGCAGAATTATTTCCAATTCAATAATAAATATTAATTTCAAAAGCATGGCCCAACCATGGGCTTTCCCTTAAGTTCCCTACTAGCAGACATTTTCATGCATAATCTCGCAACTAAAATAATAAATTCATCATTAGGCAAAAAACATATAACATTTTGGTACCGCTATGTGGATGACATTTTAGGTTGTTTTAATGGCACTATTAGACAACTAAATTTCTTTTTATCATTTTTGAATCAACAACATGATAATATTAAATTTAGTTTTGAAACTGAAAATGATTACTCTATAAACTTTCTTGATATAACCATATATAGACAAAATTCCCAATTAAATTTTAACATTTATAGAAACCCTACTTTCGCATCTATAACAATCCCAGCCAACTCTTGATATCCTTCGAAACATAAACTTACAGCTTACAAATCCTTGATTCATAGAGCCTTTTCCATCCCTCTAAGTATTGAACATTTTAACCTAGAGATTTCGAATATTCTTGTGATTGCTAGATTGAATGGTTTTCAAAAAACTTCCATTTCTAATCTTGTCGCGTAAGAAAGCGTAAGCAAATGATTTTCAACTCTATCTATCCTACATGCTCTTCTACTAACATTACTAAATACGTTTCCTTTACTTTTTCTCCGCCGAACACACACAAAATTGCTAATACTTTATCTAACCACGATTTAAATATTCAATCAGAACGAACATCTTACACCCTATACAATCTATTATTTAACCATAAAGATAATACAGATAAATTTAACAGTAGTGGAGTATATAAGATTAATTGTCTAGATTGCAATGCAATATATATTGGCCAAAAAGGCCGTAGCTTTAAAATTAGATTTAATGAACATATTAATAGTTATAAATTTAAAAAAACTAATTCGAACTTTGCTAACCATATTTTAGAATCTCACCATAATTTTCCTAGTATAGATAATTTAACAATTTTACATGTTTCTTCAAAAAATCATAAATTAAATTTGCTTGAATCACTAGAAATTCACGAATACCGCAGAAAGCTTAATTATAATTTGCTTAATGACCAATTAGACCTAATCTACTCCCCATTATTTGATATTATCTGTAGGTAAATTGTTTATATATAAATAAGTTTTCTGTAATTCATTTTTCATTCCTTGACAATGCTTAATAAGGGAAACAGTAGTCGAATAAATCCTCGTTTTAACCGTGACAAAAAACATTGTATTTTTATTTCTCTTCCCGTAATAACAAACAAAAATTAATGAATTAATTGAATATTTGGTACCAGTTTATCTAAAATTCAATAATGTTAAACGTTGCGAAATTAATTACCGTTGCTTTTAGGAACTGCAATTATTATACGAACTGCAATTATTATATTTATTGCATGTTTTTTCTAAATTTCCTGCCTTTTTTCAACTAAACAGAAAAGAAATAAAACTCCTTTTTTGTTTTACACGTCTTTAAAGAGTTTTTCAAATACGTAAAAATAAACCCTAGCACCGGCAAACCTACCATATAGCGTCCCATCTTCACATCAACAAGATTAAATTCATGCTGTTACACACTCCACCATAAGTATCTAACCAAACTCCTTGTTGCAGGATCAAGCTGTGACGCCGTGTTCAACAGCGACGTGACCAAGAACGGATCGCTGGCCAGCCCAGCTTATCCTTCCCCCTACCCGCCCAAAACTACCTGTCGTTACGAGTTCCAAGGCCGGGGCAAGGAACGAGTCCAAATCACCTTTCATGACTTCAATCTCAACCACCCGAAGGATGACTCTAAAGAGTAAGTAGTTTATATATGTTTTCCAATGATAAAAATCTTCAACAAATGTATTGCAGAAGGTCATTTTGCTGGCATTTTAAAAACATCAATTGTAACTGCAATACATAAAAGTGGGGACAAGCTTCAACCGGGAAATTATCGTCGAATTTCATTGATCTCTAAAATAGCAAAAGTTTTTGAAATTATAATTAAAAACAGAATCATTACTTTCTTAAATAAAAACAATATCTTCTCAAAATTTTCAATTTGGTTTCTTAGAAAATAAATCAACTGAGGACGCCATATGTGAACTTACAAAAAAAAATAACATCCTCATTAAATAAATCTAGACCTGCTATTGCCATTTTTGATAAAGCCTTTGATACCGTGCAGCACAATATTTTATTAACAAAATTAGAGTATATAGGTTTCAGAGGTCCAGTGCTACAATTGTTCACCAGCTATTTAAATAATAGAACACAGAATGTAAAAGTAGGTGATTCCTTTAGTGCACCCCTTACTGTTAAATGTGGTGTTCCTCGAGGGACAGTACTACCACCTCTACTTTTTATTATATATATTAATGACATGTTGAAAATGAATAACCAAGAACACTATGTTTTAAGTTATGCAGATGACACTATAATTTATACCGAAGGTGAAGCATGGGAGGACGTGTACACAAAATCCTCAAACATTATTTCTAAGGTCAAAAACCGGTTAGATCGTAATAAACTTCAACTAAATACCCAAAAAACCTTCTTTGTGCCGTTCACTTCCTATAAAAATAATCTTCGACATAGTGATTCTGAGAACTATAGGACCATTAGCCTACTATCACATGCATCGAAGATATTGTTAAAGATTATTTATAGGAGATTAGAAAATAAAGTAGAGGAAAGGCTAGGAGAAGATCAGTTTGGTTTTAGGAAAAACAGAGGGACGAGAGAGGCGATTCTAGCACTAAGAACGGTAGTAGAAAAAAGAATGAGGGTAGGAAAGGTACCTTGCATAGCTTTTGTAGACTTAGAAAAGGCATTTGATAATGTAGATTGGGACATAATGTTTAGAATTTTAAAAGAAACGGGTATAGATTATAAGGATAGGAGAATAATTTTTAATTTATATAAACACCAAACTGCCTTAGTTAGAATTGAGGGGGAAGAAGAGGTAGCAAAAATAAGGAAGGGAGTTCGGCAGGGATGTACACTCTCACCGTTATTATTTAATCTATATATAGAAGATGCAATAAACAAAGTAAAAGAAGAGTATAGTGTAGATGTGAATGTACAGGGAGAGAAAATATATATGCTGAGATTCGCCGACGATATAGCTATATTGGAAGAAAGCGAAAAGAATTTAGAAAGGGTATTGAATAGTATGCAGGCAGTATTGACTAGGGATTTTAACATGAAAATAAATATAGGTAAAACTAAAGTGATGAGGTGTGACAAAAAGGAATGCAGTAGAAAAATGAGGATCTCAATAGGAGATAATAGAATCGAAGAAGTGTCAGATTTTTGTTATTTAGGCAGTAGAATCACAAAAGATAATCGAAGCAAGGTAGATATAAAGTGTAGGATAGCACAGGGTAGGAAGGCATTCGTAGAAAAAGAACAGATTTTAAGATCAAATATTGACTTGGGTATTAGAAAAAGATTACTGAAGGTATATGTTTGGAGTGTAGCACTGTACGGGTGTGAGGCGTGGACTATAGGAAAGGAAGAGAAGCGTAGATTAGAAGCACTTGAAATGTGGTGTTATAGGAGGATGATGAGGATTGGTTGGGAAGATAAAGTAACAAATGAAGCTGTACTAGAGTTAGTAGGGGAGAAGAGAAGTATCTGGAGAGTGTTACAGCGTAGGAGAGACAGATTAGTAGGGCATATCCTTAGACATGGGGGGATTATGCAATTGATCATAGAAGGTAGAGTGGAGGGAAAGAGAGGGGTAGGTAGGCCTAGATTGGAGTATGTGAGTCAGATAGTTGAAGACGTTGAGATGAATAGCTATAGGGAGATGAAGGGATTAGCTCAGGATAGATCGGCATGGCGTGCTGTTTCCAACCAATCTTTAGGATTGCGGACTCTCTAACTAACTAGTGATTCTATACAAATTCATAACTCTACATGTAATATGCTAGCAGTATGTAACTGTAACATTATTATAAACAAGGCAAAAAGCATTAAATATTTAGGATTAATTTTTGATTGTCATTTACGATGGAATGACCATATTCATTTTAGTTATAAAAGAATTAGAAGCTTGATGCATATTTTCAAAAACAATTCTTCATTTCTTGACAACAAATCGTTGACAATTGTTTATAGAGGACTAGTGGAATTTCATATGGAATTATAGCTTAGGGATGTGCTTTCAACTGTCAGAGAAAAAAAATAGAGGTCCTTCAAAATGTATAAATTGTAATAAAAATTTACTTAAAAAGTGACTCTCGAATTCACACTGATAACCTTTATAACAATTGCAAAGGTACTTCAGTTAAAAAATATATATCTCCTTTCGTTGATTAAATATTACTACAAGAATAGTAGTACTCTCGATTTGATGTATCCTCAACATCATTATAGCACCAGAGTCAAGACAGAAAGTAAAGTATATTTATTAAAAACAAGAAAAACAATAGCTCAAATAAATTTCCTATATATATTGCCAAAAATACATAATTCACTTCCAAGTGGTTTAAAAATTAATAGTAATCTCACATTCAACTTTTCAAAACAAAAATACTGGATTCTAATTAAGGAATGGATAATATCTCTATCAAATATGGATATTGACAATTTATGAATACATCCTAAATTTATTTTGTAATATATTCTCTCTCAATACTCTAAATACAAATTCACGTTAATATTAATTTAAAGAAAAATATCTGTTGCTCTATACAATAAGTAAATCGTAAAAGCACTGCACACACAAGTTACCTTTCGTAAGTTAGGTGAAATTTAAAAACTAATTGAAAAAACGTCTGTCTGAATTTCTCCCACTTTATTTAAGCAATTATAATGTGGTATAAACGTATCACTTATTAATTTACATTTCTTATTTTTTATATGTAATTACCTTAATGTATTTATTATTTCTTATATAATCCCTGTATTGTAAACTTAATAATAATAACAAATAAATAAAGGCATATAATGATAACAATAATAATATAAGAGATACATTGATGGGGAGAATACAGTAAATTAGGATCTCTGGTAGAGTGCCTTATTTCTATTTATTCGGTAAAAGATGTAATGGATGAACTGTACCTGAATGAAATATATATGCAAAGCTGTATGACGTAGGTAATATTGTATATGTAAGATATTTAATGTATGTGGGTGGGTATGTTTATTTTCTCGTGTATGCAATAGCGTCCTGGTTTTCCAGTTTATATCCGGAATTTATATATACAGGCAGGACCGGATCTAGGAACAGGCACGCGCCTAGGGGCGCCACACGAAGGGGGGCGCATGTAGCTTGCGATAAAATAAAAATTCCGAGTACATTATCAAATTTAATATAAAATAAAGTTGGCGGTTTTTGTTTTGGTTATAAATCAGATATTTAAGCAGAAGGTATTGCATGCATACGCGTCAATGGCTTTGTCAATGGCAATAAAGGGGTACAAAACAATATTTTGCCTAGGGGCGCAAATTAGTTTAATCCGGCGCTGTATACAGGATAATCTCGAGAAGCTTTAGGATTGATATACAGACTTTTTAATGGGTAATATTTAAATTGCAATCATCTATATTTTAATAAATGTAATTTGAAAAAAGTCTTTTTAATAAAAAGAGGTCATAAAATATTGAAAACATAGAATATTTTTTCCTTAGCTTTCAATGTTGTTTTATTTTAATAATACATGGTATTTTTAATGTCTGTCTTATAATTAATGTAAACTAAGGGACTGGAATAAAGCTAGATATATAGCGATGTGTAGTTCACTCTCGAACCGTTCACTCTGAACGGTTCAATCAAATGACGGGCGTACTGTGACGATGTTTTGCAACGACCTATAGGTCACTATGACTTAGTTCGTGAACAATGAACTACATGGTGCACGGTGTATGTATTGATGTACTTGTATAAATGACTTGTGTTCGATATTTTATAAAACATATTTTATTAGGCAGATATTGCAGGATTCAAATTTTGAAGGAAACGTTAAAAAAAAATTTTGAGTTTAACTTTAAATAATTTTAAGTTTAACTTTAAATAATTTTTATAAAATTCAAAGTGCGTTTTACAGATTATTTACAGAAGTGTACATCAATACTAAAGAAAATAAATTATTTATTTAATAATTAAACTATCGTTTGAATAAATATAAAGGGGAGGCGGAGAATCTTATAGTACAGAAAATTATCAAGACATCCCTTTTTTTGTACTACTTGCAATATAGAAGCTGAAAGGTTTGTTATAATCTAATGATACCGTATAAATGTATGCATCTGTCTTCTGGCATACAATTTTACCAAGAAAGCTTCGATCTTGATACTTTTGTCATCCTTTGTAGATGCAGACACAATAGGTATAGCATAATTCCCCAGCTTAAGACATATCATGACAATGAAAATCTTCAAATTTGACAGGATCATCTCTTTGAAATCTAATTTTCTGGTTATTTGCGTGATTATTATTATAATACTGTTATTTATACACAATATAAACAATATTTAGTTAGTCATAACTCTTAGAGTTGGTTGGAATCAGCACCCCATCTGTCGATCTATCCTGAGCTAATTTCTTCATCTCCCTATAATTAGCAATCCTAACGTCCTCCACTATCTGAACCACATACTCCCATCTAGGCCTACCTACCCCTTGCTTTCCCTCTACTTTACCTTCTATAACTAAATATACTAGGTCCTGAACCCGTCGTGTACTAAACCGTTCATGAATCACAACGGCTCGTAAACGATGTAGTATAGTATACATTACATATACAGTGCCAATAGCAGTACAAACATTTATGTGATAAAGTGTGTTGGTGAACAGAACGAAATTATATTTCCTTATATATGTATGTTTTGTTAGTTAAAGAGTCCGCAATCCTAAAGATTGGTTGGAAACAGCACGCCATGCCGATCTATCCTAAGCTAATCATGCCTAAGAATATGCCCTACTAATCTGTCTCTCCTACGCTGTAACACTCTCCAGATACTTCTCTTCTCCCCTACTAACTCTAGTACAGCTTCATTTGTTACTTTATCTTCCCAACCAATCCTCATCATCCTCCTATAACACCACATTTCGAATGCTTGTAATCTACGCTTCTCTTCGTTTCCTATAGTCCACGCCTCACACCCGTACAGTGCTACACTCCAAACATATACCTTCAGTAATCTTTTTCTAATACCCAAGTCAATATTTGATCTTAAAATCTGTTCTTTTTCTACGAATGCCTTCCTACCCTGTGCTATCCTACACTTTATATCTACCTTGCTTCGATTATCTTTTGTGATTCTACTGCCTAAATAACAAAAATCTGACACTTTTAAATATTTTAATAATATTTTAATAATTTTTAAATATGTTTTGTATAAATTATAAACATTGTTGTTTCTTCTTACTCTTTCTTAATACAAAATATGTATTGTAATATTTTTATTTATTTATTTTTTACTATTTAATATTTTTATATTGAGAAAAAAAGAGATTATTTTCAGTATGTGCATGTATTTCATATAGGTCGTGAACTAGTTCATTTTAAAAAGATGTTAGTAGTTCACGACCTATAGTTCGTGAACGGTACACTGAAATGAACTATGAACTATGAACTAGGTCCGCAAAGTGACCTACAGTTTGCCATCGCTATAGAGACAAGCCTTTAATAGTACTGAATATTCGATCTTAAAATTTGCCCATTCTCTACAAATGTCTCCTTACAATGTGATCTTCTACATTTTATATCATCTACGTTACTTTCATTATTCTATGTAATTCTACTATATACTTGAATATCAAAAATCTGATACTTCATTTATTCTATCATCTCCTATTCGAATCATCCATTCATCTTCAACCTGCATTCCTTCTTGTCACACCTAATTAACACACTTTAATTTTACTATATTAATTTTCATATTAAAATGCCCAGTCATAACGTTCTGCATACCATTCCATACCCATTGTAAATTCACTTACCTTCCTTCTAAAATAGTATCAGTATGAACAGCAAATCTCAACATATCTATATGTTATCTCCTTACATCTTCATGCCTGCACTACATACCATTTTTCAAATATATTTTTTGCATCATATTTAATTTAAACTAGGGTACTTTAACACGTACATTATCATAATTTGTTTTCTAAAAAATTATTCAAGCGGAAATGTGAAAAATCCTTACTTATAAAATGATATTGTAATAGTCCAGAAAAAAATAACACGTATATAAATTAGTATTTTTAAAGAATCGATACTTCCTATTTTTATTTGTAATAAAATGCAGTGTAAAGAAACCACATGAATGTTAAGATAGTTGTAAAGAAATGTAATGAAAGATTTTAATCGTTTTTCATTAAATGCATGACTTATAACATAATAATTATAATTTTTATGTATAATTGACCATATTTTCTTAAATAACCTTAAATCGATGCCGACCGAGATAAGATCGATACCTATTAAACAGCATTATTAGAATTCTCTAAGAAATCATTATTATTATTATTAAATTATTGAATAAAGTATTTATTGCCAACCTTTAAAAGTTTATTTTCTTCTTGCATTGAATTTTTATTCCAAGTTGGTAAAAACACCGTCATTAGAAAACAATTTAATAAAAGTAATGCTAATAAAAATAAGAATAATAATAAACTTGTCTAAACTTATGTTCACGGGTAGGACAAAGAATATCAATGCTAGATACTGAATAGCAGAAGTTATAGTAACACTTTATTCCTTTTGAAGGCATAATCTGGCGAATGAAGGTCTAAAAGACACGCTCGCGCTCATGCAAGAGTTCTTACGGTTGAAAAACAGCGACAATAATTTCCAACTCCTATTGTGGGGTCTTTTTCTTCGGGATAAACGTCATCTGTCAGAGGATATCAATTTGCTGGTGGACTCTTTATCTTAACAGGCCTTTGAGCTTAAAAAAATAGCGAGTTGAGCTAAGATAGAAGGGAAAGAAAGCCTTAGTGTAGTAAAAAAGGGGCAATCTGTCATATTTTCTGAAGAATCCTTTGACACGTTAACAAAATTAATTTGTTATATTCAAGCAAAGTAAATGGATCATTTAGCTTTTCTGATTTTTTAAATTGTCTATTATTAACGGCATTTTTACCAACTAGTATTGAAAATTCAATTCAAGCAAATAAGCTTTAAAAACTGATAATAAATTGTTTATTCAATAATTTATTAATAATAATTTCTTAGAGAATTCTAATAATGTTTAATCGGTATCGATACTGTATTTAAGGTTATTTAAGAAAATATGGTCAATTCTACATAAAAATTATAATTATTATGTTATAAGTGATGCATTTAATGTTAAAATGAAAAACGACTAAAATCTTTCCTTATATGGAGCATCTTAGTTTTTTTTATTAATTTTTGTTAAAACTCTATTAATATAATATTTCATGGAGTTTCTTAACAATGCATTTCTGCATTTCTTACAAACAAATAGAAAATATCCATTCTTTGAAAATACTAATTTATGTACATGTTATTTTTTCTCGGTTATTACAATATCACTATTATAAATAAATAATTATAATACATTATTATTATTCTTCTAGAGGGAAAAAACGAAAGGAAAATATATATTATTATCTATGTAAACAATTATATTTTTTATATTGTTTTTTTGTTTTTTGGAGTTCATTGAATTTCATTATATATTTTTATATATATACGCCAGTTTTCCAACTCAATCAAATAATCAAATTATTATTGACGCATTAAAAATAATTTGTATAATTAGTTAGTTAAAGAGTCCGCAATCCTAAAGATTGGTTGGAAACAGCACGCCATGCCGATCTATCATGAGCTAATCCCTTCATCTCCCTATAGCTATTCATCTCAACGTCTTCAACTATCTGACTCACATACTCCAATCTAGGCCTACCTACCCCTCTCTTTCCCTCCACTCTACCTTCTATGATCAATTGCATAATCCCCCCATGCCTAAGAATATGCCCTACTAATCTGTCTCTCCTACGCTGTAACACTCTCCAGATACTTCTCTTCTCCCCTACTAACTCTAGTACAGCTTCATTTGTTACTTTATCTTCCCAACCAATCCTCATCATCCTCCTATAACACCACATTTCGAATGCTTGTAATCTACGCTTCTCTTCCTTTCCTATAGTCCACGCCTCACACCCGTACAGTGCTACACTCCAAACATATACTTTTGTATAATTAATAATTATAAAAAAGCATTCATCAAAAATAAATTTTATACATAATCACAACAATTGACAATTTTACTGATAATCATAATTATAATGCGGTCTGCTGCATAATAACTCTTAATATTTTTTAGCCAATTTTTAGAAATCACTTATATGCTGCTGCTTACGAGAAATCGTTTTCCTACAGGATCTCTAAATTATGGAATAGATTACCAAGAGCATTCAAAACGCATCCAATTACTAATAATTTGAAATCAAATATAAAAAACTATCTATTGAGTAGGCAGAGAACCGAGTATAATGTGCAGATCTGAATTACTAATAATCAAATTCTCAAATTGCTCCTAAAAACTCAGCAATCATTATATATTTTTTTTTTCTGTTTTTTTTTAATTGTAAGATTTATGCAGATGTGTGTCAATATATGATATGTTTATTATGTAAATTTATTATGAGGTTATTTATTTATTTCTTTATTAATTAAATTTCTTTCATCTAAATGTTAAAAATGTGTTAAAAATCAATATCAATCAATTTCCTTTTTGCTAAACTATTGTGTTTCATCAAATTTAAGTCATTTGTGATTTCCATTCTTAAATCAAAATTGGTATAAATAAATTCATTATTCCTTATCCTGGGTTAAGTGAAAGAGCAACAACATTTATTTTACTGGACATTTTTTCTTTTTGAACAATGTATTTTTTTTGTTGAACTTCGCCCATTGTGGCAAAAAAATGTTATTCTTTTCTTATTGTATTTTATATATTGTATTTTTTTTTTGCCCAATAAAGACGATTATTATTATTATTATTATTATATATTTTTGTTAATATTTATATTAACTAAATGACATCAGTTTGCGATAGTGTGTGACAAATAATTCATATCTGGAAATTCTCTCTATACACGTCATAGCCCACACATAGAATAAATTTACATTGAAACACAGTTGCCAACAACTTCATATAATATAGAATATCACCCAAATACCGTAACAAGCATTAAGTAGCTAGATGTACATTTCAAGCGCTATGCGCCCATCTTCAGTAGCACAAGATGTGCATCTAGCTACTTAAGGCTTGTTACGGTATTTGGGTGATATTCTATATTATAATTTAACACCGTAGTGATAATTTTTAAAACAACTTCATAAGTTAAAGAAAAAATATGCAGATTCAATAAACTTTCAAATAAACCAATACAAATAGTAATATTAAGTATTTTCATTAATTCGTATATTAAATAACAATTATTAATCATGAATATGTTTGAAATAACTTATGAAAACAGGAAAACATGTTTCTTTTAAGTACGGTTGCAGGATTATTTAATCTAATATTTAATATGCGCCGATTATATTTCGTTTATTTTTCCGATTATTCCGATTATTTTTCGCCGATTAAATTTCGATTATATTTTTGTTGCGCATGTATATTATGTATATAAACTTATAGGAGATTTCCCAACTTCTTTAAACAATTTGTCACTACATCCTCATTTAAATTTGGTATGACAACGGTGAATGGACATTTAAATATTTAGCACGTCATCATAGTGAAATTCAGTGGCGGTTTCTTTCGAGGCCGCACGGCCGCGCGCCCCCCCTGAACATTGAGCGCATCACCGTAGCTATATAATTGTATTATGATATTTTATCTCGGCATTATTTTCCTAAAAGATAAAGCTTGCGTTGCGATAGCACTCAACACAACACAGTGTAGCAGCGAGCAAGTATGAGACAAGTGCATATACACTCATCCTATATGTTGCAAGCGGTAGAGTGAGCGACCGTATTCAGTATATATGTTTCTTTGGTTCGCGTATCGTAGCACCGCAAATAAAATAGCGGCCCGGGTTGCTATGGCGATGTGACGTCACGCTGCTTATAAAGCTAAGAATATATCGTTGTTTTAAGCTATTCCGGGCCGCAATTCTTTAGCGTCCGAACAGAGAAGCCTAGTCTAGTATACAGAAAAATTGATTTTGAATAGCCAGATAAGACAGTTGCATTGTTCTGTGTAGTTACGTATGTACGATTTTGCCACGTGTTTCTTCAAGAATATATTTAATAGAAATAATTTAATAAAAATGAAGTGTTAGTTCTTTATTGAAAATAGAGTTTTGTAGACTTTCTCTTGAGGACAAAGTAAAAATTAAAGAATTAGGTGGGCCATTGCATGATTTAAATTTATCACAAACTTGTGCAAGGAGTGTTTATATCAATTAAAGATAGAAGAGCGGAATACCACTTTCAAGAAATGATTGAATTTAATCATTTTGCATCAATTTTAGGTAAGATTTCTTACTATTATGTTATTTTTTAAGAAATGCGCCCCCCTCGAGCCGCCACTTGTGAAATTATCATTGGGTCAACTACTCTGCAAATCTTAAGAACTATCTTAAAAATCTTTAATATCTTTATTTTTTCTTATCTTTTATTTTTTTATCTTTAATTTTTTTTTAATAACTTGGCAAATATTCATACTTCCATGGATTGTATTGTATAAAAGATTTAATTTTTTGTATGTTTACAAATATCCTTAAACTGAAATATAGTTTGGGAATATGGATTTAAAATGTGAAAAAAAAAGGTAAAATGAATTGAGGGCATTTCACGAGTTCATAAAATAAACCTAACTTTTAAGGAATTGTTATATTTATAAGAAATAAAATAGGTTCGGTATTTGTTCGTCAAATAAAATATCTAAGATTTATGGTAGGTGATACATGACACATGTCACTCATATTATTTCTGTATGTGTTTTGCAGATGCGAGAATAACGACGCACTTTTGGCCTACGTGCATATTGACGGTCGCATGGAGAAGATTGACAGTTTCTGCGGTACGACATTGCCGAAACCGGTCATGTCCAATGGTCCCCGGCTTAAACTCGAATTTCAGAGCTTGCTAGCTTCTAGGTATTCCAGGGGATTCAAGGCGACGTACAGTTTCACAGAAAGTAAGTAGGGTAAAACATATTATCACGGTAAAATCTTGAAATATAAATAGTAAAACCAAAAATTTCATAAAATAACTCTAAAAGAAACTAGAACTTTTTGCAAAATAAGTAAACTACAGCTATAGCATACTAAGAAATTGTATAGTAATCTCGATTCATGACAGAGGTATTTTATTTATTTTTTATTTATAGGCTATATATATTTTTTATAGGCTTGGAAATGCGCATCCAGCTATTAAATGCTTTGAGTTACCGTATTTGGGTGATATTCTATACAATTGACTTAGGTATAGAAAAAGATTACCAAAAACAAGTATGGAGTGTAATATTGGCTGTGAAGTGTGAGTAATAGGAAAGGAAGAGAAACGTAGAATGAAAGCAATAGAAATGTGATGCTATAGGAGCAGTGGCGGTTCCTTCTGCAGGCCGCAGGGCCGCGCGCCCCTCCTGAACATTGCGCGCATCACCGTAGATATATAATTGTATTGCGATATTTTATCTCGGCATTATTTTTCCTAAAAGATAAAGCTTACGCCGTGATAACAATCAACACAACGTTCGTTGTGGCGTTCGTTCGGTGTGGCGTTCGTTGTGGTATCCGTTGCAAGTCACAGCAGCGACCGATGCAGTATATCATCTGTACCTATCGTTCGCATAGTATAGATATAACGCTAATTTGGTGCCGCTGTGTGTTCAGTGCCACCCAGTACAGGTTAAATGCATATACACTCATCTCACTCATCTCACTCTATTGCAAGCAATCGGTAAGAGCGACCGTATGCCGTATATCTTCTATTTCTTCGGTTCGATCCTTGCTTCATTGCCTAATATATGTCACATATTCCCAGCGACTATCCATTGCCAGTACAAGTTAAATACATATATACTGTACATATGCAATGAGATGAGTGTATCATAGAGTGCAGGCGACCGATCTATTGGATGTCGCGCTTCTTTAAAGGCTTAGAGAAGTTCAGAGAGAAGAGAGAGTAGAATATATATATACAGAGAGTATATATATATGTATATAAATTGATATAGAATAACCAGATTAGACAGTATCATTTGTTCTGTGTATGTACGATATGTACGTACGATTTTGCCACGTATTTCTCCAAGAATATATTTAATAGAAATAATTTAATAAAAATTAATAGTGTTAGTTCTTTATTGAAAATAGAGTTTTGTAGACTTTCTTTAGTAGACAAAGTAAAAATTAAAGAATTAGGTAGGTTATTGCCTGATTTAAATTTAACGCAAACTTGTGCAAGGAGTGCTCAAAACCGAACATTTACGCGGCGGCGTTTTACAACAGACATTTACAAAAATATATATAACATAGATGAAGGACAGATTCTCATATCGTGGCCATCTACAAGCCGCTGAGTTATTTAACACGAAATCGATGCCAACATTTTCTAAATAATTTCCAGTAGACCTTTTGGAAACCGTGTCTCATGCATATCCATTTTTGAATAAAACCAGATTAAAAACAGTATTAGAAGTCATTTACTCGCGTCCGGATTTTTATCAAATAATTGGAGCCACACATTTTCTTTCATTATTGCTACAAAATAATCTCAGTGAAACTTTGCCGGAAACTATAAAAATACTTAAAATTATTTTAACAACCCCGATGACCACGGCTGAATCAGAGCATTGTTTTTCAACACTTAAAAGAATCAAGACTTTTTTGCGAAATGCTATGGGTAATGATCGTTTAAACGCATTGGCGATGATGTGTATTAATAAAAATGTAGTGCGAGACATTTACAATTTTAACGAAAAAGTTTTGGAAAAGTTTATATCGATGAAAGATAGAAAAGTGGGATTCACTTTCAAGAAATGATTGAATTTAATCATTTTGCATCCATTTTAGGTAAGATTTCTCACTATTATGTTATTTTTTAAGAAATGCGCCCCCCCAGATTGAATTTTATCAAATTTTAATAAATTAAAGTTGCTGACGGTAATAAAAAACAAATAGGCGATTATGAATAAACATTTACGGGTAAAAACTACATTTAACCCCCCTTGGCTCTGCAATTGGTTCAACCTTTAAAATTTTACTGAATAGGAACTAAATAAATTTTATAAATATATTTGTCGCAAATATTTATAAATATTGAATTTGCAAAAAATGTTATAATAACTTTATCAGTTAAAATAAATATTAATTATCACAGTATCATTGAGCGAATATATTTTTGCATCAATATTACAAGGTTACAGATGTTTATGTAAAATTTTATAAATTTACTTTCATTTGAGCATACAGGTGAGTCATTGAAAATGAGACATGGAGGACCTGGACATTGTTCCAAAAAGTTAGAAAACATGACCACAATATATTTAAAGCAAAGGTTAAATCATATTTGATCAAAAAGGTATTTTATAGTTATCAAGAATATATGGCAAATGATTTTAGTAATCTATAATCATGTTCTTAAATTACTATTTTAAACTGTTTGTATCTATTTAATATAAAATATAAAATCATGTTCTTAAATTACTATTTTAAACTGTTTGTATCTATTTAATATAAAATATAAAATCATGTTCTTAAATTACTATTTTAAACTGTTTGTTCTATTTGTTCGGAATTTTAATATAATACTTTTATCATAATGACCAGTCTTACTATTATTATTATTATTATTATTATTATCGTTTTTTTTTTGTAAACTGACGTGTGTAAAATGTACGTATGTATACAAATTTCATCAAATAAAAAAACAAACAAACAAACAAACATTCTTTAAATTAAAATATAAATATTGATCTAAATCTATTTTATTAAAATATTTATGCTTGAGCGATGGATACAGGGTGTTAAGGATGATTTTTTAAGTTGTTTTTCTGCAATTAACGAGAAATATTTTATAGAGAAAACTGAAATATGAAATATGACACTTGAAATAAGAAAATATAAATAAAACTACGATATGTTCAAGATATATTATTTTTTTAACTTACTTCTTATTAATAGGAATGATTTGGATTATTTATCAAGTCGATATTTAATGATAAATCGAAGTATATTAACCAAATAGTACATTCCGCAAAACGTATTCTATTTAAAACGTATTCTATTCTGCATTAATTCAATATTTACAATTTCATTCTTGTTTCGTATCCTACTATATTAAAGCACATATGTAACCGGGGCACACAATTTATCCTACCGACCATTCCTCATACTCGTCATTCATACTACCGCCATTGTTCCTAATATTTTAGTCATTATTCGTCATTTATCCTATGCTCTAAATATCCGTCCGGAACAGTTCGTCGTTTATCCTATCGTTATATATCCTAACGCTCAACGTTGCCAATAATCGTTGATATTCCACGTTTAGGATAAATGACGAATAGGATATTTGACGAACTATACAGTTTAGGATATTCGATGTGTAGGATAAATGACGAGTAGGATACTTGAGCGTAAGGATATATGACGAAACGATAAACAACGAATTGTGCCGGATGGCTATTTCGAGCGTAGGATAATCGACGAATAGGATAATCGACGAATAGGATAAATGACGTATGGGATACTTATGTTAGGAACAATGGTGGTACGATGAATGACGACTAGGAGGAATGGTCGGTAGGATATATGATAGGATACCGTATGTAACACGTATTACTAATCGTCAATGCACGGTAATTAAAAGTTAGTTAAAAGCAATTTCGAGATTTAGCAATTTAATTAGAGCACTGTTATGCATCACATGTATGTACCATTCTGAATTAATCAAGCATATAATATAAGTTTGACAGTTAAATGTATATATGAAACAAATGACGACAACTTCAAATAAAACGCATCACAGTAAAAGAATGATTTGGCGATAAAACATGTGGTTTTCAATTAAATATCCTCATTTCCCTAATAACCGGAATTGTTGTCATAATAAGCACATTTTACCTATAGTAAACTATACATCGTTAGAAAGGTAATAAAGCTCCATAAAAGGTAGGCGAATAATATATAGGGTGTTCAATTAAGAAAGTGAAATATTTCCATTTACATTCGTATAATTTACAGCGTATTACTAACATCCTGTATACAATTATGTTACCTTATTAGTCAGTAAAATCCATATCTATGAGGAAATAGGAAAATTTTAATGCATCATAATTTTAAATTTTATAATAACACTTATAGCTATTTCTGTGAAGTCTAATTGCTATCAATTTTTTTTAAATAATTAATTGCTGGAGAACCAGATATTAAAAGTAAAAGAATTGTAAGTCTACCATTGTAAGTCTACTTTTATGTAGTATGATGAGTTATAAAAAAAAACATAAATTTTTAAAAAACATTTTTAAAAACATTTTAAAAAACATTATATATAATTAATGTAAAAAAAATGTGTTTTATACTACATTTAACTTTAAAATGTATAAAACGAAACCATAGTCGTATTAATAAAAAAATCATGATATAAAACAATGTAATATTCTTTTATTTTTTATATGGATTTAAGTTGTTTTGAAGAGTTATTTACTGTATGAAGAAGGGCATGGGACACCATTTGCATTTTGAGGAATTGCTAACTGCAAACGAACAACATACCCCAAGTTAAAAATTTCCGTCAATCTAATCTAAACTTTCATAAACTTTTTTCCTGCCACTTTTTTCCTTTTTTCCATCTACTTAATAATTCAGGAACACATAGTATAATAAAAAGTTACCATTTTTACGTTTTAAGTAAAAGAGTGTGCAATTCACTCATAAAAAAACGTATAGTGGCGCAATCGATAGTAATTAATATTTACGAAATCTCATTTGAATATCAATACAATTCCAACAACCCACTGTTCAATTATTCCAATATTATAATTATAAAAATGCTACAAAGTTAGATTAGCAAGCTATTAGCGAAAAAAAAAACTATTTTAATATACAACCTCAAATATCGAACTAGATACCACAAAACATATTTTAACAAAAGGCAGATTATAAATGAAGTCATTTAACGCATTACTTTTATGTCATAAATTTATTATAATTCATATCTACAGGCCCCGCGTAATAAATAATAGCGATAAGCAAGTTTATAAATGCTTAATAAATTTAAAAATAATAATAATACCTAATATAATTTAAATAAAATTGCCACTCATTTTCTTTCGAAAGTTCTTTTGAGGAAATCACTTGACCGATTATAATTGTTTTAGTTTTTTATCAAAGCTATTACGGTCTTTATTAACCAGTTTTGAGAGCAAAATCGAATTAATTTACTATTTTGTTGTGTATTAAAAAATAAAGCTGGAATAGTTTAACACTAGTCTCTTATAAATCTATATTCCAAGAAAGTGTACTGTGGATAATTTCTGTTGGATTCATAATTAAGCTAGCCAGTAAAAAGCAACTTGTTTGAGATAGCTAGTGTTCAAAAGTTTTTACATATATGCTTTATATTTGCGCATATATATATAATTTTAATAATAAAATATATATATTATCCAGAAAATTATATATTAGGCACAAAGAAAAGGGCAGGTAGGAGGGAATGGATCACGGAAGAAATAGTTGAAATGATAGAAGCAAGAAGGAAAATTAAAATTGGAAACACAGAAGCAGGACAGAAAAAATATAAGGAACTAAGGAACTTAATTAATAGGAAATGCAAGCTAGCGAAAGAAGAGTGGATAAAAGGAAATTGTGAGGATATTGAGGAGGATATGAGAAGAGGTAAAGTAGATTTGGGCTACAGGAAAATTAAGTTACATTTTTCTAAAGTAAAACCAAAGGGTAACATTATATGTGATAAGCAGGGTAAAGAACTCACAGAAAATAAGGAAAAAGCTAGAAGATGGAAGGAGTATCTTGAAGATTTATATAAAGGTAGGCAGGACATGGAGGAGCTAGAAAGTGTGGAACAGATAGATGAGGATGACTTAGGTCCTAGCATACTTAGGTCAGAGTTTCATAGAGCATTAAATGATTTACGGAATAACAAAGCAGCGGGGATTGATATGATACCAGCCGAATTAATAAAACACGCAGGGGAAAAAATGCAGGAGCGATTATACAGGTTAGTTTGTAAAATATATGAGAAGGGAGAAGTACCACAGGATTTTCAGCGTAGTAGAATAGTAACAATGCCAAAGAAAATAGGAGCTAATTTGTGTGAGAACTATAGGACCATTAGTCTACTATCACATGCATCGAAGATATTGTTAAAGATTATTTATAGGAGATTAGAAAATAAAGTAGAGGAAAGGCTAGGAGAAGATCAGTTTGGTTTTAGGAAAAACAGAGGGACGAGGGAGGCGATTCTAGCACTAAGAACGGTAGTAGAAAAAAGAAAGAGGGTAGGAAAGGTAACTTGCATAGCTTTTGTAGATTTAGAAAAGGCATTTGATAATGTAGATTGGGACATAATGTTTAGAATTTTAAAAGAAACGGGTATAGATTATAAGGATAGGAGAATAATTTTTAATTTATATAAACACCAAACTGCCTTAGTTAGAATTGAGGGGGAAGAAGAGGTAGCAAAAATAGGGAAGGGAGTTCGGCAGGGATGTACACTTTCACCGTTATTATTTAATCTATATATAGAAGATGCAATAAACAAAGTAAAAGAAGAGTATAGTGTAGGTGTGAATGTACAGGGAGAGAAAATATATATGTTGAGATTCGCCGACGATATAGCTATATTGGAAGAAAGCGAAAAGAATTTAGAAAGGGTATTGAATGGTATGCAGGCAGTATTGACTAGGGATTTTAACATGAAAATAAATATAGGTAAAACTAAAGTGATGAGGTGTGACAAAAAGGAATGCAGTAGAAAAATGAGGATCACAATAGGAGATAATAGAATCGAAGAAGTGTCAGATTTTTGTTATTTAGGCAGTAGAATCACAAAAGATAATCGAAGCAAGGTAGATATAAAGTGTAGGATAGCACAGGGTAGGAAGGCATTCGTAGAAAAAGAACAGATTTTAAGATCAAATATTGACTTGGGTATTAGAAAAATATTACTGAAGGTATATGTTTGGAGTGTAGCACTGTACGGGTGTGAGGCGTGGACTATAGGAAAGGAAGAGAAGCGTAGATTACAAACATTCGAAATGTGGTGTTATAGGAGGATGATGAGGATTGGTTGGGAAGATAAAGCAACAAATGAAGCTGTACTAGAGTTAGTAGGGGAGAAGAGAAGTATTTGGAGAGTGTTACAGCGTAGGAGAGACAGATTAGTAGGGCATATTCTTAGGCATGGGGGGATTATGCAATTGATCATAGAAGGTAGAGTGGAGGAAAAGAGAGGGGTAGGTAGGCCTAGATTGGAGTATGTGAGTCAGATAGTTGAAGACGTTGAGATGAATAGCTATAGGGAGATGAAGGGATTAGCTCAGGATAGATCAGCATGGCGTGCTGTTTCCAACCAATCTTTAGGATTGCGGGCTCTTTAACTAGGATCGGCATGGCGTGCTGTTTCCAACCAATCTTTAGGATTGCGGACTCTTTAACTAACTATCCAGAAAATTATACAGAAAATTTTGAAGAAAAAGTATAATTTAAAAATTTATTCTGTTTAATATTTCAAATCCACTGTCAGGTATATGGGGGAGAGCATAGTCACAATCCTCCTGTACTTTATATATATATATATATGTGTGCGTGTGCGCGCGTGTGTGTGTGTGTGAGTGTGTGTGTGAACCTTTGTGTCATAATAAAAATTAATACTCGTGCAATAGTAATATATGTCCTAAAGCTAAATTGAGACAGAATAAAATAAAAGACAAGAAGCTATATCATTTCATTTAAATAAAAATTGTTTAACTACACGTTTAAAATGCAACACCCTGTATGGGTAAATTGTTTTTAGTACTAGTAAGTTATAGAACTTGTATGAAATTAAGAGCAAGTTATACGAATGGCGCGGCGGAATCTTCTGATAAACTAACCATTTAAAAAATATGAATTAAAAATGTATGAATAATTAGGATATGTATAATTTAATAATTTAATATCTTAGATGCTGTTCTAAGTTAATTAATGTTTGATATAAGTGCGGCGTTATTATATGTAGAAAATTACCGATAATTGTTAACGGGCTTATAAAGAATGTATGGCATATTATTCGTTGGTAAGTAAAAGAAAAACGCTTTCTAGAGTCTAGTGAGGTCCTTATTAAAACATATGCTCTAGATATTAAAGATCCAAATGAAAATGACTAATATCAATACTGAATTAAAATGTATTACAGCAATACTATAATAATAGTATAGAATATCATCCGAATACCGTAACTTAAAGCATTAAGTAGCTAGATGCGCATTTAGAAAGCTATGCCCCAATCTTCAGTAGCACAAGATAAAAACTAAATAAAATATCTCGTCACGAATCGTGATTGCTATACACTTAAAAAATAAGTCAACATGACACAAGTATTTCAAAAATGGCATATAATATGACCTATAAATCTTTTAAAACAATATAAATTAATAATTAACGAAACTAATAATAATAATAATAAAAACTAATAATTTAATACACTTTTCAAAATTTTGTATATCATTTTGAAATTGAATGCTATCCTTATCTCTTGATTGGATTTGATTATACGTTATATCCACATGTGGCATAATTTTGTGGAAAAACGACAACCAAAACAAAAATTCTGGGTCTTCTAGAGTCCGTCGGAGACCAGAAGCTTCATTAGAAGTTACACTTCTTAAGCATTTTTCTTCAATTTCTTCAAATACTTCTATTAGGCATCGACTTCGTGTTAAATAACTCAGCGGCTTGTAGATGACCACGATATGAGAATCTGTCCTTCATCTCTGTTATATATTTTTTTGTAAATGTCTTTTGTAAAACGCCGCGCATTTGTCTGGTTTTGTGCACTCCTTGCACAAGTTTACGATAAATTTAAATCAGGCAATGGCCTACCTAATTCTTTAATTTTTACTTTGTCCACAAGAGAAAGTCTACAAAACTCTATTTTCAATAAAGAACTAACACTATTAATTTTTATTAAATTATTTCTATTAAATATATTCTTGGAGAAATACGTGGCAAAATCATACATACGTACATATCGTACATACACAGAACAAATTCTACTGTCTTATCTGGCTATTCCATATCAATTTATATATATATATACTCTCTGTATATATATACTACTCTCTGTTGTCTCTGAACCTGTCTAGGACGTTAAAGAAGCGCGACATCCAATAGATGATATACTACATCGGTCGCCTGCACTCTATAATACACTCATCTCATTGCATATGTACTGTATATATGTATTGTACTGGTATATAACTTGTACTGGCCTTGGATAGCCGCTGGAATGTGTGAAACAAATTAGACGATGTAGGCAAGGAGCGAACCGAAGAAACAGAAGATATACTGCATACGGTCGCTCTCACTCTAGCGCTTCCATCAGATAGGATGAGATTTGACTCGTACTTGCTAGCTGCCATATCGTATTAAGTCTTATGTTCGCGGTACTAGCTTTATCTTTTAGGAAAAATAATGCCGAGATAAAATATCGCAATACAATTATATATCTACGGTGATGCGCTCAATGTTCTGGAGGGGCGCGCGGCCCTGCGGCCTTCATAAGGAACCGCCACTGGTTGCAGCTGACTTCGGTAACCTGCGGTTGACTATTTCCTCTAAAACATCGCATCTGTTCGAGGAGTGAAAAAAATGCGGGTATTGCCGATTAAAAAGATTATTTAAAAATACCCTCACTTTAACATGTTGTGATGCTGCTTTCTGCATTACAAGATTTAGTTGGTAATGATAAGGAGCACAGGGGTGTTTTTTCTTTATGTAACTTTGAACACCACCTGTAGCACCACCCATAACATTCGCGCAATCGTACGTTTGGGCAATTAACTTTTGAGGTGTTTCCAGAATTAGAGGATCAATTTCTTCTTCAATACATTTTTGTATGCCCCTGCTGATTTATCATGAGTTCTAATAAAGCTCCAAAAAATCTCACAAACAGTTCCATCAAAAACATATCTAAATATCAATACCGTTTGGCACCAATTCGTAACATCCGTAGTTTCGTCGCATTGAATAACCAAAAAAATCGGATTTTTTAATTTGAATACAAATTTCCTGTTTGCATACCGCAAGCATATTATCTGAAATATCATTTTGTAATATTTTAGAGGTCCCCTTGAAAACCGTAGCGTGTTGCAGATGTTCTCGCCATGTAAAATCTAATTCTTCAGAAAAATCGACCAATTCTCTAAATATTCCTCGATTTTCCGATTCTTCATTCTCGCGGTGACCTCTTAGGCTAATTCAAAACCACTGCAAAATTTCACGCAACAAATAATGTGTTTTAAAATATAATGATTCTTCCTCACTTGTTCGTTATATTCTATTACATGTTTGCGATATGCAGAACTAAGCTGAGTCATGGTTTTTACTTTGCCAAGTAAAGCCAACTGTGCGCATGAACTGATATGGACTCAAGATGATTCATGCTTTCTTATTTTATCAGGAAGGTGATGCAATCTTTCATACCTCTTCTGGCCCAATTCTGATCCATTCCAGTTGCTGCAGGGTTGTAATTTAATACACATGCAAAGCAGTACAATAAGTTGGAAACTTCACAACCACATATCCATTTTTTTTTTATGTACGTACATATCGTACATACACAGAACAAATGCACTGTCTTATCTGGCCTATTCTATATCAATTTATATACATATATATATACTCTCTGTATATATATACTACTCTCTGTTGTCTCTGAACCTCTCTAGGACGTTAAAGAAGCGCGAAATCCAATAGATGATATACTACATCGGTCGCCTGCACTCTATGATACACTCATCTCATTGCATATGTACTGTATATAGTTCAGCTCTTAATTTAACTTGAGCTGACTGCAAGAGCTATGACTCACGCCAAACTGTATAACCAAACAACCAATCCAGGAAAAAGAAGCACCACGCTTGAAACTCCATTTTACAGGTCCCCCATCACAAATCGCTTGTACTGCCATTGGATAGCCGCTGGGAATGTGTGACACATATTAGACGATGGAGCAAGGAGCGAACCGAAGAAACAGAAGATATACTGCATAAGGTCGCTCTCACCTATTGCTTGCAATAGAGTGAGATGAGTGCATATTCATTTAACCTGTAATGTGTGGCTGGGTGGCGCTAGACACAACGAATGCGACACCGTGTTGTGTTGACTGTTATCGCGGCGCAAGCTGTATCTTTTAGGAAAAATAATGCCGAGATAAAATATCGCAATACAATTATATATCTACGGTGATGTGCTCAATGTTCAGGAGGGGCGCGCGGCCCTGCGGCCTGCATAAGGAACCGCCACTGTATATATAGCGATTCGCGAAGGAAAGAAACAGATGATATACTGCATACGGTCGCTCTCTCTCTAGCGTTTCCAACAGATAGGATGAGTGTTATGTTCGCGGGGCAAGCTTTATCTTTTAGGAAAAATAGTGCCGAGATAAAATATCGCAATAAAATTATATATCTACGGTGCTGCGCTCAATGCGTCCTCGAAAGGAACCGCCACTACATCTGAAAGATGTTAACCTGGACAACGCCGTAAACCTGAAAGACCATTTACGAGGCTACTACACAATAAACCAAATATCTAACATCTAGTAAGACATCTGAATATATGGACCATATTCAACTACATCATCCTGATTGCTGTGGTAACAATAAAAAGTGTCAACAAATACAGACATCTACTCTACCGTAGGTAGGGGCCATTCCGAGTTCAGTTCTTAATTCAAGAAGAATTCAGTTTGGATTCCATAAGAACCCCAACCCTCTCTTAATAAGGGAGGTGTTATGCGCGCCAAATACATTGACACCTTTATAATGCACATAAAAGTTCATTAAAATTCTAGTTACTCTTTAAGTATTAGATTTGACATTAACATTGTCGTTTCCTTACTCATACCTTTAGGTAAAGGTATTTTTTCGAAAGTTTTTTGAGTAAAAACTGAAATCTCTGTCCATACTCGTACATTTCTCATAATCGATAATTTGAAATTTTTACACATATGCCATAAGCTTAAAACAAAATTTACCAGATTATCTGGAAATTTATCAACATCAAAAAACCCAAACTATCATTTGCTTATTAATGACCAAGGAGATTTAGTTTCTTTTCTTTGTTTGATTTAAACGTTACGATTAAGTACCTTTAAGTATAAAATGTATGTACCTACATATGAACTGTCGTATTATAAGATGCTGTCATAGACTTGATAATGTTCGTAATAACGAAACTACAGTTGCAAAGATATACATTTATGATAATAAAACGAAATAATATTTAATTTTCTAACATGTTTCAAGTTTCGTGAAAATGCATCGTATATACTAGGTGGATTTCTAATGAGTGTAAATCAAATCCAATTTTAGATTATGGCATCAAAACTGGCAAACAATTGGTGGAGTTTCCTTGCGCCTTCGTCTTCAATAGTAACGACACAAGGCAGGGTGTGTTCCACAGTCCCAACTACCCGGGCTTCTACCCACGAGATACCGAATGCCACTTCTTCTTCCACGGCAATCCGCACGAGAAAGTCCATCTACACTTTAACTACTTTGACGTAGAAGGCGTACTACCGTATGTATAGACTGTATTCTAAATTAGCCACTAGGGCGTTAAATAATTATATATAATATCACGCAATCACCATAAAACACCAAACTGCCTTAGTTAGAATTGAGGGGGAAGAAGAGGTAGCAAAAATAGGGAAGGGAGTTCGGCAGGGATGTACACTCTCACCGTTATTATTTAATCTATATATAGAAGATGCAATAAACAAAGTAAAAGAAGAGTATAGTGTAGGTGTGAATGTACAGGGAGAGAAAATATATATGTTGAGATTCGCCGACGATATAGCTATATTAGAAGAAAGCGAAAAGAATTTAGAAAGGGTATTGAATGGTATGCAGGCAGTATTGACTAGGGATTTTAACATGAAAATAAATATAGGTAAAACTAAAGTGATGAGGTGTGACAAAAAGGAATGCAGTAGAAAAATGAAGATCTCAATAGGAGATAATAGAATCGAAGAAGTGTCAGATTTTTGTTATTTAGGCAGTAGAATCACAAAAGATAATCGAAGCAAAGTAGATATAAAGTGTAGGATAGCACAGGGTAGGAAGGCATTCGTAGAAAAAGAACAGATTTTAAGATCAAATATTGACTTGGGTATTAGAAAAAGATTACTGAAGGTATATGTTTGGAGTGTAGCACTGTACGGGTGTGAGGCGTGGACTATAGGAAAGGAAGAGAAGCGTAGATTACAAGCATTAGAAATGTGGTGTTATAGGAGGATGATGAGGATTGGTTGGGAAGATAAAGTAACAAATGAAGCTGTACTAGAGTTAGTAGGGGAGAAGAGAAGTATCTGGAGAGTGTTACAGCGTAGGAGAGACAGATTAGTAGGGCATATTCTTAGGCATGGGGGGATTATGCAATTGATCATAGAAGGTAGAGTGGAGGGAAAGAGAGGGGTAGGTAGGCCTAGATTGGAGTATGTGAGTCAGATAGCTGAAGACGTTGAGATGAATAGCTATAGAGAGATGAAGGGATTAGCTCAAGATAGATCGGCATGGCGTGCTGTTTCCAACCAATCTTTAGGATTGCGGACTGTTTAACTAACACCATAATTCACAGCATTTAGTAGGTAGATGCGCATTTCAAACTTAGTGACAGAGGTATTCTCTTTGGGAAATGGAAATCATTCGCTTAACGACCAAGTCGATTTAGTGTCTTCCCCCTTATTCAATTTAAGCCCTAGCATTAAATATCTACAAGTATAAGGTGTATATATAAACTGTTGTTGCTGTTGTATTATAAAATGCTGTAATAGACTTGATAATATTCTTAAGAATGAAACAATAAGCGTCAAAAAAAAAATTGTGATAATAAAAACGAAATAATCTTTAATTTTCTAATTTGTATTCTATTTGATTAATCTTGTACTACGGAAGATCGGTGCATTCGAAATGCACATCTAGTCATTAAATGCTTTGTGTTACGGTATTTGGGTGATATTCTATTTCATTTTAGTTGATACATAAAAAAACAACTTTCACACTTGAAATATTTCAAGTGTTCAAGCGTATTTATAAAATGTCAATTTCTAGTATCCAACATCAACCAATCTATTTGCAATAATTCTTGCAGTATTACAAACCTTTCCATTGTATATATGCAAATAACTGTCAAATTAAGCTATTTCTTCGCTCATTGTTTTATCTTTTATACATTTTTTTTTTTTATATTTTCTGCATTTATTTATTCAACTTTCGAAATTCAAGATGGATTCTATTCAAAAATGTGCGAAGATAATTAATGCGAAAATTAAGGTAACGACTTCGCAATAATCTCAATATATTGAAATTAATAGTATAGAATATCACCCAAATACCGTAACAAGCATTAAGTAGCTAGATGTACATTTCAAGGGCTATGCCACCATCTTCAGTAGCACAAGATAAAACTAAATAAAATACATAATAAAATAATTAAATAAAATACCTATATAAATCAAATTTATATAATAAATAATATATAATAAATAGTTTTTAAATTAGATTTAATGAACATTTTAATAGTTATAAATTTAAAAAAATAATTTGAACTTTGCAACACATAGTATTGAATCTCAACATAATTTCCCTAGTATTAATAATTTAACGATCTTACATATTTGTTCAAAAAGCCATAAAATATATAGCCATTCAAATATATAATATAGAATATCACCCAAATACCGTAACAAGCATTAAGTAGCTAGATGTACATTTCAAGGGCTATGCCACCATCTTCAATAGCACAAGATAAAACTAAATAAAATACCTAATAAAATAATTAAATAAAATATCTATATAAACAACATTTATATAATAAATAATATATAATAAATAGTTTTTAAAGTAGATTTAATGAACATTTTAATAGTTATAAATTTAAAAAAATAATTTGAACTTTGCAACACATAGTATTGAATCTCAACATAATTTCCCTAGTATTAATAATTTAACGATCTTACATATTTGTTCAAAAAGCCATAAACTAAATTTACTTGAATCATTCGAAATTCACAAGTACCGAAAAAAAAACCCCATTATACACTTCTTCACGACCAATTAGACTTGATGTCTAGTCCTTTATTCGATATTGTGCGCAGATAAAATCTTGTTTATATATACATGTGTTCTTTGCCATTCATACTATTCTTGAAAATGGATTATAGCGAAACTAGTCGAATAAATATTTAATAAATATTTAAATTTTTACGTGATATTAAAACTGTGTATTTTTCTTCAATCTCCTATAATATGGAATATCACAACGTAACGGCCAAATCCATATCCTAAATAAAATTTTATTTATTTATTTATTTTTGGTTATTTTAGATTTCACAAACCAATATTGTTTGCTGTTACTTGTTAGTTTCGTTAATTGTTAATTTGTATTGTTTTAAAAGATTTATAGATCATATTATATGCCATATTTGAAATACTTGTGTCATGTTGACTTATTTATTTAATAGTATATCAATCACGATTCGTGACAGAGGTATTTTATTTAGTTTTATCTTGTGCTACTGAAGATGGGGGCATAGCCCATGAAATGTACATCTAGCTACTTAATGCTTGTTGCGGTATTTAGGTGATATTCTATACTATAATTTAACATCGTAGTGATAATTTAAAAAAACTGAAATTAATGATTATAATAATATAGAGGTTTAGTAATTTACTTTAATTTATAAATTCCACAATTAAATTACTTTATAGACTTTGATAATTCTACTAATTTATCGACACGAATGTTGCTATACAAAAATATTGAGAATGTATTTGAGTTACTGCTTGTGCAGGGCACTGATATCTTTGGAAACAATTTGATAGAGAAAATGTGAATTTATTTCAAACTGCCTAGACAAGAATAATCGTGAGGTGTTACCACCGAATATTTTTTTATTATAGATATCTCCATAATCGACCGATTAAGTTATGCACCATTCTAAATATTCTTTTCTAATATTCAATTTTTATTTACATTTAGATGCGAGGCAATCTCTGCGAGTGACTACGTGGAATTTTCCAATTTCATGGCGCGAGACAGGAAATACAATCGCTATTGTGGTCAACTGAAAGAATTCGACATTGAATCCGATCGGAAGTTCTTCCGTGTCACGTTTCGCTCCAATGACCGCCTCGACGGCACCGGCTTCAACGCCACTTATCAATTCATGGACGAAATAGAAACATATAAATCCAAAGTCGATTCTGCTGTTGCCATATCAACTAAATTATGTACGAAAACGGCATTAAGAAATATAATACACAACACCTTCTTAAAGTTAGGAAAACTGAATCCCAATCTGCAATAATAATGAAATTTGGATTATATTTTTTAAGTGAGCTGTAGAATAATAATAATAATAAAATAAATATAATTAAGACCAAAGGAATCAGGTGAAACAAGAAAGTAAGTAGGTGAAAGATGGAGGTTATAATAGGAGTAATTACATCGATAAAGTATCAGATTTTTGTTACTTAGAAAGTAGAATTACGAAGGATAATCGAAATAAGAAGATATATAATGTAGTATAATACTGGATAAATAGGCGCTCGTTGAAAAGGAGCAAATTTTAAGGTCAAATATTGATTTAGATATTAGAAAGATTACTATGGGCCATTGGGCGGCTCTTGACATTTAAATCGAGGGGTGCGCATTTAAAAAAAATAGCATATTAGTAAGAAATCTTACCTAAAATAGATGCAAAATGATTAAATTCAATAATTTCTTGAAAGTGGTATTCCGCTTTCATTTCAAATATCTTTCATTTATATAAACACTCCTTGCACAAGTTTGTGATCAATTTAAAGCAGGCAATGGCCTACCTAATTCTTTAATTTCTACATTGTCCTCAAAAGAAAGTCTACAAAACTCTATTTTCAATAAAGGACTAACACTATTCATTTTTATTAAATTATTTCTATTAAATTTATTCTTGGAGAAACACGTCGCAAAATAGTACATACGTAACTACACAGAACAATGCAACTGTCTTATCTGGCTATTCTATATCAATTTTCGTATATACTACACTAGGCTTCTCTGTTAAGACGCTAATGAATCGCGGCTTGGAATAACTTAAAACAACGATATTTTCTTAGCTGTAGGTAATAGAAATAGCGTAACGTCACGTTGCTATAGCAACCCAAGCCGCTAGTTTGTGTGCGACTTATTAGTCGATATATTGCGATACGCGAACCAAAGAAACAGATAATATACTGCATACGGTGGTTCTCACTCTAGCGCTTCCAATAGATATGCATTTGACCCGTACCTGCCCGCTGCCATATCGTGTTGTGGGTTATGTTCGCGGCGCAAGCTTTATCTTTTAGGAAAAATAATGCCGAGATAAAATATCACAATACAATTATATATCTACGGTGATGCGCTCAATGTTCAGGAGGGGCGCGCGGCCTGCGGCCTGTATAAGGAACCGCCTCTGCAAAGACCGTAATATTTGTGCTGCGATTTTTTGATGAAATTCTAAACAATTATTTTCCGCCGTAGTGACGAATTTATAATTGATATGTAATTTTGAATCAGCATTAGGTAGGCATATCTATATATTTACGTGCTTCACTTTATTTTGAGTAAAGAACATAGTTTTATTTAAGAAAATAATTTTCATTCTTTTCTGATATCTGGTACCTAATGAAGAATATATTAATTGTATAGAATATCACCCAAATACCGTAACTTAAATATGTATTAGAATCCTTTTATTAAAGGTAAATATATGGATTGTAAAATGGTTGAGAGGCGCCAACAATAAGAAAGGAAGATAGATAGAGTGCCAGAGTTAGTTGAAGAAAAGAGAAGATTTGAAAAGTCTTACAGCATATGAGAGATAGATAATAGGTCTAATTCTTAGATACAGGGATATTGTGCAACTAACTATAAATAGAAAAGTGGAAGGTAAGAAGACGTAGGTAGATTCAGATTAAAGTAAATAAGCTAGATAGTGTAAGAAGTTATGATAAATATGATGTTAGCGAAACGAAAGTGTTGGCTCAGAAGAGATCGGCGTGGCGTGTTGTTTTAATTACTAATTTTTAATACTAATTTTAAGCGTATGTACTGACATTGTGAAAATTATCGCAAGACAAAGTCAAACTATTAGTGCCGGAAAAATGAAATTTTAGCCGAAATAAAATTTTAACCGAAATCAAATTGATTTTCTCCACTCACAATTACGTTAATTATAGCTTTTTTATGAAAAATAATTTACTTATACCACCATTTTGCAGTAACTTCAATTGAAAATTGAGATTTTCTTTAAAAAACATTTTTTACGAATAATGAAAACAGACTCCTTTAACGTAAATAATTTTAAACGAATTTTAAACCATTTGCAACGAATACGATGAGTGCATATGCACTTAACTCATACTTGCTCGCCGCCACAGCGTGTTGTGTTGAGTGCTATCGCAACGCAAGCTTTATCTTTTAGGAAAAATCATGCCGAGTTAAAATATCACAATACAATTATATATCTACGGTGATGCGTTCAATGTTCAGGGGGGGCGGGCGGCCATGCGGCCTCGAAAGAAACCGCCACTGCTAGGGGCATATTTGTGGAGTGTAGCATTGTACGGTTATGAGGTGTGGACACTATGAAATCAAGAGGAATGTAGTTTAGAAGCATTTGAAATATGGTCCTTTAGGAGGACAAGGAAGATTACGTAAGTAGGCATCGACAAATAAAGCCGTGGTAGAGTTGAAAAAATAAAATATTTTCATCGTTCATTTAAATTAATCCCTGGGATTGATGACTAACTAAGTAATAATATAAACATTTTATTTCTTGTGTTATTAAAGATGGAAGCTTAATCTTCAAAATTTTCATGTAATAGAAATGCTTTGAGCTACGCTATTATATTCAAGCATTTATCACGGTAGATATTAACTATTCACCCTTATTACATTATCGAAAAGAATAATATAAATACGAAAATTTTTAGACATGAGAAATTTCTTAAACAATTTCGTATGAAATAAGAAATTACAATTCGATATAAACACGAAATTTGATTTTAATAAATAAATTTAATCTTTAATTCATCAATATGTTTCTTAGCAAACATATCAAATCCTAATATATTTAGTTGTGGTTATCGCTTAGTACGCTGCTAAAAAGGCTCAGGTTCTTTTGTATTTTGTAATACAAGCTTACTTTACCAATAGATAAACGTAGATCAAAATATTTCATAGAACAAAATGCATGTAGATTGAGAAAATTTGAATTATTCTAAAACTACACTGGATATACTCCCTACAAAAAAAAAGTACTTTATACCTTGATAAGGGTGGATTTGAACTCTAAAACCGAGCCTGTATTACACCACTGTCGGTACACTATAGATCAAATTAATCTAAAATTGACTAGTTCTAGTACTCAATTGATTGTTTCAATAAAAAGTTACAACTGTTGTAATTCTACAACGTACATGTTTTTAAATTAGCTAAATACAATATTTATGTAAAATGTTGATAACTGAAATTACTAAATCGCTACAAAATGTAGAAATATGGTTATATATTTAAATATTATATTTGAAATTTTCCAATAATTTATGGGAACTAATACATACTTTGTTGTTTCAGGTACATTCCGACCTATGTTATTAGCCATGGTACTTCTAGTGAAATTTATTAATTAGACGCCCCTTAATTATATTTAAATATATTGTACGCAGCAATACAATTTACCGTTAGGAAAACAAATAAAAAAAAAACAATCCACTCTAAGGGAATCTTTTCCACCTTTTAAAACGAAAGACTGTACTAGAATTAAATAATCTATCACGAAATTTGCAAAATTCCATCGTTATGCATATTATTCTTATTAGTAATCTATTTTAAATAAAACTTTCAATTTGTTTTATAAACATATTTATTTATTGTATCATATTAAGTGTTAAAAGCACAAAGAAATATGAATGAATATTCTATTAGAAAATGTTACACTGGGCTGGTCCATCAACGTTTTGTTTATTATAAATAAATATTGTTTGTTGACGTTAGCCATCTGTATAAACTTATTAGAAAAGTATTTTCAAAATGTATTACTTTGTATTGTTTTCAATTGTTGTGTGAATTCTAGATTGTGAATAATCTTTGTATATATGAATATAATGCACAATGATATAATAAATTATTTGTTATACGAATGAGTTGTTGATTTAATAGCAACAAATGCGGCAATATCAATTTCACATATAATTTAAAAGGCGGTTCATATTTAAATCTAACTCGCTGAAGATTGCGATTGCATTTTCATCTTCATTACTTCAGTAATAGCATCTCGTATGCGACTCTTTTCGTACCCTAATACTTGAATTTTCTCCATTTGCTCGGTTACAAACTTCACCTTCCTGCGAAAATAATCCTTTGCGGATTCTGTATCTTTTTCAGCATAGTATCGGGTTCCAATATCAATTATGACTTTTTTTGTATCAATCATCGTGCCGGGAACATACATCTATTATGTAACTAAGGAATCTTTTTTTTTCTCCCAATTTTAAATATTATATTTATATATTCGTTACATTTGTAAAAGGATACAGATCCGGTTAATGGGACCAGCACTTGCCGTCCTTCCGATTCGGGTGTGATTTTGTCCAAGCATTCAGCAGAAATTTGAAATTTTCGCTGTGCTACTTTTAGAGATTGCATAGATTCTTGGAATAAATTAATTTCCTAAGAGAAAGAATGATTTATTGGACCAAGCAATGTGATTATAAGGTTAGAACAAACCTGATCGAGTTGTTGCTGAAGAGTTGTCAATTGGTGGACGTTTAGAGTAGTCAGGTCAACTTCTTGCATATGAGGACTGTCTCTGCTCGCCGATACTTGAGACATCATAATTTAATGTTAATTATTAAACAATGAATGTATCCAAATCAAATATCTTGCTTCCACACTATTACTGTTCGTGGATGTTCGCAACAAATCGGAAACAATTGAATCGTGTAATATAAAGCCCATGGTTGTCATTGTGTTCAAAAGAATTAAAAAGTGCGACGATAATGTAGGATATTGGAATATTTTTGAAATATATTAAAATTTAAAAAAGAATTTTAAAACTAATTTTAATATTTTATAAATGCTCTTCACAATATAGTAGTGGAATCAACACGTAAATAAATTCACCTAATATCAAATCTAAATTTGGGTGGCCATCTACAAATATCACTGCGAAGCATAATATTGCGACGGTTCTAATTCTAACTAGACAAACTAACCCAATGTATAGATAATATATATAGTAGTATAACCAATAAATAACAGAAAACGTTTTAGAGAAGTAACTCAAAAGGCAGGATTTCAGGAAAGAAAGAAATCAACGAATGGAAGAAAGTGGACCAAAGAAGAAAAGGAACGACATTCTCGAAGGATGAAGGAAGTGTGGGAGCAAAGAAAATTGAATACAAAGAAGTATAGCCAAAGTTGATTTATCGTACCCTCCAAAAGGGTTATTCGAAAGAAGAAGAAAGTATAACCTTATGGCAATGAATACTAACTATATAACTATATAACTATAAATATAACTATATAACTATATAACTATAAATATAGTTAGTATTCATTGCTTATGGGGAAATTTTTTAATTTAGACGCTAAAATCGTCCAATCATTAATGACACCATGCGTTTGAATACGATTATTCAAATACGCTATTACTAGAGTTTTTGTAATTCATAGTTGCTACTATCTCATTTGCATCATATACCGTACCCAAATGAAGAATTACAATGCCGTTGTAAAAAACATTCTTATTGAACTCGTCCTAATAAAAGTACTTCCAATTAGTTCACTGACATTACTTCAATGTGTTCGGAATTATTCCGAATTGAATGCTTATGATAGTATTTATATTCATAGATTAAAATCTGTCTTTTAGTCCTGTCTATTCAATTTAATTAACAAATCACTGCAAATAACTTTTCTTTTTGCTTAGTTTAGTTGTGTAACCCCTCAATTTTGTTATGCGCAATTGCTCCGACCCTTCCCATAAGTACCTAAGATATCCTCAAGATCTCAGAATTGCTCGTACATCGCATTATAGTGATACTGCAATCTGATCCCAAACATAAAACAAATAAAAAATTAAAATTAAAAAAATCGTAGCTATCTGTAATTCTTTTTCAGTTTATAATAAGTACGATAGATGTCGCATGAAGACGCCAAACTACTGTTACATTGATATTTCGTTCAACAATGAATACTAACTATATACAGTTATAGTTCTATATATAGTATAGTTAAATAGTTAGTATTCATTGGTTCAATCAATTGTATAGCAATCCCGGTGAGTGACAAAGTTCTCTTTTTGTTTTATTATTGTACCACTGAAGATGGGGGCATAGCCTCCGAAATGCGCATCTAGCTAATAAATGCTGTATTACGGTTTTTGGTTGATGTTTTATACAATTGTTTAACGCAGTAGTGACAATTTTACGAAGTAAGATAGATATAAAATGTAGATATAAAATGTACAGGGTAGGAAAGCATTCGTAGAAAAAGAGCAGATTTTAGAATCAAATATTGACTTGTGTATTAGAAAAAGATTACTGAAGGCATGTGTGGAGTGTGGCATTGTAGGGGTGTGAAGCGTGGACTATAGGAAAAGAAGAGAAACGTAGAATATAAGCATTCGAAATGTGGTGCTACAGGAGGATGGGGATTGGTTGGGAAGATAAAGTAACAAATGAAGCCGTACTAGAGTTAGTAGGGGAAAAGATAAGTATTTGGAGAATATTACAGCGCAGGAGAGATATACTAGTAGGTCACATTCTTAAACATGGGTGTATTATGCAATTAATTATAAAAAACTTATATTTTCTATGGTAACTTTATATACAACAGTATATAAATTTGAACTATTTTCATTCTTTTAGTTTACTATGCGTACTAGCTGCGTTTCCGTTTATAAAAATGCCGTATTGTTGTATTGTCAAACTCCTATTATTTAAGAAAATTAAAATCAATAATAGTATTGTATATTTACCACTAATAAACCATACGAACAGTAATTCATTTAATTAAGTAGATTAACTTTGACAAAAAGTGCAACTATTATATGGAGTTTAAGAACATCACCGTCCTTTTACTTCGATATAATATGAATATTAAGAAGTAACATCGAAGAAACGAAATGCTTCTTTTTATAGATATGCATAAATTGATATGTAATAACAAAAAGCGTTATTAGTGTATTATTTTATTTCAATAACTATTTCCAAATAATACAGTATATAATATACATTTACTTAAAGTTGTTAAATCTTTTTAAACATTTAACAATGTAACAGATTCACTTCTAAGTAAGAATAAATTATTACAATAGCAACGCAATCTTAAATATTTATTTTACCTTTATAGTTACAGATTCAATGATAATTTCGTAAAAATATAATTTTAAATCTACGATACATATCTGCAAAGGCGTTAAACTTAGGTACATTTATATGGGGAGCTGATGCTGTAATAGTTTCAATCGCATTTTTTATGTGAGAAATTGGAAAAGAAAAAATATTTGGAACAATATAATAATTATAATATTGACATATTATTTTCGATAATTTGTAGGAAATATATCAAAAGATTTCCAGCAAACTATCGTCCCAATATAATTTATAATAATTGCATATTACGTGTGGAAAGATAAATAATTCCTAAAACAATAGATTAATTATTTAAATTTCAAGTTAACGATATATAATACAATTATTACATCTAGTATATAATCAACTGTTTACAGAATTTTTTCTTCGTATATATACATATAAAATTTGTACTAAAAATATTTGAATAAGTAGATTATATTCACAACTGTGTTGTTAGTTACTTTGGTGAAATTTTATATTAATATATTCATTCTATACTACAACTATTACAGTATTTTTTACAATTTAATTACAAACAACCAAAGATTTATTCTTGATCCCGAAATACATTATTTTAGCGGTCTATCTACATGCAAAATACTTAAACGAATTATTACAGCTTATAAAACTAAATAATCTTTAATCCAATCTGGTTATATGCTACGCTTTAAAATATAATGTAGAAGGCAATTGACACAAAAGCCAACAATATTATTACATATAAATAAAGTTCCAGCCGGTTAATTCGGTTTGAAAATACATTTAAAAAATCATAAGTATAGGAAGTATTTACATTAAATAGTATATTTTAATTACGAAGACTTTACAGCACAGGGTTCTCAAACTTATTTCCTCGGGATATAAAGACCTCAGAATACGCCTCTTCTTGCTCCAATTCCAATACGTTGAACTTTTTCAATACGAGTAAACTGTAGAATTTTTGCGCAGCCTATGCAACAATATGAATAATTATTTGGGTATCCGAATAATTCCGGTACATAGTTTTTATTAGTTTTCGGGTACCCGCCCGGAAGTTGAAAATTACACAAAAAACAGAGTACGGTATATAATCAAAGATTAATGTAATTAGATTTCTAAGCTATTTGTTTTCAGCATTCTTGTCATCTTATCTATATCCATATTTTAAAATACGGGTTAAGATTACTTAGATCTTTCTTTTGAGACTTTTAAGAATTGTAATCGAACACAAACTGAACTTTCCTGCACCTGTATCTTATTCTTAATCTTACAAAACTAAACTAAGAAAATGTTTCACCAGAAAGCAACAAAGAATAATAAATACCTGTTTTCGACTGCTCCGATGGCACATTTCCGTTAAAGTAATTTGCTTGGAATTTTGTAGCTTCGTTCGAACTACTGTGAATATTTGGTAAGCGCGCTTATTTAAAACGCGTTCTTCAAATTGTTCGTCAGATTCATCCACTTGCTGTTCATCAGCCTATAGAACATGATCAATACACATCATGATGAGTTTGTTCAGGTCGGGTCACAGAACGGTTCGTTCAAATTAGCTAGACTGCGACACACACACACATTCAAATATTTCTATAGAATCTGAGAAATTCAAGGTGTATAACGAAACTAGTAAAGTTAGAATAGTAAAAAAATACGTATGAAATGACCACTGACACACATATTTTACGAATGTACCGAGATTTGTGGATTTTAGTATTTGTTAATGTAAACATTGTACCATTAATTCATCTCGTGTGACTGTGAAAGTGTTTTGTAAAGAAATCAAGCAATTAGTGTTTTAATTTGTTTCAATAGCTTTACCTAATAGAATTACTCAGAAAGTAAAGCAATTAGATATGAAAAGGCATCTTGTTTTCAATAATAACAGAATTGAATATTCAACTAATTTTTGGATACTACGTTTTTCGACCTGCGCAATAGTTTTTTGCTATATAGATCATTTTAATTGAATAGGGGGTGGAAGTAAATAGTTACTTTGTTAATATAATTGTTGTCACAGCATTTTGTCAATTGTCAAAGATTTACCCCTATTCAATATGGATAAATATAACAAAGTAAGCTGCCAACACATCGTATATAATTTAAATTTTCATTAAGTTATAATTTTAATTTTTTTTAAATAAATTATAGAATTTAGAATTCATAAAAATCACTAAATCACTAAAATGTGAGAGCATCTGGTTAGAATGCATAAACAAGGTTTTCTCTTAAAAGGCATAGTTTAGGATAGTTATATAAACCACTTCGCCACGTCTGTTGGATTAAGCAATGATTAGACCAATAGATCTATCTAATGTATGTAAGTTACTTACAGGATCAGTAGTTTCGAGAAATTCATAGTTTCCTTGCCACGGCGACTGGACTCGCTCCGACATACCGCCAGCAGGTGTTTGCGATGGTAGTTGCTCGTCGTATCCCATATTCGCCATTTGCATTTGTCCCTACATTAAATGAATCTATTAATACAGCATTTTTACATTGTCTGGTACATACACTCAAATATTTTGAAATTATTTTCATTTAAAATTTTTGTCAGTTTGTGTAGTTTCCAACGGAAATCTCTACGGAATTACAAATAAATTATTATTCTAATATTTTTTAAATAATAGTGATTACATATTAATTATTGCCACATACGTGTTAGTTATTATGAGACCGGATTTTAGGCAAAATGCCTTAAATTGCCTTTTTTGCCTATTTCGACAATTTTGATTAAAATTTGCCTATTTTTCAGTTTAGCGTCTATTTTGCCTATTTCGACACTTTTCATGCATTCGCGACTTTTTTTCATATTTATTTTGTTTTTTACCATAATTTATTTTGTTCGATGATAAAAACTTTCTAAATTGTTTGTGTCATTGCTACATTACCAATGGAAAAATCTCTAATCGTTCTTAATGTACTCTTAAGTACCAATAATGGTTATTTTGTAACAACTGTTATTTCAAATAAATAATTCACCCTTCATTTCTTCAGTCTGTGTTTAGTTAGCGCACTAATACATTCGAAAATAAATTCAAAATTGAAGGATACTCTTAGCCATAGAAGGGAAAACTTAACGTTGATAACCTAAGAAAAATTCTAGTTGTAACGTGTAATCAAAATTAATCGCATTAATTAATATAATATAGTGCATTATTATAAAATGAATTATTAAATTGTATAATAATTGTAATAATAACGAATGTGTATAAATAAATAGAATCGTATAACAAATAACTAAAGGAAAAATGTTGTTTTACTGTGTGTATCATGCCTTTTTTGAGTTTTGGCTTCGTTTCTTTTTTAAATTAACATCTTTACCAGTTATTATTATTAATATCTTTACCATTATTATTTCAAATTTATATTTTGATTTTCTCTTCATTCTATCTTCCTTCATTGATAAAGACATATTATACATTCGGAGAAAATAACAATTAAAAGTAGATATTTTTTAAGTTGGAGATTGGAGGGATTATCAATTTCTTTGGTCAACTTATTTACACAACCTAACAAATATTTTGATCGTCTTGCACATATTGTATTAACTGTAATTGTAAATTAATTAAATTACTTTTCAGTATTTAAATGTAGCCAAATTACCAATATAAGGGGCACTTAATTCACTTCTAGATCAAGTCAAAATAAGTCGACACTTATTACTACCACAAAATACTGCAATCATATCGTAACTGTTACATTAATCACAAATTTAATTTTTTAATTTTTTAATTAGTTACATTAATCTGATTTAATCTGACGAGAACTTCGCTTAAAGCGTTTTTTAACGAAACCCATTAATGCTTTATGTGAAATGCAAAAAAAAATTTCAACACATATTAATAACCCACATGATCATAACCCATGTTTTCCATTTGAGGCATGTGCTGTTGATGATGACCGGACATGTTTCCCATTGGATGAGGCGTCTGCGGAATACCGATATTGTGATTGTTAAGTAGATCTTCCGTAGTAGCGGGCGTCATGGGTGGAACTAAATTAGCCAGAGATTCCTGATCTTGTAACAAAGATCGAACCTGTATAAAATTTAATTCAATGTTAAATTATGAAAATATATAAATCAAAATAATAATAAACTAAGTACAATTTAATTTCATTGAGAGTAATTCCGCAATTCGGTGGGGAGTTAAGCACCAATGTTCATGTTACCAATAAATATATCACAGTGGATAAATGCTATGCACGAAGTCATAGCAATTTATTATTTTTAGATTTGGTAGTGTAGGTTTCAGAAGAATTTGTTTACGATTCTTCCATATAAATTTAACATGGGCCTCAAAATACGACAAGCGGATACATGTCTAAATGGGTTCCTAAAATCATTTTAAATTGAGTCAATCTTTATTTCTTCTCGATAAATTATTATTTAAGTTTGATAACACGCTTGATTTAAGACCTTACTTGAGTGCCCTGCAGTGTAGACGACGGGATTAAGCACGACAGACGTTTAAAACTGTTATTTGGCTTCACTATAGTTGAGAAACCATCAGCATATCCGCAGTTATCACATTAAAGTAATTAAACCACTTTCTTTCTTTCTAAAGGAGGAGTGGTTTCGCAGAAGTAGGGCGAATTAATATTTAAGTAATAAAAGGCAAGATTATTTATCAATTTTGTAACGAATTTTTATAACGGTTTTTGTAACGAAGTTACTGTCAATGGTAATTGAGTTAATTAATCGATAAAAATAGTGAACCATTGATTCTATATTATAAATAATTATAGTATTTTTTAAATTTTTTGATGGATCTTTAGGTTTTATAACATTCTATAATGTATTTTGTTTAATAAATGAATTCGAAATCAAGTTGTGATATTATTTCCTAATATCAGCTAGGAGATTCTTATATCCGTTAAGTTTCTTGAAATCATTTAATAATTTTGATGCCTTTTTTGATAATGCATATAATAAATATACTTCATTTGATAATTATATTATGAAGTTGACAATCCACTTAGATCTATGATTATGAATGTTATTATTATTGAGTTGCGGATGATTTTTAGTGGATAGTGATTGTTAAAATGGTATTTAAATAAAGTTGAAGCTTTGATTATTTAGAATAATACCCAAAAACCGTAACACAAAGCATTTATTATATAAATGCACATTTCGGAGACCAAACCCCCATTTTCAATATCACAATAATAAAGCAAATAAAAATACATCACCGGGATTGGGGTACAATTGAACTAAATATCAATATAACGTATTAATATTTGGTTATTTAACACCGTAGTGACCATTTTACAATTGAAATCATTAGTACAAGTAGCTATTAATATAACGTCCCAATTTTCATTCTGAAGTGATAAGCAAAAATTTGGAATGTAGCACTCTATCATGATTCTACAATAAGTGAGCTTGTTCGGTAATTGATATTAGACTTTTCTAGATTAAATAAACTTAAATATTGAATGAACTGATACGACATGCATAAATAACGCTATATGAACGTTCTGTATGTACATAATAAATTAAAATAAGTGTTAAAAAATTCTTATTAAAATCTGTAAAAAGCTTATTACCTGATCCGCTGCCAATTGAGGCATCTCGTCGTGGTGACTCATGTGATGTATAGGTGTAGGAGGTGCCATAACGCCGCCATGTCCGCCAGTGGGAGTCGGAGGAAACACGCCGCTCAGACTCACCACAGATGGTGGTGGCTGGTCTAAATATGTATTTACGTTGCTGTCATCTGATTGATGCATTCCTATATAGATATGTTTCTTTCTGAGATTCTTATTTACTAATATTAGTTTGTGCACGATAGATGCATACAAAACTGCTACAAATTTAAATATTCTACTATCAATCTAACAGATTTTTCTTTGTTTTTAAAATTACAGTTTAATATTACATTTGATAACATTATGGAACGCTTTAGCAAGCTATTAAACATTCAAAACGTAATTAAAGAAGGTATTGACAAATCTTGAGTACATTACATTTACTGAATTGGATTACAGATAATTCTAAGTGCGGGAGATTATATCATCCTCCAATTTTTAATCCAGGATCTACTGTATTACAACACTACATATTTTTACTATCAAATAGAATGTCAGATAATATTAATAATATAGACAATACCTTGGTGCTGAATTTCCAATCCAGCCGTAACCGGCGCCGTTGCCTCCATATGGTGCTGTTGTATAAGCATTTGCTGCTGTTCATTGAGGGTAGCGTGTGGGTCATGTTGTGGCGAGTTTGGCACTGCAAGTGGTGTCGGCGGTGGTAGGGGCGTTGCGGGCGGCTCCATCATGCCACTGATCTGTTGGTGCGAGCTTGGCGTGGGCGGCGGCGGTAACACCATTGATTGATCGTCAACTAGTGAGTGTTGTAGCGATGGTGGAGCTGGTGTCAGTGGAGCGGCTATTGTTGTCGGAGGTGGCATTTCAGGCTCGTGAGCAGGTGTCCGATACTAAAACGTAAATCATATAGGGGTATTGAACGGGATATGAACGAATGGCGTTACAGCAAATAAACCAATTCGTGCTTACATCGTTTTCTAATTAAGATTTTATGAAATGGAGCTATATATAATTTAATTGTGACCAACGTATTGACTTATAAATTTACTGAATTTCAATTATTTTTACATATTCACTGATAAGTTAGTAGTTTAATTTAAGGCGTTTAGTTTATATTTACATTTAAAATTGTAAAGAATAAATACATTTTTCATAACACTACACCCAAATTATTTATTTTTTTATAAATAGGAAGAAAAATAATATGGAGGAATAATATTAAATTGAAAAGTTCCATCTCAGAAATGGCTCCAGAAATCGGCAAATAAATTTTTAGATATATTAGAAGAATTTATTGACTCAAAGTTGTAGGTAAATTCACAACAGCAATAAAAAAGAATTGTAAATTAATCTTTATTTTAACAATCCTATTTGTTGTCCGTATGCGATAAAGAGCAAATTGAAAATTGTCTGTAGCGGATTTGGACAAACAAAAACTAGTTTTTTTTTTTCATACATCATCAGATTAGCATATGATAGTATATTAGCATACTAGCTATATAGCCTGTTTCTTCGGAATATGATAATATGAATATCGAGACTAAAATTTTAAAGGATATCGAACCTTTAAATGTATAGCTAGAAAACATTAAATAACAAAATATCACATCATACTATCTTACCGGTTCTTCGATTTGTTTCCGCTTACGACCTCGTTTTGCAGGTACTGGCGCAGGCGTCGCCTCTAAACTCTGCTGTTCTTCAGCTTCACGTACCTGATCTAAAGCTAATGAATCAGCATCGCCCAACATAGCAAAATCTTCCGTCCCAATGGAACGTAAAACCAAATTCCTTTGGTAGTTCTAGGATTCAAAATAAATACATTATTTAGAAAAAACATATATTGATTAGTGAATTTTTTAGATAATTTTCAACAAAAGAATAATTTTATTTAAAAAACCATTGTAGGGTATTTCTAATTGCTTAAAATATGGAAAAAAATCATGAATATGATGTGCTTAATATGTATGTGATTAAAGAGGAACGTTCTTGTACCGAGAAATAATTAATAATATGGGAAACATAAACAACAAATTATTACGGAAACATTGGATATAATGCAATTAATTAGTTGCGAAATTACTGTATAGTTGCACGATAATAAAATATGAATCGATTGAAACTGCATATAAAACAGAAGTAATTGTTCAATAGAGCAACAATATCAACAAGATTTTCACAAACTTAAATTAACAGATATAATAAAACACTTAAAATTTGTACACAAACTTTATAAAACATTGGATTTTTCGCAAATAAATCCTAATAATTCAACCAACTTAGCATGAACATTCTTGTTGCTCCTAAGATCTCAAAATTTTCAGGATTTTTTGTTTAGCAAATGCTTAAAATCGAAGTATCCACATGCATTCTCACAGATCACATTCGCGAAGAGAAACATATCTTGCTTTTATAGTATCATAGTATTATTATTAATATGAACTTACTTTGAAAAGTGATCTAGCTGGTATTGGTCTCGCCGGCAAAGCAAACAGCTTTTCTACACCGCCAGTTTCTTTCCAGTGCATGAGTCTTTTAGTAGGTGGTGCCAAGTCTAATGTGGTGACTATATCCGTCGTATCGGACAATTGATTCTTCATCTCCTCGCCTGATATGTTCTTCACTTCGTCCACAATCAATTTTCGCTTCCGCTTGCTCTTGTTATTTATACCTAAATCATTTACAATTGCTTTACCAAAATGGGTTTAATTGACTTTAAATCATTTATCGTTCATTGGCACAAATTTTATATATATATATATATATTTATTTATTTTTTCTTTTATTTGTATAATAAAAGTATATAAATAATATATGTAAGAAGTCCTAACTGTATAGTTTCTATCGAAAGAATCGGGGTCGCAATTTAAACAATATCGATAAATTTCGGATAAGTTTCGGACTGACCTTTCAACGCGGTAGCATCTACAGGCGGAAGAGCGAAACTCTCATCGTCGTTTTGCAGTAATGTCGTCTGGTCCCCCGCTGCGGGCGCACCACTGTCACCTTCCCCGCCGCCAACCGATGGCTGTCCTTGTTGTTGGTCAGCTGCTGCCACTACGGCAGCTGGATCGAGTACATTTCCTTGACCGTTAGTCAAAACCCTCGCGTCACTAAGACCATCTGTGGACATTGCCGTCAGCGCATTTGCATCAAGATCCTGCTGGGATAGTGTCGCTGGATCGAAGGCGATGGAAGGTTGATTAAGATGAGGTGCGGTAGATGTACATTGTTGTTGTTGAGTGGATGTCGGGTCGATGTGATGCTGGCTGGATGGCAGAGTGGAACCGGGTCGGGAGTCCTCGCTAACAACAAATATTATAATAACGAACACGAAAAACCATGAAATATACATTAAGCGATTATAGTGGAATCCTTTTTCTATGTAACATATGTGCGCTATAGCAATATTACACAAGCCATACGTTGATAATATCGCATAAGAACTACGTGTCAATGTGTTCTACAAATAATTAAAATGGAATGTAATTAATCAACAATACAACCGCGATGTGAGCATTTTCCAAGAGATGGCGATTGATCAGACCTAAAATATGATCTCATAGTACTCTTTTCTATACTTTCTTCGATACTTAAACAACAAATATGATGAAATATATAAATTACAATTTGTACCAAAATGTGTGTTCAGAACATCTTAGTTATAAAAGTTAATGCAAAGTTAATGCAACAATTAAGATTTATTAAGAAAGCATTAGACTCAAGTGAATTATAGAAATTTATTTCAAAACTCTCGAAATCGTGTATTTAAAATAATTTACTTATTTTATTTATTATTTTCAGGGGCATAATAAACGAAGAAACCCTTCTAACTTAATTAAGATAACAGTAGAGCCTAATATAATTTGTTATCCATATTAAACATTTCATTTGAAAATTATTGCCGGTTTATTGTCGTAATAGATAACAAAAAAAGTTAAGACCATTACTTTAATCTACACTTTTTGCCGCATATTGAATATAATTTAGTCGTAAGATTTACTGAAATAAAGTATAAAACTATGTTTTTTGCTAAAGCTGGTATAAATTCCTATATTCCTTTATTACATATTTTATAAGTACTAATTAAAATGACTACAAAATATCAACAATAACATTGCAAATTAATAAACAATACTCTTGCATTATTTAAGAAAATGTGCAAATTAAATCAAAATATGATTTATATCTATCTATTATTAACATCTAATATCCTTCTGTCAAAAATCGGAAAAAGCATGGTTAAAATTGTTGTGAGAGTCGACGCAATTTATTGATTGGAGCGAGAGAATATATGTTGTTAGTTCCATTTCATAACAATCTGAAAACGATCTAAGCACAAAAAATGTGGATTCAAGGAACTGCGTTTGTATATGTCTGCATAAACAATAATGCACACTAACGATATGTGTCAAATGCCGCGATTGTAACGAAATAACTGTACAATTTATCGTAGAAAATTTTAGAAGTAGATCGATCTATTACTATGTTAGTTGGTCATTAAGCCGAAGAATTCGTTAGAAATGTCTGTCCTAAATAGCTATATCGTCGGAGAACCCGAACCTATTTACTTTTTTTTCCTGAATTTTCACGCCTATACTAAACTCTGCTTTAACTTCTTTATTGCAGCTTCTATGTATATATTAAATACATTTGTAAGTATTTACTACCTTCTATAGCTACGGATTATAAATATCGGTCTTTTTCAAGTTTGCGTTTTTCAATACTGAAGCATTTAACAACGCAGTTACAAAAGAAAATCAATTCAAGTAACTATAAAAAACCTATTTATTTATTTATTTATTATATTCGCTTTTCTAACATTGTTCGATATTTACGCATTCTTTATATCATTATAAAAAAAGGAAACTTCATATATGTACGAGCCTAAGCTTAAAAGAAATTTGGTATAATATCAATGGTATCAGTATATATTTGGTATCAATAATAAAGTTGGAATTGCTACACCTTAAAGACGGCAAAACAAAAAAACGACAATTTATTAAAATTTACATTTTTTTTGTATTATCAAAAAGGACAAGAAAAATCAAATCATTCTTTATAGAAAAATATATAACAATTTACTACCTGTGTACGGAAGGTGGGCCCCCGAAGTGATCCATATCGTCATCATCGCTGTCATGATGAGTCGCTGGCGCCTGCAAAGGAGGCGGATCAGACAAATGCTGATCGACGGCAACATCACCCATGGGAGCATCGTCAAATAGTCCACTTTCAAACAAACCACCCGCTAAAACAAAAATAAATAAATGAATATTACTAGTGTTGGTGAATCTTATTAAAATGTATAGAATGGAAATGTGGCATTGTTCACTTCATTTATAGCTTTGAATAGTAGCCTATAGATCGATTAATCGATATCTTTCCCTCCAAATATCTCGGTCCTTAACTTTCGGAAATCTTTCCGATTCTGATTCAACAGCAATTACACGATAATACGAAAAATATCATGAGCAATGTAAAAGCTCAAGACATTAGAAACTTCTATAGAACATTATCCCATTGTATATTCTATGTTCTCTCCATTTTTAAAAACAGGAAACCACAAGGTACAAAGATAATAATCCACTGTAATTTACATGTAACACAATCGGGTAAGAGATCCATTCTATTGAACCTTGAATCAATGATTTAGTAATCCATCCAAAGCCATGTAGAATGGACTCCAAATTTCAATATCCATTTAAGTTAAAGTATTTTTTAGTCACTGATTTTTTTCTTTTCATCTTTCTTACTATTATTTCAAAAGCTCTGCTACTATTATATGTATATGTGTTATATATAATTACTGTCATTTTTTCTTTTTTATTTATATCAGCAGATGTACAGATGTTTATTTAAATGTATAAGAAATTTTAATGGCTTATTAGACTTTCTTGTTACAACATTGCTGTGAAATTGTTAAATATTGGTCACATTAATGCAAGGTCCCTTACGAATAAATTTAATAACTTAAAGCTACACGTTGAAGATGCAGAATATGAGATATTAGGCATATCCGAGAGCACAGGATATTCCTACCACTGCCGTGTGCAAACCTGGTTATAATTTGCAACGTGCTGATTGCAACCATGGTCGTGGGGGTAGTGTGGCTTCTAATACAAAAAAATCTTTTCGCTGCCAAATCTTACATTCACATTCATACCAGTCTTTAAGACAAACCCAGCTACGAAATTTATGGAATTCTACACAAAACTTGAGAATTCCTTAAGTACCCATCTGTTATACACTGATTTCATCTTCTGCTTGGGTGACAGTAATGTTAACTTTTCTAATCTATATGATCACACACCAACAAATTACGTAATTTTTTCAATGATCTCGGTTTGGAGCAAATTATGCAAGACACTCGTATCTCGGCCACTCATTCTAGCCGTATTGATATAACAATCACCAATAGTGCCATTCGATACTGTAAAGTATGTGAAATAGATAATTATAGTGATCACATGTTAGTTTATTGCTCTCCTGGTATAAAATTTAATACACAGCCTCCTGTTACTACAACTTTTCGTAATTTTAATAATATGGATCTTGATAGTTGAGTTGGCTCGAGAATCTCTACCGTGGAATATATTATTTAATTTAGACAATATTGATGATAAATTGAATTTTCTTAACACTTCACTTATAAATGTATTGTGATATTTTTACTCCTGTGATTACATGCACAATTAATAAACAGAAAACGCCGTGATTTAGTGATAATATCAAATTGCTTATTAAATTAAAGACTAATGCTCTAGTGAAGTACGGGAATCACAAGGATTTAGCATGTTATAATAATTATAAATTTCTAAGAAAGTTAACAACGAAATCAATAAGGCTGGAAAAGAGCTGTTTTTGACTCACACATTAAAGCACAAAAGCACAAAAAAAACGATGTCCTTAAGGGATGCGCATATATGTATATACACACACACACTAGGGACAATATTACTGATATTCCTAATGGGTTAAATCGTCCTGATTAATTGAACCGCTTTTTAATCAAATCTGTAGCTGAAATCGATACTAATATGACATTTCAAAATACTGTAGACTTTTACAACAATTTTGATGAATTATATTATCCTCTATTTTATTTTAAATCCGTTAATGAACGTTTAATATTTAATTTCCTTCTTATTACTAATAGTAATGCTGAGGATTTCAATAAAATATATCTCTATATATCATACTTATATCTCATACCTTATCTGGGCGGGATGGCACAATATGTCTAGTAGGAAGTAGTTACATTTTTACTCATTTGCACACAAGATTCTATATTTCAAATAACCGCCGTCTTTTTGAAAAAAATTCTTATAAAACCGATGTGCATAACATTAATATCAGGAATAGAGGTTTAGTTATCATACCCCGATAACATTCTGTGATGTTTATAACATCATATTCATATAATATAGGAAAAACAATTAACTCCATTCCTCTTTCTTTACGTAATCTCCCTACAAGTAGTTTTAAGAAACAAAGAAGAAACTGTCGATATAAGTGACCCTTCATTCATCTGCTGAGTTTCTTAATAATGCAAAATTGTGTATATAGTGCATATAATATTGCATTACATAGTTAGTTAAAGAGTCCGCAATCCTAAAGATTGGTTGGAAACAGCACGCCATGCCGATCTATCCTGAGCTAATCCCTTCATCTCCCTATAGCTATTCATCTCAACGTCTTCAACTATCTGACTCACATACTCCAATCTAGGCCTACCTACCCCTCTCTTTCCCTCCACTCTACCTTCTATGATCAATTGCATAATCCCCCCATGCCTAAGGATATGCCCTACTAATTTGTCTCTCCTACGCTGTAACACTCTCCAAATACTTCTCTTCTCCCCTACTAACTCTAGTACAGCTTCATTTGTTACTTTATCTTCCCAACCAATCCTCATCATCCTCCTATAACACCACATTTCGAATGCTTGTAATCTACGCTTCTCTTCCTTTCCTATAGTCCACGCCTCACACCCGTACAGTGCTACACTCCAAACATATACCTTCAGTAATCTTTTTCTAATACCCAAGTCAATATTTGATCTTAAAATCTGTTCCTTTTCTACGAATGCCTTCCTACCCTGTGCTATCCTACACTTTATATCTACCTTGCTTCGATTATCTTTTGTGATTCTACTGCCTAAATAACAAAAATCTGACACTTCTTCGATTCTATTATCTCCTATTGTGATCCTCATTTTTCTACTGCATTCCTTTTTGTCACACCTCATCACTTTAGTTTTACCTATATTTGTTTTCATGTTAAAATCCCTAGTCAATACTGCCTGCATACCATTCAATACCCTTTCTAAATCCTTTTCGCTTTCTTCCAATATAGCTATATCGTCGGCGAATCTCAACAAATATATTTTCTCTCCCTGTACATTCACACCTACACTATACTCTTCTTTTACTTTGTTTATTGCATCTTCTATATATAGATTAAATAATAACGGTGAAAGTGTACATCCCTGCCGCACTCCCTTCCCTATTTTTGATACCTCTTCTTCCCCCTCAATTCTAACTAAGGCAGTTTGGTGTTTATATAAATTATAAATTATTCTCCTATCCTTATAATCTATACCCGTTTCTTTTAAAATTCTAAACATTATGTCCCAATCTACATTATCAAATGCCTTTTCTAAATCTACAAAAGCTATGCAAGTTACCTTTCCTACCCTCATTCTTTTTTCTACTACTGTTCTTAGTGCTAAAATCGCCTCCCTCGTCCCTCTGTTTTTCCTAAAACCAAACTGATCTTCTCCTAGCCCTTCCTCTACTTAATTTTCTAATCTCCTATAAATAATCTTTAGCAATATCTTCGATGCATGTGATAGTAGACTAATGGTCCTATAGTTCTCACACAAATTAGCTCCTATTTTCTTCGGCATTGTTACTATTCTACTACGCTGAAAATCCTGTGGTACTTCTCCCTTCTCATATATTTTACAAACTAGCATAATAATAGTTAAGTTAAACAGTCCGCAATCCTAAAGATTGGTTGGAAACAGCACGCCATGCCGATCTATCCTGAGCTAATCCCTTCATCTCTCTATAGCTATTCATCTCAACGTCTTCAGCTATCTGACTCACATACTCCAATCTAGGCCTACCTACCCCTCTCTTTCCCTCCACTCTACCTTCTATGATCAATTGCATAATCCCCCCATGCCTAAGAATATGCCCTACTAATCTGTCTCTCCTACGCTGTAACACTCTCCAGATACTTCTCTTCTCCCCTACTAACTCTAGTACAGCTTCATTTGTTACTTTATCTTCCCAACCAATCCTCATCATCCTCCTATAACACCACATTTCTAATGCTTGTAATCTACGCTTCTCTTCCTTTCCTATAGTCCACGCCTCACACCCGTACAGTGCTACACTCCAAACATATACCTTCAGTAATCTTTTTCTAATACCCAAGTCAATATTTGATCTTAAAATCTGTTCTTTTTCTACGAATGCCTTCCTACCCTGTGCTATCCTACACTTTATATCTACTTTGCTTCGATTATCTTTTGTGATTCTACTGCCTAAATAACAAAAATCTGACACTTCTTCGATTCTATTATCTCCTATTGAGATCTTCATTTTTCTACTGCATTCCTTTTTGTCACACCTCATCACTTTAGTTTTACCTATATTTATTTTCATGTTAAAATCCCTAGTCAATACTGCCTGCATACCATTCAATACCCTTTCTAAATTCTTTTCGCTTTCTTCTAATATAGCTATATCGTCATATATTACATAGTAACAATGTAGTTTCAATTTATATTACGTTATCTGTTCAATTATGTGTATATCTGGTATTCCTCATATCTCATTGGTAATGTTTGTATTATGTTATGTTTAAAATTAATAATTTATTAATTTATATATTTATTTTTATTTTTTATTATCACTACGGTGTTATATTATAGTATAGAATATCACCCAAATACCGTAATAAGCATTAAGTAGCTTGTAGATGTAAATTTCAAGGGCTATGCCCCCATCTTCAGTAGCACAGTTAGTTAAAGAGTCCGCAATCCTAAAGATTGGTTGGAAACAGCACGCCATGCCGATCTATCCTGAGCTAATCCCTTCATCTCCCTATAGCTATTCATCTCAACGTCTTCAACTATCTGACTCACATACTCCAATCTAGGCCTACCTACCCCTCTCTTTCCCTCCACTCTACCTTCTATGATCAATTGCATAATCCCCCCATGCCTAAGAATATGCCCTACTAATCTGTCTCTCCTACGTTGTAACACTCTCCAAATACTTCTCTTCTCCCCTACTAACTCTAGTACAGCTTCATTTGTTACTTTATCTTCCCAACCAATCCTCATCATCCTCCTATAACACCACATTTCAAGTGCTTCTAATCTACGCTTCTCTTCCTTTCCTATAGTCCACGCCTCACACCCGTACAGTGCTACACTCCAAACATATACCTTCAGTAATCTTTTTCTAATACCCAAGTCAATATTTGATCTTAAAATCTGTTCTTTTTCTACGAATGCCTTCCTACCCTGTGCTATCCTACACTTTATATCTACCTTGCTTCGATTATCTTTTGTGATTCTACTGCCTAAATAACAAAAATCTGACACTTCTTCGATTCTATTATCTCCTATTGTGATCCTCATTTTTCTACTGCATTCCTTTTTGTCACACCTCATCACTTTAGTTTTACCTATATTTATTTTCATGTTAAAATCCCTAGTCAATACTGCCTGCATACCATTCAATACCCTTTCTAATTTCTTTTCGCTTTCTTCCAATATAGCTATATCGTCGGCGAATCTCAGCATATATATTTTCTCTCCCTGTACATTCACACCTACACTATACTCTTCTTTTACTTTGTTTATTGCATCTTCTATATATAGATTAAATAATAACGGTGAGAGTGTACATCCCTGCCGAACTCCCTTCCCTATTTTTGCTACCTCTTCTTCCCCCTCAATTCTAACTAAGGCAGTTTGGTGTTTATATAAATTAAAAATTATTCTCCTATCCTTATAATCTATACCCGTTTCTTTTAAAATTCTAAACATTATGTCCCAATCTACATTGTCAAATGCCTTTTCTAAGTCTACAAAAGCTATGCAAGTTACCTTTCCTACCCTATTTCTTTTTTCTACTACCGTTCTTAGTGCTAGAATCGCCTCTCTCGTCCCTCTGTTTTTCCTAAAACCAAACTGATCTTCTCCTAGCCTTTCCTCTACTTTATTTTCTAATCTCCTATAAATAATCTTTAACAATATCTTCGATGCATGTGATAGTAGGCTAATGGTCCTATAGTTCTCACACAAATTAGCTCCTATTTTCTTCGGCATTGTTACTATTCTACTACGCTGAAAATCCTGTGGTACTTCTCCCTTCTCATATATTTTACAAACTAACCTGTATAATCGCTCCTGCATTTTTTCCCCTGCGTGTTTTATTAATTCGACTGGTATCATATCAATCCCCGCTGCTTTGTTATTCCGTAAATCATTTAATGCTCTATGAAACTCTGACCTAAGTATGCTAGGACCTAAGTCATCCTCATCTATCTGTTCCACATTTTCTAGCTCCTCCATGTCCTGCCTACCTTTATATAAATCTTCAAGATACTCCTTCCATCTTCTAGCTTTTTCCTTATTTTCTGTGAGTTCCTTACCCTGCTTATCACATATAATGTTACCCTTTGGTTTTACTTTAGAAAAATGTGACTTAATTTTCCTGTAGCCCAAATCTACTTTACCTCTTCTCATATCCTCCTCAATATCCTCACAATTTCCTTTTATCCACTCTTCTTTCGCTAGCTTGCATTTCCTATTAATTAAGTTCCTTAGTTCCTTATATTTTTTCTGTCCTGCTTCTGTGTTTCCAATTTTAATTTTCCTTCTTGCTTCTATCATTTTAACTATTTCTTCCGTGATCCATTCCCTCCTACCTGCCCTTTTCTTTGTGCCTAATACTTCATTTGCTGCTGTAGTTAACCCATTTCTGATTTCCCTCCATTCGCAATCTATGTCGTTCCTAGATGTTCCATTAGCCATGATTTCTACTTTCTGCTTGTACTTTTCACATACATCAGCTAATTTTAACCTATCGACATCTACTCTGACCTGTTTAGACTTCTGTAATTTCTTGAATTTGACCTCTGAGTCCAGGACTACTAAATTATGGTCACTATCAATATCTGCTCCAGGGTAACTCTTACAATTCTTAATCTGGTTCCTAAACCTCTCTTTAACCAGTATGTAATCTATCTGATACCTCCCTATATCTCCTGGCATTTTCCACGTATATATCCTGCGCTTGTGATTCTGAAAAAGCGTGTTTGCTACCACTAGCTTATTCCTAATACAAAACTCTACCAATCTATCCCCTCTATCATTACGTGTTCCTATTCCATATTCTCCTACTATTGAAACTTCCTTTCCCTTACCTACTACGGCATTCCAATCTCCGGTTACAATTAGATTATCCTGTCCTTTAACGTTTGCTAACCTAGATTCAATCTCCTCATAAATGGATTCTACCTCCTCATCATCGTGACTTGAAGTTGGCATATATACTTGCACTATAACTGTGTCCGTTGGCTTCGTGTCTAATCTAATAGTTATAATTCTATCACTAACTTGGCAATAACTCTTTATTCTACATCCCAACTTCCTATTCATTATAAAACCTACACCGGTATGCCCATTATCTGATGCTGTGGTTATTAATCTGTATTCTCCTGACCACGTATCTACTTGATCTTTCCTCCTAACTTCACTAATCCCTACAATATCCAGTCTAAGTCTCTCCATTTCTAATTTCAAATTCTCTAACTTTCCTATCCTATTCAAACTGCGTATATTCCACGCTCCGACTCGTAGAATACTCGATGAAATCGATCTCTTGCCCGCCCCAGAATCCGAGGGCTTGCCTGCTACCGAAGTAGCAGGATGAGATTCTGAGCCATTGGCTCTACTCATCTGGGGTATTATATTTGAGATAATCGACATTTTCAGTAGCACAAGATAAAACTAAATAAAATACCTGTCACGAATCGTGATTGATACACTATTAAATAAATAAGTCAACATGACAGAAGTACTTCAAAATTGGCATATAATATGACCTAAAAATCTTTTAAAACAATACAAATTAACAATTAACGAAAATATTGGTTTGTGAAATCTAAAATAACCAAAAAATAATAATTAAATAAAAATAGTTCATATTAAATTAATTAAATAGACATGATGAAATTGGGCCCGAATCTAAGTTCATTAAATTTGATTTTGATTTATGCATGTATATACTTTCATAAGCATTTAACCCGGAATAATTCAAAACATACTTAAGTAATTTAAGTGAACTAATTTGAATGGGATGGCTTGATTCAAAAATATGCTCTGCGACAGCACTTTTATCTTTTCTATTTAATCTGAAATGAGTTAAATGCTCCTTAAATCTAGTTTCAATGGAGCTACGTGTTTGTCCTATATATACTTTAGGACCACTAGAACAAGATATTTCGTAAATACCCGATTTTTTATTGAAATCAATGAAATCTTTTGGATTTCCTAGAAAATTAGCGAGACTATTGAAGTATTATGTTACTTCAAAATCATATTTATTTAAAATATTTATGATATTTTTTTCTCATACAAGGGTTAAGTGAAAGAGCAGCAATTTCATTTTTATTATGCAGGAATATAGTTATTCTTGGTAGTTATTACTAGCTGAACTTCGCCCTTGGTTCAACATTATATTCCGTCTTCTAGAATGTATTATACAAAATGTTTCTAAAATTATAGTTCTGTTGAACCCATAAAGACTATGCATTATTATTTTGCCAGTATTACTGCTAAGATTCCTTATTCAAAGTTTGTATGCATTTAAGATATACACATAATGTATCTAAAGCATTTTCTTACATATGATATTTTGATCCAAATTACTGCCGAAACCATCGTCCCTAATATGAGAATCGACATCCATGGGGGCATGTTGATGATGCTGTGTACCGGACGTGGATGGCATTGGTTCTCGTTCTTTATCCAACACATCATCCAGAACGTTTCCCTCACTAAATAATAAATTGCTCTGCAAGAACATAATTAAATAAAAATAAAGCATTGTGAAATATAGAAGGATAAATTAACTTAAAAAACAAACACATGCGTTATTCGATACAAGTAGTGAAATTGCTCTCAAGTTGGGTAAAGTGTGTAGTGCTACTATAGTTAGTTAGACATTAATCCTACGAATTAGATGGAAAGCACATGCTTTGTCAATCTATCCTGAGTTAACTCCTTCATTGCTCTATATGGTGCATACTAGCTCGGTACGTGGTAACCAAATGCCTTTTGTTTTCCTTTACAAACTGTATTTGTTTTATCACGTCTTATTTGATAAGATATCTATATAAACAATCCAGCCTCATCTTCATACAGCACCCTGTATCTACCGACTCAAACATTTTAATAGATATGCAAATGAACGTAGTAATAAAAAATACTTATGTAAACCAAATTAAATCAATGTATTAAATTTTTTACTTCGTCGTACGACTTATTCGATAAGACTAGTTTTATAGTTATATTGGTTTACATTCAAAAAGTTTAGGGATAACCTTTCAATAAGCTTACCCATATATAGAATCAACTATCAACATACACCTTTGTGACGTTTATGATGATTGTAGCATATTTTAGTTATATTTCATAACAAAATAAACAACATTACCTACTGTAAATAATTCATACGTTGATTTACTGCGCATTACAGCCAATAAAGCATGTAAATCTCTATATATGAAAAATAATAGCGCTACACAGCTATTTATTGTATAACTTGTGGAAAGTAGTATGTTAAGATTAAGAATTAAAAAATAAGATATATTACAGCATACACCTACCATAAACAATTATGCAATATTTTTCATATACTAAAATATCTTCATATTCAGATATTACTTGTATCACCGGATACCATTAGTATAAATATAAATTCATAATAGAACATTTCTGAAATATTTTGAAAATTTTAACGCCCCCCTGTATTCTTCAAAAAGTTACCTGCTCCATTGACGGTTCTAAAGAACCATGTCTCATCAAATCCGGAGCGTCTGCGTCGAAACCCATATCTCCAAATCCGTCGTCGTTATGAACAAGCGAAATATTGCCATAATCTTCGCGCATAGTAATCTCTTCTGCTCTGGATTGGTTCAAACTGAACTGAGCTTCGATATCTACATCACTAAAAATATATTTTATTAGGATGTGAAGTTACAGGTAATACTTTTTCACATTACTTCAATTCTGGCATTGTAGTATCGAAGTCATGAAACACTTCCGGCAAAGTAATTGCATTTACAGCAGCTTCGCGGTGTTCTTCTGGCAAATCCACCATACCTGGTCGGAAAGCCATCTTAATTTTAACGAAAGCTTCATTGCAATCCGCTAACAAGTATTTTGCTTTCCGCGAATATATCCTCACAACGCCTAGTAATAGATGGCCAGACGTTCGCAAAGCCATTTTCACTTTCGGTTGTAATATACCCTCCACAGACTTCTCAATATTCGTTTCGAATACATGTGCTTTGGTGAGCTTCTTATCCCAATGGGCGGCCAACCAAATCCGGGCCAGCGGGCCCTTTTTGGCTAACACAAAGTGAGCGTAAAACATCGTTGCTGGTATTTATTGAACTATACGAAACCTAGAAGAAAATAACGCATATAAGTCAAGCGATTAGTTAATGCTTAATTGGCGCCCAAAACAAAGCCAAAACAGCCGTGGTTGGTAAACACTATCTACAAACCTCCTACGTAGATAACACTGCAAATTTATTATTCGATCGATATTTTCGGCAGTACTTATCCATTACAAATGCTTGGTCTATTGAAAATGTCACTACAAATTTAGTTTTTGCTGCAAACAACAAACAAACCCCGTAGTGTACACCAGCATCAAAATGGCGGCAATGAAAGGTAGGTTGACAGTTCTTTTTTTGCTCCTGAATGAAATAATAGCTTGGTTAAGCGCAAGCGCATAAACTTTTACCGTTAAAAAGGGAAAAGTCGTTACTTAAAAAACTTTTAATGAAATCGGGCAATAATTTGTATGTACTTCATAAATATTGTTTTTACCATTGTTATTTTTTTGCAAGTCAATAGAATACATTGTCAAAATTTCTAGTCGATGCATTATGGCTTCAACTTACATTTTATTTTTTATTTACACAAATTATTTTTGCTATGCAGAATCTTACAACTTATTTTCTAGGCATTCGGAGAATGATTGCAGCCCTGTTGGAAATTCCTCCAATACCTCGAATATTCTAAATCATCCCAGTGAGATTATAATAAGGCATCAAACTAAAGAAATAGAAAATCATTTGCCCCGTAATATGTGTTCAGGAACACCCAGTTTATATAATGAATTAATTATAAACAATTTCGCACGCTATAAGGATGGAAGAACAGACCAATTTATTGGCTTATTATGTTTAAATTGTGCAACATGTTTGGCTGTTGCAGAAGTTGTATTAGTTTTAAGCGTTCATATAATAATCTGTGTACTATCAAAAAATGATATTTTCAGCTTGATTTGCAAGCAACAAATAGATTAATAAGCCACTTTGATAAATATAATGATGAAGGAGTAAATATGAGAGAGTTTGAAAATAATTTGGAAAACGTTTGTAACACTGCGTTCAAAAAGTAAGTTTTTATATATCTATTTGTATTTAAAAAAATTTAAAAATTATCACTACAAATTTAATGTAACATTTAAGAAATACAGTATATCAAACACGATTCGTGACAAAGGTATTTTAATTAGTTTTATCTTGTGCTACTGAAGATGGGGGCATAGCCCTTGAAATGTACATCTAGCTACTTAATGTTTGTTACGGTATTTGGGTGATATTCTATATCTATTTGTACATTTGGTATTTAAAATTATTTATATTTATTATTCCAAATCTTAGAATAAAATTATAATTAGGTACACTTTTCGATGTTTTTCATAACACCATTGAGAAGGATTATATTATTATATTTTATTTATTCCACGTCTTACTCTTAATTAGAAAATTTATTGAGGGTTGCGACTGATTTGGATAATTGTTATCCTTAATCTTTCCAGCCCAATCCTACGTGTCGTTATGTTAAATTATTTTATTGTTTATTACGAATGAAGAGTGGAAATGCTGAATTCTTATATTTATTATATATAATAAAATTTAAATTTATAATTTATGTTATTCTTATAATTTGATTTTGTATTAATTCTTATTCTCGTATTATAATATATTTAACTCGAGTTAATTAACTTAATTATGATTCATGTAACATTATTCCAGTTACGATCTTCGAAACTACAACGGACATTTGTTAGTTAGCCAATGTACGATAACGACTATACATGTAAAAACACCGTTTGATGATCAATGGACAAAAAAGTAAGCAACGGTCGTAATATGCAAAAGAAAGCAAATGTCTGAAATCAATCAGCACGCTAATCCGATCTCTCCTTAGCTAACTCCTTCATGTCCCTATAATCATTCAAATACTGTGCGCTATTTAACTTACGCATTCGAATGTGAGTCTGCTTACCCCATTGCTTTCTTTTAAAACTAATTACAATTAGCAATTACATAATACCTCCGTGTCCAAGAATACCACTTACTAGTTTATCTCTCCTACGCTGGAATACTTCTCAAATGTTTCTCTTCTGAACTAACTCTAGCGCGTTCTTATTTTTCACTTTTCATTTGTCCTAATTATACTTCCCAACCTCTTTTAGGCTTCGAGATACTTGCAAAAGATTTGTGTCACATATGGACCTTGAATTAATAGTATTTCAAAGAAAATGGGGAAATTTGACTTTCGCGGATCATTTATGCAGGTTTGAAAAAAAATAATATATGAATTATATAGATTAATAAAGGAAAAATTTCTTATCAAACAACGGATTTGTTTATAATAAAATTCTAGCACATAACATCCTTTCAAAAAATTATCAATACTATCCATAACAAGAGCAAATATTGCAATTTTGACATTTTTGGCAATTGGGTAAAAAATCGAAAATTCATACATGAAGTACCATTGCCAAAATAGTTTTAACAATGTAGTTGTAATAAATATATAGATACATTCCGGCTGTTCATTTTTTTGTATTCAGCGTTACAATTAGTAAATTAATAATGTTTTTTTCAGTGGCGATGGAATATTTCGTGATTGTAAAAGCTTTCGTCTTTATCCAAGCAAGATTCCAAAGGGGAGAGGATTTATTTTAAAGCAACTAGTGGATTGTAATGCAATTGCAGGAAACTCACAATGTTAATATTTTCTGTACTTGTGCAATAAATTTATTATTTATAATTTAATTTTACAATAAATATTTCATAATCTTAAAAATAAATAAAACAATATATACTTTAACGTCACAAATATAATCTATTATATTTCAGTAATTGATTATTTTATAATTATTTCTGATTCTAGAAATTAGTTCATTGGTTTCATAAGAAGTAGTTACACATGTTAGATCTCTAGAGAATTAAAAGAAAATGATATAATGGTGTAGATAGATATACATCATATAATGATAGAAAAGTTTTTTTTTTTAAATAAGTTACAACCGAATTAATTTGGCATGAAAATTACCACTATATTTTACAAATATATCGCAAAGAATTTCGATTTAAAAAAAAAATGCTTGTGGAATAATTTACTAAAATACAATCAAAGCGATACAATACCTAATAGACTAGCTAATCTAAATAGCAATGGAATTTTTGTATTGGTGAATTATATTGTTTATTTTTAAAATTGCCTAAATTGTAAGATGGCAGTAGTTTTGTTCCCTTAATCGGACAGATGAAATTTTTTGATATTTTATTCCCACTATTTATTAATAAAATTCAGGTCGATTGGGAATAATTTGATGAAAACGTTACTCTATTAAGGGAAAACCGATTATGCATTCAAAAAGACTTTATAAACGAGTACAACTTTTTCAGAAAACAGCTTTCCGTTAGTATAAATCTGGTAACTTCTAGAACAACACTCTGCCTCTACGAAAGCACTGATCCACTTCACAATGAAGCATGTATACAACACGCCGAGAATTTATTTTGTGTAATGTATATGTATTTTGCATTATTATCGGTTGTATATTTTTACGATTCATATTTTTTATTTTTTTTCATACCGATTTCTATATTATATTTAAGATTTTCTGCATATTAGAACCAGGTGTGTTTATTATAATTAGGCAGTTAATGCTACAATGCTACCTACAATTTTCTAAAATTCATTAAATATATTTCATATTCTCTTAAAAGGTTAATTGTCAGTCGATTTTCTTTCGATTCGAATTACTAATAAGCTTTGAAACAGATTAGAACAATTATAATAGTTAATAAAGAAAAAATGTACCAAACAATAGACATTGCATACAGATCATTACGTCTGTGTTGTATGATTATAGTAGGATTGAATAAAGAAGCAATATAAAAACAACACTAGAATAATATTTGCACTAAATAAAAGACATATGCTGTTTAATCCTTGGATATTATGTGACTAGTATAATAATAAATAACATAAATAAAAAGTAAAGGGAGAGTAAATAAGAGGTTTGTCTTGCTGTCGTAATTGCTTTAGGTAGTATGATGAAGTTTTGTACAAAAATTAATTAATACATTGTAAATCGCTCTAAAAGCATTTTCGCTTTTATTTTGTCAAAGTAGAGAATGATATATTTCCATATTCTAATGTGGACTATCAAACAGTTACGGTTCAATCAATGCTTTATATATTTAAATAATCATTTTTCCGAGATTTGTTGTTGTAAAATACAAAATTTTGCCTGTTTATTCTTTACTTTATAATGAAAATAGAATCTTTACTTGTATAATATTTAACAGGAGGTTACGGCAAAGTTACAGTATTTTGGAAATATCGTATTACCTACGATATTTCCAATATCATATTGTATGTCAGAGATTATAGAAGGTGAGAAACTTCTGCCATATTGATATTTCATTAATTGTACAGCAACCACGGTGAGTAAAAGAAGTATTTTATTTAGTTTCATGTTGTGCTACTGAAGATGAGGGCATGTCCTTTAAAATGCATATCTAGCTATTAAATGCTTTGTGTTGCGGTTTTTCGGTGTTATTTTAGAACATATTTAACACCGTATTGGCAAATTTGCATTACTGTTAATACTAGGCAAATAATGGCAAATTTATAAAATTACCTATAAACCTATGAATACTAACTCTATATAGTTAGTATTCATTGCTATAAACACAAAAATTGCGGAATGAAAATGTTTAGTTTTTAATTATTACAATTAGATAAAAATGGAAGCCTTAATAGAGAGATGCTAGCTTTACGATTTAAATGAATCTAGTACATTTTTAAATTTCGAAACCATATTCGATGTATAATAACGTCAAACCACTCCAATAAAAGTTCTTAGTAGATGTTCAGTTCTGAACAAATAATAATTTTAGCTAAACCTAAAGGACTTCACGATTGGATAATAATTCTAATTTCCGTTTTTAATATATATCGGATGTTTGAAACGCTAAAATTAATTTCCAATGTTTAACTGAAAAAGTAATGTACTTACAAAAATTCTACATTAGGATGTTTACATTTTGAGATCGCTCAATTCATTTTGTTCTCGTAATCTCAACTTGTCATTGTTCATGAACATATTGTTACATCGGTCCAATATTAATTGCCATTTTAGCATGTTCTACGTGCTTGACTAACCCAGGTTCGCGTTATAATGATTTAATTGTTAAAATTGATTAAATAATAGTCTTTAACATTAACACTAAGAGTATAATTTGTTGATTGTGTGTAAAAAATATAATTAAAACAAAGTTTATCAGATCTTTATAACGTTATTAATTTGAAATGACATTATTAAGCTGCCTTTAGACGCTCAAATTAATTGAAAGAAGTGCTTTGCGCAACGGCTGTGTGAACGAATATTTGCGCAAATTTTTAAGTTGGTGCAAATATAGAATTAGCTTGAGTAATATCAGTCGTGTATTATTTTATTTTTACTTTTGCGCAAACGTAAGACCGGAATTGTTACCAGTGTCGTGGTGGAATTTCCTATATAAACAAATAAGAGAGGGTTTTGAAAAATTGGATTCACATTTATAGATACGAGTTCTATATTCTAAAGATATTTTAAACTATACAATCTGTTCCTATTTCGCCAAGTACACCTCAACGTTAAATTTTAAATGTAATATAATATCTTTTTCCAACATCAGGTCGTACTACATAAAAGTAGCTTTACAATTATATATAAAATTACCCAAATACCGTAACACAAAGCATTTAATAGATAGATGCACATTTAGAAAGCAATGCCCTCGTTTACACTAGCAAAAGATAAAACTAAATAAAATACTCTGTGACTAACCGTGATTGCTATACAATTATATATATATAGCTAATGGAGATGAGGGCATAGCCTTCGAAATGCGCATATAACTATTAAATGCTGTGTTACGGTATTTGAGTGATATTTTATATACATATTCAAGACCTAGTGATAGCTTTACAATGACAAATTTACTTTAAAAAAGTATTTTTTTGTAAAAATAAAAATTTACATAATTACTCTCTTACTTTGGATTTCTAGTTATCTATTAATTAAATTAATTTCTGAAAATAATGGACAGCTGCAATTCTGTAGGGAAAGTTCAAAATTTAATGTTACGGTGAAATTTTCATATTACGGCAATAAGATATGGAATGGATCTTAGTGACTGTTATGATAAAGTTTAAATAATTGTATATACAAATCGATAAGAGAATGGTATATTGGAATCTGGAACACCGTGGTATAGTTAAAATATTTTTAGGCTGCAACTTTTGGATTAAGTTCATAAAGACGATTCCGTTGCGACACTGGGGGCCTACCCGACATATTGCATATGAACGTAACATACTTTATTATGAAATTATCTTCATATATTTATATTACCTCATATAAACATTCCTTATAGTTTTTCACACTAAATATTCTACTGTGCGAAATACAAATGAAAACATTTTAATTGACTTATTTTAATAGGCTTGTGCAAACAATTGCGCATTTGAGCGGTTAAACAGCATTAATTTTTGTGCAAAGTAGATTGAAGAATGGTAGTTTACACAAGAGGATCATATTGTAAAACACTTGTAATATCATTTCCTCTTCATACAGAAAACACGTTCTTCATGGTGTTGCCATCCCACACACAATCGATTTCATAACGGCAGCTGCCGCGAGTGACGCATACGGTTGCCAATCGCGGCCCCGCGTTCCGTCCTTGTAGTCCGCAATGCCACGCACACAGATAAAGCTGTCCTTACAGTTGCCCAGGACCGATTCGATTACAGTGTCGAACTCCGCGTCAAATGCGCGTGCGCCACAACGAGCCGCCAGTCGTTGACGTAGCTGATCGGAACGGACCACTTGCCGACCGGACGCGATAGGGGCCAAATGTAGACGTGGGCAACCTTCCAGTCTATAATAATATTAGAAAATCGAGTGGTAAACGATGTAATGATTTCCGAATTTTGAACAGTAGGATAAAATATTTTTGAAATAGATAGTACATAGTACAGCGTTAAATTTAAAGACGCAAATTCGCCACTTTAAAGATTCAATATAAATGATAACACGCACGGATATCATCCATTTATCATAGAATTAAAACGGTTCTAAAAAACCATGATAGAAGTGTCCATGACCATCCCTTTTATGTTAAGAAAACTGATTTCAAAGTAACCCATAGTCGAAACCATTACCTCGACTATTACTATTTTTTTAATAGTCCTTTTCATATTTTTTAAAAGCTACTAAAGCGAAAGAATCAAATGAATGATTTTTATACATTATATTTTGTTTTGCTACAAAAAAAAAAAATAGGAGACAATATTTGAACATATTGAAGTTAACATATTGTCCACGGGAAATTTTCCGCTGTCACTAAAAAAAACAACGCTCATACCTTTATTTAAATCAGGAGATAAACTCCGACCAGGCAATTACAGACCAATTGCCTTATTTAGTGTATTGTCTAAAGTCGTAGAGAAAGTCATCAAAGCAAGAATCGTTGAATTCATTCGATCCACAATAGGATTTGGCAGCTGCCAATTTGGTTTCCAAGAACATTCAAATACCGAAGCAGCAACTATGAAATTAATAACTCAGCTAAACAAATACATCGACAAGGGTAAATATACTGCTGCAATTTTTATAGATGTTAAAAAAGCCTTTGACACGGTTGACCGCCATTGCCTACTAACCGCACTAGATGAAATAGGAATCAGAGGAACCGCCAATGAGCTCATGAAGAGTTACGTATCAAATAGAACCTGTAGTACTAAAATTAAATTGATCTCCAGTTCAGAGCTGATTGTGAGAAGAGGGGTGCCGCAAGGATCGGTACTTGGAACCATCCTTTTCTTGCTATACCTACAGAATCTAAAGAATGTCAAATTAAGTGTCAACTATACCATGTATGCTGGTATACGCTAGTGAACTAAAGACAGAACTAGAAGTGAAAATAAATGAGGAGCTGAAACAAATCGATAATTGGTTAACTGCTAATAAACTAACTATTAATACAAAAAAGACAGAGTACTTAATCTTCTTTAACAAAAGTAAAAGTGATATAATAACGGACTTTCAAATAAATGGTGAAACTATAAATAGAGTGCAAACGGTGAAATATCTAGGAACTTTAATAGATTGCAAGATGAACTGGAAGAGCCATATACATCGTGTGAATAAACATTTAAGTGCAATAGCTGGCGCGTTTAGACGATTGCCGAAACTAAAAAAAGATACTGCTGAACTTTTATATAATGCACATGCATTAAGCCACGTTACATATAATTTAACCGCCTGGGGCCAAGCAAACAAAACGAATTTAAAATTAGTGCATCGTAAGTTAAACATTACCCTTAAAAGTTTATATAAACTTCACTATCGTACCCCGACAGAAAATGTATATAAAATAACAAAAAAACTTAATATAGCTAAATTAATAAAAATGCAAAACTGCAAATTAGTGCACAAATCAATAAACAGCACACAAAAGACAAACGTTAATTATTTTTTAAATAGTGAAGTGCATGCTCACAATACAACATCAAAGGAAAACATTCACATCCGCCGTTATAGGACAAACATAGGCCAATGCACTCAAATAGCTACAAATGACTATAACAGTATCCCAAATAAAATCAGGAATAGCTCCTACACTTTCGAACTACCTCCTGAATTTAGAATAAATTATTTAGAACTAAAATTGTTTACCATACTATCCATAAAATAAGTGTTATCATTAGTTAGTTAAAGAGTCCGCAATCCTAAAGATTGGTTGGAAACAGCACGCCATGCCGATCTATCCTGAGCTAATCCCTTCATCTCCCTATAGCTATTCATCTCAACGTCTTCAACTATCTGACTCACATACTCCAATTTAGGCCTACCTACCCCTCTCTTTCCCTCCACTCTACCTTCTATGATCAATTGCATAATCCCCCCATGCCTAAGGATATGCCCTACTAATCTGTCTCTCCTACGCTGTAACACTCTCCAAATACTTCTCTTCTCCCCTACTAACTCTAGTACATCTTCATTTGTTACTTTATCTTCCCAACCAATCCTCATCATCCTCCTATAACACCACATTTCGAATGCTTGTAATCTACGTTTCTCTTCCTTTCCTATAGTCCACGCCTCACACCCGTACAGTGCTACACTCCAAACATATACCTTCAGTAATCTTTTTCTAATACCCAAGTCAATATTTGATCTTAAAATCTGTTCCTTTTCTACGAATGCCTTCCTACCCTGTGCTATCCTACACTTTATATCTACCTTGCTTCGATTATCTTTTGTGATTCTACTGCCTAAATAACAAAAATCTGACACTTCTTCGATTCTATTATCTCCTATTGTGATCCTCATTTTTCTACTGCATTCCTTTTTGTCACACCTCATCACTTTAGTTTTACCTATATTTATTTTCATGTTAAAATCCCTAGTCAATACTGCCTGCATACCATTCAATACCCTTTCTAAATTCTTTTCGCTTTCTTCCAATATAGCTATATCGTCGGCGAATCTCAACATATATATTTTCTCTCCCTGTACATTCACACCTACACTATACTCTTCTTTTACTTTGTTTATTGCATCTTCTATATATAGATTAAATAATAACGGTGAAAGTGTACATCCCTGCCGAACTCCCTTCCCATGTTATCATATTCAACTTTATTGTAACACCTATAATTACATCAAATCGAAGTAAATAACTATAGATTTATTTACACCAGATGTTACCCTGCGTGGTACCAACTGTATATAAATCTATCGATGAAATACTTTTAAATAATTACCTGAATTTAATATATCTTACCTTCATTTAATAATAAGAAATATGTAGCCATATAAATAATAATAATAAAAAAACATTGGATTTGCTAGATTACGTCTACCGATATACCTCCTTGGGTGAAACGCGTCCATGAATAATATCAATGTATTTTTGATTATTTCTTTGAAAAACCATTACTCACCTCATTGACCCACCACAATTCTCTAATGGCGTCGGATGAGCCACCTCAATCAAATCGCCCTCACCGATACTCATGTACAACTTATCAGTGTCGGCAGCTGGTGGGTGGAAATCCTGCTCTGGTATGCCGTCCAGCGCTGTAAGCGCTTTATTGATGTAGTCTAACCAAGGTGGTGGGGCTGAACTACAGTTCGTGCCATCACCCTCGATTTGGGTGGCCACGTGTAACGTACTGGCTATTTCCTGTAGGTACAGCATTGTCGGAGCGTAACTCTTTGTCTCGAAGGAATAGGCAGTTGGGGAGGTTGTCGTTGAGTCAAAGGAGTCATCGGACGGGCCAGTGGCGGAATCGCAGTAAATGTATATGTCTCTACGAGTTGTACCATACATTAGGTAAAGCAAGTAAATATTGCGTATGTGATGATTTATTTTGTGACAACAGTTGAAATGATTTTTTAGAATCATAAAATATACACTAGTTTGGTACTTTTTTTCATAGAAATTTTATATTTTAGTTATTAGTAAAATAATAAATCGATACAATAATATGGTATTGTTTAATCAGCTGCATTTGATCGGTGGTGTATATTAAATCATATATTTAAGTAGGGACGGCTAAATTTGTAAATTTGTAACAAACCACAAGTTTATCACAGATAAGACTTTGCAATACTCCATTCTTCGTTTATATAGTATATGTAAATGTACGTAGTACTAAGTAAAAAATATACTAAAAGGACGTATGATAATCAGCTAAATTATATATTTTTCCATGGACAAGAAAATTTAGTTTTAAAATAAAAAGATTCTTCTATTATGATTAAATGATCCTTCTGTAGTCAAAGTATTTTTGCATTATTTAAATATTTCAAGTTTAATATTGTTTAATATTCAAGAAAAACCGATATTATTTTTAAGAACCCGTCAACCTTCAATAAAGCTAGAGTACCGACATTTGCGACTGACCTGCCGCACTACATAAGCGTAGCCCAATTTTTGTTACGAATTAGCTTTTTCTTTAATCTATTACAAAACTCGATCATTTCTGAACGCCCATATTTTTCAAAATTTGTCAAATTTTCCAAAAGACAAATGTATAAAAATTTGTTTATTTTCTTTAATTTATAATTCGCTTGCTGGTTATAGTGCTAACCTTCTAATTTTTAAATCTAATTTTTGGAAAAAATCACTTCTAAAATTGAACTGGATGTAAACCAGATATTTATTTTTGGTGAATTGTTTTAAATACGGTTTAATTAAAAAAAAACTTGTTAGATATTAATTAATAATTAATAATAATAAAAGTAGTAATTATCACAGTATTTAAAATGTTCACAATCAAAATAGCTTACATCTAGCGCATAGTCATGTAGTGTTACTGTACAATTCATCAGAATTGATGAATTAATATTGTCTAATAACTAATTTAATTGATACTCAATTACCTGTTTACTCAATTTTCTAATATTTTTCTTAGTATAAAAATGAATGTCTAATTAATAAAAGTATGTTCACAAAATATTATTGAAAAATTAAAACAGTGTGCATTTTTTATTTTCAAATTGCTCGGAATTTTTGGGGTATTGTCACCTAAATGCTATATTTTTAATGATTGAATACTAACTTTTATTTATTTTTGTTTAAAATTTATAGTTTCTATTGACTGGAATCCTGTTGGTGAGTGAACAATTAATAAAAATAAATACATATAAAAAAGACATTGAAATAATCCCATTGCATTTGAGTATAAGCACTTGCTAAATATTATCACAAACGTCTGGATCAACAGCTAATTCAGGGGGGTCAACTCTATAGGAAATGTGCGGGACAAAAACTGTAGTACGACATTCCGTTCATGAGCGTCGCCAGAGTCAAGTTTTTTCAAATTAAATTTATAGACGGAATTGCGAAATATAAAAATTAGAACAAAGGCTTTTTTTTTAGCAAAACGCCAAATTAGAAAAAGTTTAAAATCCAAGTGAAATTGCATTGTAATTATGCTTAACTAATTTTTTCATATTAATTTATTGAATCGTTTCATAAATAATGGTTGGAGGAATAACGTGCTGAGGTAACAACTGTAAAAAAAAACCAAAAAGTAATAAAAATGCATCGTTTACCACAAAATAAGCAGGTATGGAACTTAAACTAAAATTATTTAAAATTGTTTTAGAATATATTTCATTATAATTAGAAGTTGAAGGACTGGATAGAACGGATAGGACGGTTGGATCTAATAGATCCATTGTTTTTCAAAAATTCTATAGAAGAAAAAATATATATTTTGTGCTCATTTAAAAGAAAAAAAGCGGGCAAAAAGCGAGTAAGTATATAAAACAATCATATACAATCATAACAATCACAATTTTTATTAAATACTATATTTTGTAAAATGCTTGTGATATTATGTTATAATATTATCTTTTTATTTAAGATTTACGTAAACCAGTTCGCAAGACACAAAGAAAATTATTACGTCATGAGCGAATTTAAAAAAAAAAACGTGTGAACGAATAAATTTACGAAGCCGGAAATCTACAGAAAATCGGCAACAAGGAAATTGTGCATATTTTCGATCCACCTCACTTCATCAAAAGTATTTGCAATAATTTCCTAGTGAACGAAGTTTAGATGGAGAGAAAAGCTGTGTTACAAGCAACATGGGATCATCTTATTAAGTTATTTGAAATGGATGAAGGGGATCTTGATACTCGCATGTGTGAAAAACTAACCGTTTATTGTCAGCAAAATAAAAATATTTTTGTTTCATAATTAATTGATACTTCTCTACTAGATGTATTTTTGTAATAAAAAAAAAGAATAATTAGAATTATATATAATTGTTGAATCGTATCACGGAATCCAGACGCAAGTTTCGCCACTGTTGCGTTTTAGACTGTTATGTACATACTAAATATTTATAATAAAATATGTGTTCAATATCAAATTTAATTATTCATTTAAAATGATATTCTTTTTAAAGGAATTCATTCATTCGGTAGTTTGATTATTATTGTTGATGAAAATTTAAAGTTGCATATTATATTGCACTTGTGTGTGTGTGTATATATATATATATATATATATATATATATATATATATATGTGTGTGTATATGTGTGTGTGTGTGTGTGTGTGTGTGTGTGTGTGTGTGTGTGTGTGTGTGTGTGTGTGTAAAAAAACTTTCTGGATTCCGTGATACAATTCAACGGACCAATTTTTTGTTGAGAGTTAGCTATCTCTATAGTATAATTTACTGTGTCATCTCTGAGCTAATTGAAACTGACTGGTGCAAAATCTAAATTTGCTCAGGGTGCCATTAGGCTAATTGCCGTTCTAATCTTCATATCTCACAATACATCACAACTCACTTGTTCTTCACTGGACATGACACGACCACATCACCTAATCTGACATGTTTATTGTAGTCGGTGTAATGTGGAACACCGCCGCCAGTACCAACTAGGAAAACATAGTCTACTTTCTGGAAGGTACCCAGCAGGCGGGTAGTTGTATTTCCCGCTGCTGTCATCGCTTCACGTGTGTGTCCAACTGTTGGCAGCTTCGTACAGACGAGACGGTGACCACCAATGTTACCCAAGGTGTACACATTGGATTCTCCTGTAATATCTTTGTATTATTAAGTTGAAGTGGTATGTGGTATGAGATGCAAGCGGCACAAAGGAACGAACAAACATAATTCGGTTGCATGGTATTGAGAAAAAAAACGTGTACTGCGGAATGGTGATTAATAGTGTAGAAACGAAAATCATTTGGAATGTATCAGAAATAGTTCATGAAATGAAGTTCTATCCTGTTTTTGTTGATTACCCGAAATAAATATTAATAGGCTGATTTTTTCAATGAAGACTGTTTCAATTTAACATTAAAGTCACCTCAGTTAAGGATGTAGGAAACTCAAATAGCAAAGTTTGTACTTGAGAAAGTGCTCCCTTTGATCACATGAGAAATCTGGAGAAACTTATAAAATTATTTAGCTTATATTCTTATTTTTTAAATCCTTAACCGAAAAAATAAAACGTCTTAATAAATGGCTTTTCTTGCAAAAAAATGTGGACAATGTCTTAATTTAACCGGTTAGATGTATTGGTATCTTTTGTTTGAGGTTTAATTTAATTTATAATTAAATAAATAATTAAGTTCAGTGCAAAAAGATATTTTCTATAAGCTATTTCTCATTTTTTTCTAGAAAATAACAATTTTTTATTTAAATCATTGAACTTTCACCGAGTTTTTAAAATATTAATGATGCAGAAATACTATTGATTATAAATACTAAGAATATTGAAAAACATCTGGATAGATAGCAGTAAGATGTATTTAATTTGTACAATTGATTTTCAAATTTTATTAAATATAATGCATATCAACTATTGATAACTCTCGAAATGTATACTGTATATAGAAAATGAAAACCTGATTGACCATATCCAAAGTATGTTCAGTTTAAGTTAATATACCTATTTTTCTCAATATTTAAATTGCTTTGCGATAAGGCCGGTGAGACTTCTATTTTCTATCATTTTCGAAAAATATTAACAGTTGTATTATATTTTTCTATAATTTATTCATATATATTTAGAATTATTTCTGATGCATGATTGTGAAGTACAACTAAAGGTGGCAATACAGCGCACGTGAAAACACAATAAAATACAACATAACATGTATATTCCCAAATGTATTATAGAAGTGCCTACCCAAAAGCATTTCCACATTGTGTAGGTTTTAGTCTTATAATCACATAATTTTATATATCTTACCAAACCTAGCTCGCGATGGCTCTCCACATGGACTTGTCGGACCTAATATTATGCCAAAGAAATAAATAACTCGAATAGTAAAGGAGAGCAGATATAAATTAAGAATGAGTTGAAGACAGAATTTATTACTGCTTTATTTTTAAATAATTTAAATTTAAATTTAATATAATATAATCTTTTATCGTTTCTCCCCATATTTCTACAATACAAGATGCGAAAAATGGACATAGGAAGAATTTTAAAGTTTTCTATGCAATTAAGCTTTGTTTAAATATTCGGAGTTTCCATTGAATTCTTTTTCAGAGCAAAACCTTTGATATCAATAAATAAAATGATATGGAATATACCAATGATACATACTATGATAATATATCTATATAATATAGAATATCACCCAAATACCGTAACAAGCATTAAGTAGCTAGATGTGCATTTCAAGCGCTATGCGCCCATCTTCAGTAGCACAAGGTATTTTATTTAGTTCTTATCTTGTGCTACTGAAGATGGGCGCATAGCGCTTGAAATGTACATCTAGCTACGTAATGCTTGTTACGGTATTTGGGGATATTCTATATTATAATTTAACACTGTAGTAATAATTTTTAAAATATATCTATAGTTAGTATTCATTGAACATACGTAATTACAAATTTTATAGTAATATTGGTAATATTATATAAAATAGTTAACCGCAGTAATTAATTTTTATAATAATTTAATTAAATCAATTTTACCGTCTATTAATTTTTGTCACTAAATCGAATTGCGTCCAAGAAATGCATAATATTCTGCACATCTCTTTTCGATATTATATGCATCGTTTATATCGAAATATGTCAAACACGCCATTTTCTTAGTCATAACCTTATATTTACATATTGTGATATATTGTTGCAAACGTTATTGCGGGTGTGCACAATTATTTAAATCATAATGATTACACCTCGCTTTGTGTTATCCCAAACTGAAACAACTTTAACTGTGAGTATACGAGCTCCATATTGTAGTTTAAATGAGCTAGACGTAAGTGTTGAAGAGAACAACTTTATCTTTGTATGCAAGCCATACTATCTTCGATTGCAATTACCTGGAGATATTATTGACAATGAGAAGAATCATAGCAAATTTGATGTTGGAGAGTTCACGTTTACCTATGAGAAGAAATTGGCCGGCCAAGAGTTTAAAGATTTAGATTTTATAACGAAGTTTTTATCGCCAAAGGTGAGCGTTACGGAAGGTAACCGAACGATTGAAATTTTATCAGCAGAAGATGATACAACCGGTACAACTTTAGAGGTGGATGACAAGAATCAATATGGTTTCGCCATGCGAGGTGGATACAAGTTTAGTACTGTTAGTACTGAATTTTGCGGAGTTTTTGATGTGGATCCTTTTAAAGTCAAACTAAACGATAGAAAAACTATACGTCTAGAAGTTGAAGAAAAGGCATTCTCTGTTGATCATTACTTATGTGATTTTATTGAAGATGACGAAATATTAGAAATAATGTACACAAAATGTCCGTGGTCAGATTTACACCTACAGCCAGATCTAATAAAATTTACGGACAAAGAGTTGGATTTTATGAAAGATTTAACAAACATTAATTACAATTTAACGGAATCGCAGAAAATATACTGTAGAAATGGTTTAATAGACATTTTATTCGCTTATTGTTACGACAAACGAACCACATTCTTTGAGAGTACTTGCGAATCGAGCTGGACTATTAATAAAATCAGTTCAACTTTATGTTATTTTGATGGTTTTGACAATCCAACAGAGGCTGTAATTTGTGCTTTCCGTAGAAGTCTGATTTATCCACTTTATCGTAAATTTGAATTAAGTCAACAAGTTTTACAAGATCTTAAGTGTGTTCTTCAACTCGGAGAAACTATTATAATCAAATGTTTAATCGACTTGTACGGCATATTTCTAGAAAGTGATTCAGCGCGATATATTCTCAATAATTTATTTGTCAATGATTACTGTACATACATTATGAAATGGGATTCACAAAAATGGAACGAAACTACCACTGAAATTCAGCAACTTACGATAACTAAGGCTGATTTACAATTGAATTTAGAGGATATTGAGAAGAAATTAGATTGTGCAGATGAAATAGCATTGGAAATGAGTAAAATGTCTATTATAAAAGAATCTCATAATGAATTGGATTCTGACGACGATTTAGAAGAAATTACCGAATCTTCTGATAACGAATCAAATGTTAATTCTTAAAATTTTAATTAACTCTTCCATTATTTAAGATAATCACATTACTGCATATTTATAATAAATAATATATAAACGCAATATTTGTTCTAATATTTATACAACCTGTGACAACCAAAATATGATATCGGAACTATGCGTTAAGTATATATAAAAAGCTTTACAAATTTATTACTAGCAATAATTCTATTGTACTACGATTGTTCTTTACTTATTTTATTGTTGAGGTTTACCTAGTCAGTATTTTGTTGCATATATTTGTTATATATTATCGTACATTGCGCTGTTTGCGTTTAATTTTTTCATTGTTTGCCGTTTACACCGTCATACATAGAAATAATTATCGCAAAACTGCGTTAAAAATTAGACGAAAAGCAGTACAGACGTTTACTGACTTACCCACTGTCGTATATCGTACAAAGGTTTCTTTGTTTTCCAACATCGCATCTACCGCCATTTTCTCGCAGTATTGTGCCGTTATTACAGCGATAGTCGGTTGCATGCCACCGGCCATTGGAGGCATTTGTTTGACAACAGTGACGGGGGCCCCATCTTGTGATTGCTGGCGCGTGAATGCGCCGTGCTCCATGGCCTTGACCAATCCACGGGACTGCAATTCAGCAACATGATGAGCCACATCTTCCTCGTCCCAACTATTCGTTCTGGAATATAAAAATATTAACGTTTATGCAGAGATAAAGCTTTGGTAAAACGACTGCGGTTTCTTAAGGAAAGAGTCTACCGCCTATTTTGAATTAACAAAAAAACATGCCTACTGTTACAAGGAGGCCTATGGAACTTAGCATACTTTCGCGGCCCCGACGATCACCATCGAACTATAAATAGGTTACTATACACTCTTCTGTTAAGATTATTAAAAATATATATATTTTGATATAGCGGCACAAAGAATCTTGAAGGTTAGTTAGTTAAAGAGTCCGCAATCCTAAAGATTGGTTGGAAACAGCACGCCATGCCGATCTATCCTGAGCTAATCCCTTCATCTCCCTATAGCTATTCATCTCAACGTCTTCAACTATCTGACTCACATACTCCAATCTAGGCCTACCTACCCCTCTCTTTCCCTCCACTCTACCTTCTATGATCAATTGCATAATCCCCCCATGCCTAAGAATATGCCCTACTAATCTGTCTCTCCTACGCTGTAACACTCTCCAAATACTTCTCTTCTCCCCTACTAACTCTAGTACAGCTTCATTTGTTACTTTATCTTCCCAACCAATCCTCATCATCCTCCTATAACACCACATTTCGAATGCTTGTAATCTACGCTTCTCTTCCTTTCCTATAGTCCACGCCTCACACCCGTACAGTGCTACACTCCAAACATATACCTTCAGTAATCTTTTTCTAATACCCAAGTCAATATTTGATCTTAAAATCTGTTCCTTTTCTACGAATGCCTTCCTACCCTGTGCTATCCTACACTTTATATCTACCTTGCTTCGATTATCTTTTGTGATTCTACTGCCTAAATAACAAAAATCTGACACTTCTTCGATTCTATTATCTCCTATTGTGATCCTTGAAGGAGAAATTATTATTATTATAAAAATATTATTATCCTATCTTGAAGGTACAAGGGAATAATAATTTACAACACCAAAGGCAATATATATTGTTCGATTCTATTATGTTTTATTGTACACTATTATAAATGTTGAACTTACTTGGCAATATCTTGTATAGTAACTGGATTTGGATAAGCCGATTCGATTAATTCCAGAACTTTCTTGACAGTAATTATTATAACATGTCCAATGGTATTTTCATCGACGGATACTGAAACAGATAGAAAGCATTTTAGTCGAATCAACATTCTGAATTGAACAACCAGCAATCATTACTCATTAAAGCATGATGTTTAATTGTGAATATCTGCAAAGTTAGTTTTTAAAATTATAAATAAATAAAGTCTAAATTAAAATTGTAATATTAATTTCGGCTCATACTATAAGTTAAATCACTATTCCTTAAACAAAAATAATGGATACAGCCCCTTCACCACAATTGCATTTAAAAATATATATACATTTTTTTAAATACAATTGTGGTGAAAGGGTTTATAAATAAATAAAAGGGTTAAATACAATTGCGGTGAAAATTTTTTAGTTCATTTTAAGTCACAGAACAAAACAGTTATTTTACACTATTATTTATGTTAAATCAGATTGTGAAGAATGTGAAATTAATGTTTAGATGCTTGTGTTTATTACTTGAAGAGATTACCACAACAAATTTCAAGATTTTTTTCAAAACTCCTTTTAATCTGGATTGGGTATTACGATTATAATAGATATTTAGTTAGTACAATATTCAAAGGAGACTTATGGTAATGGATTACAATATTTTATGAAAGAAATTATATTAGTACATAGTTTAATAAAGTATGTAAAGTGAAAAGCGTGTTGAAATGAAAATTACACTAATTATGCGATTGGAAATTTTTAATATATTAAAAATTGTGCAGGACAGTGTTAAATTAGTAAAATATGCATTTGTATACTTCTAATATTGCTTAGTACTTTTAGATTTAGCTTTGTTCTAATTCCTCACAACTTAATATGTGAGTGAAAAAGGAAATCCACTTAAATAAAATTAATTGCGTTTAAAAAATCGGTGTTAAAATACTAAATACTGTATAGACGTTATATACAATATCACAGAAATTTCGAAACTCAAGCCATTTATAAGTTAAATGCGCATTTCGAAGGATAACCCAATTTTGTAATCCCGCGCTGAATGATGCTGGTGTATTATTTATTATAGTGCTTTGATTCATATACGGCAAATATAGCTTAGCCTTCGAAATGCACATCTAGCTTATAAATGTTTCGAGTGACATTTACGACTGTATTCTAATGTTCATTTTAGTATTAAAATTAGAAACATTAAAAGCACGCATATAGATGTTCAAACAGACAGAAACAGCATATCTAAGCAAACCTGAAGATATAGAAGAACTTAGTGGAATACGTATGTAACCTGGCCGAGCTACAAGAAATGACCATACATTTTAAACTTGAACATTACAATAATATACAAGAACGGGATTAAAGCAATAGTAGATTAAAACATGGAACCAAGAAGTATTGGAATACATGTAATATCATTGTGCTTTGTAATTTTCTAAATTAAATTAACTATTTTTTTATAAATAAACTTATTATAAACGATATGATTTTTAGACAAAAATCAGGATATTATACAAAGTTGAATATGTCTCAAAATGCAATTATTTATTATAGAAATTATGAAAATTAGTTCAAATATTATATCAAATTTTGATCAAGTTTTTGATACTTTATTGAATCGATTACATGAAACATAACTTACGTGGTCTGTTTGGCACTGCCGCATCTTCCAATTGTTTTAGTTCCACTTCAATTTTTTTTATTGATTTATAGCCCAATTGCATTTGTTTAATTATTTTCTTTATAAAACCGACGTAATCTGCGAATAAAAATAGATCATTATTATTAGAATTCTAATAAGATATAAACAGCCTGAAATAATATTTAAAATACCACATACAATTGAGAACATCTTAAAAAATAAATGCAGCATTTTTTGCATTTACACTAAACTTTAATAATGAAATATTTGCAACAATGTAACAAAGAAAGAACAACATTTTCACAATATATCAAACATTACCAGTTGGAAACATTACAACAATTCAGCAATAACAGCAACTAAATCCGATATTCTGCATTCAAAGAAGAGGGTGGTAAATAAGATTTAATCGATTGAAATTGTAATCTTAAGCTAAACATTTTAAGCATCTTTATTATACGATAATAGATACTATTGTCAATTCTACACATTAAAATAAAATATTCATTTTAATGTGTTTATTTTAAATACATTACCATTAACAACATATATTTAAGTGTGATGTCAATTAATCGACTAATTTTATACGAAGTATGATTTATTTTGATTCAAGAAAAACTTAATATACTTATAATAAAAAACTTAAACTTTAAATGCACACTAAAAAAAGTATTGAAAAGTAAGATTATGTAATGACAGATTCGACGATATTAGCTATATTAGTTACTTTTAAAATTTCAAATTTTTGCTTATTTTTTTTCAAAAATGTTTGCCACTTAGAAACTGAAGTGTCAAAAATTAATACACCTTCCGAAAATTTTTACGGAACTTTTAATACCCGAGCATAGACGATTATAATTTCTAATTTGTCAATGACCCAAGTTTGAATATTTGGAACAAATTACATCACTGCACTATAAAAAAATTCTTGACTCGGAAAAACAAAACACTTTAGTTAAAAATTAAATTTTATTGTTTTTGACATATATTACATCAAATATATGACCGATTCATTAGAAATTGTAAATTCACGATTAAATAATTGAAATATATAACAAACCTAAACCCAATTATGGGAAAATACATACAAAAACATTTTATCAACCTTTGAGTGCAAAATATTGTAATAATGAAGTTACCCTTCAATAATAATGACATATAGAATTACCAAATTACAATTGATGGTTTAATTGCTAAAATCAAATCGACGGTATAGATTCCAATGGACCACCAACATCTTCAAGTTTCGGTACTTTCATAAATATAGTAGAGATATGATACATTCAATCAAAGATATTTTCAGTGAATAAAAATTATTTTTTACTAAATACTAATTGCTTCTAATTACTACACATACAAGGTTAAATTTTATACTGTAACTTGTCAAGTAGCAATTAATCCCTTTATATCATTTTATAAAAAAATCTCCCGGAATTGATGCCTAATTAAATTTAAAGTCTCACCCTAATCTTGTATATAGAGGTTGCATTTTATGATGTATATTTCCATTTTTATCAAAGCGTTTAATATCACTATTTCGATTACCTCTTGGAAATTCTTGAGGACAAACAAGTTCCTTAAAGAAATCTTGAGCGACGGAGGCGTCTTCAGGTTCAGAGTGGCCATTGATACCATTCGTTTGGGAGAAACTGTGTCCATTACTAAGGTGCTGACGGAACCAGAATCGCAACGTTCTTGACTCCTGCGTGTGTTTACCTGTTTGGGAGCTGATCAGAAAGACGCGAAACACCAGTGATAAATGGGCTGGCTCTGTGTCATTCTCTGCAAATGAAACATATTTTACATATATTTATATAGCTATTATTATTTGCAGAGGCCTTAAAAAGAGGTAAATAAATGCAAAGTTTAGTAAAAGCCTTCCTCAAAAATAAAATGAAATCATGAATATTGATATGTCGAAATTCGTAACATTGCAAAGACACCACAAAATTTTCAGTATATCCACATTATATTTTATACTTCTATATATACTTTTCCTATTTGCGATAATTGATTGTAGCTATACTAAATCAATAGAGTTTATTCTATTCTACATATCTGATATGCGACCTCAGTAAAATAAGGTTGTTGTCATAACTTCGTGTTTTTGTAGAACGGATGCCTTCCCCATTCAATTTTAAATGTGATCTATTTCTGGATCATTTGTTACTATGTTCAGGCAGTAAATGCAGCAGGTCCTCTTCATTATTTTTTATGCTCTGCCGTTGCCAATCTATTTTGAAATGTGGTTGCATAGAATATCACCCAAATACCGTAACTCAAAGCATTTAATAGCTGGATGCGCATTTCAAAGGCTATGCCCAGATCTTCAATAGCACAAGATAAAAACTAAATAATACCTCTATCACTAACCGTGATTGCTTTTTATCTTTCTTTCCTATTGTCAATGCTCCATAATACCACTCTCTACAAATATGCGTTTAATAGTCTTCTGCGCGTGATTTTATATCCTAAATAAGAAAAAAGTCATACTTCACCTACTTTATAATCTGTTAATTTCATATTTCATCGCTTTTTAGATTTATTTTATTTAAATTATAAATTCTAGTAATCACTTCCTGCATACCACTTAATACCCATTCGAAATCATGTCCTGTCTTCTACGATAGCTGTATAGTTTTAAGCCATGAATATGATTCAAATTTTCGACTTTCTATCTTTATTAGTTTCTGCAGGAAATCCATGGCGTCTTAGGTGGGCTATTTTATATAAAGAAGATGCAATAAATAAGGTTAAAGAATAATATAGAGTGTAGAATTGAAAATTCATGAAGAAAAGGATATGTTAACGTTTTCTTCACTAGCTAGAATAGACCAAACAGAATAGAAGCTTTTGCAATGTGGTACTATAGAAAGATTATGAAAATTGGTTGGGTAGCTAGAGTGAGAAATAAAGCAGTTCTAAAGATACTTGAGGAAAGGAGAAGTAAAATGGAACTACCTGTATCTTTTAACTTTTAAATATCATTTTAAATATATTCATCATCTCTCTATAGTATCACATTGCAAAAGCCTCTATTCTGTTTGGTCTATTCCAGCTAGTCCGAAAACGTCAACATATCTTTTTCTACCTGAATCTTCAGAAAGGTAAATTTTCAGATCTCTATGTTTTAATTTTTTTGCAAGAAATTCTGTGAGGTTTTATGTGCTCTAATCTGCACAGATTAAATAATAGTAATAACAGCGAAAGTTTACATCCCCTGCCTCATTCCGTTTCCTGTTATTATATGCTATTGCCCCCCTCAATTGTAACATGGTTGGTGCTTATAGAAATTGTAAATAATTCCTCTGTTCTAATAATTACAAAAATAGGTGCAATTATATTTCTCGCCACTTAACATAATTGATATTTTTCGGTTTAAATTTATTCAAAGCAAAGTGGTCAATTTCAGTATCAATATAATTCGATCATATTACATAATTTTTAGTACAGGCTACGAGAGTGCATGATCATGAGAAAGCAAGGCAAAGAACCATACATGGGTATGTGTTATGGCAACATTTATGTGCAACGTATATATTTTTACTATTTATTTATTTTATTTAAGTTGTAATTTTTTGAACTGTAATAAACTATTCTACAAGACTACATACGAGATAATAGATAACTCACGTTTCACAAAATTATTGCCTCTTCAATTGCAATTTTTGTTTATAACCGTCACTTTTGTAAATATAAAAGGAAGAATATTTTTCCATGAAATATTGTGGCACAAATAAGAAATGGATTGTGTGTATATGTTAAAACTTTTTTACACGGATTTCACGATTAAATTCATTAATAATCATTATTATATTATTATCTACTATGATCCTTTAACCTTTAGTCGAAACAAGTTGACGATTTATTTATATTTATATTCTTTAAAAATATACTCATATTGATCGCTCAAGATTTGTCAGTCTACTAATTTACTTATTAATGCTTTCTGCAAATTATCGACTTAACAACGTATGATTCGTTAAATCAATGAAAAGTTTTCATCGCGTGAAAATGATACACTGATATTTGTGTTGATATATGTTGATATTGTTGAATACCTGCAACAACTTCTTTGTTTATAACAATGCCGGTGTGTTCTCCACCGGCTACGTGCATCTTGTCGCTTGTTGTTTTAATAGTACGTCTCTCGATCATCAATGTTGTTGAATTCACAGTCTTTCCCTTCGGAGTCATCACGACTTGTTCTTGTTGTTCCGTTATCTCAGTCATTTTATTGTCCGTTCTAGAAAGCAAATTACAACCGCTACATCAGCAAAAAATGTTAAGTAAAAACATTGTAATATATATATATATATATATATATATATATATATATATATATATATATATATATATATATATATATATATATATATAGGTATATAAAAGCATATAATTCGGTATTTCACGAGGCGTTATATAAAATGCTTAGGTATTCTATAGAATAACAATTTGCAGCTTACATATATACTTTAATTATATTTCTGATGATATATTATAGCTTATGTCTAGCGTCGGAATATGAAAAAATTATTATTTCCAAAATATGCGACGCAGTTCTCAACAGAACTTCATTTAACACGTGAAGATCTCAACAGAACTTTACAATTTAAATTAAGTACTATTTAGTCTCTTAGCATTGATTAAGTAATATATAATACTTAATCAATGCTCTTAGTCAACGAAAGTTGTTTTCAGGATGAAATATTATTAATCTATGTCTGACCGTTGATCTGTTTGTCTAATCAGAATGTCTTATGTCTGTATTAATCAGAATAAACAATACAGTCTTTATTTCTATTTATAAGCAGACTTTTAATTTCAATATATTTTTGAAGATATCATACAAAAGTAAAGTAAAAATCGACAATTATAACTTTGATACAATATTGATAAAACATTAATAGAATACCAATTCAAAGCTGTACGCTTGAAATTTTCTAAAATTCCAAAATTGCGTAACTTAAAAATTCGATATGTAAAAATACAACCTTTCCGTAAGCCTTAATTTACAAAAAAAATGGTCAAGATTTTAATTTTATATTAATATAATTTAAAATATTGATGTGCAAAATCCAATATCCAAGCGGAAGAGAGAATATGATTTTGTATAAATCAATTATACCCCTTTATTATATTTTGCCGATTTCCGACTGTAGCTGAATCGGAGCTACCCTTTGTATATTAATTAATTAATACAACAATATAAACATAATTAGTATGTACAACCATGGTCGAAGTCAGTGGCGGCTCGTGCCATTTAAATCTGGGGGGCGCATTTAAAAAAAAATAACATAATAGTGAGAAATATGACCTAAAATGGATGCAAAATAATTAAATTCAATCATTTCTTGAAAGTGAATTGCACTCTTCTATCTTTCATTGATATAAACTTTCCCAAAACTTTTTCGTTAAAATTGTAAATATCTCGCACCACATTTTTATTAATACACATCGCCAATGCGTTTAAACGATCATTACCCATAGCATTTCGCAAAAAAGTCTTGATTCTTTTATGTGTTGAAAAATAATGCTCTGCTTTAGCAGTGGTCATCGGGGTTGTTATAATAATTTTAAGTATTTTTATAGTTTCCGGGAAAGTTTCACTGAGATTATTTTGTAGCAATAACGAAAGAAAATGTGTGGCTCCAATTATTTGATAAAAATCCGGTCTCGAGTAAATGATTTCTAATTCTGATTTTAATCTGGTTTTATTCAAAAATGTATATGCATGACACACGGTTTCCAAAAGGTCCACTGGAAATTGTTCAGAAAATGTTGGCATCGATTTCGTGTTAAATAACTCAGCGGCTTGTAGATGGCCACGATATGAGAATCTGTCCTTCATCTATGTAATAATTTTTTTTTGTAAATGTCTCTTGTAAAACGCCTCGTAAATGTCCGGTTTTGAGCACTCCTTGCACAAGTTTGTGATAAATTTAAATCAGGCAATGGCCTACCTAATTCTTTAATTTTTACTTTGTCTACAAGAGAAAGTCTACAAAACTCTATTTTCAATAAAGAACTAACACTATTTATTTTTATTAAATTATTTCTATTAAATATATTCTTGGAGAAACACGTGGCAAAATCGTACATACACAGAACAAATGATACTGTCTAATCTGGCTATTATATATATATATACTACTCTCTCTTCTCTATGACCTTCTCTAAGCCGTTAAAGAAGCGCAACATCCAATAGTTCGGTCGCCTGCACTCTATGATACACTCATCTCATTGCATATGTACTGTATATATGTATTTAACTTGTACTGGCATTGGATAGCCGTTGGGAATCTGTTACATATATTAGACAATGAGGCAAGGTTCGAACCGAAGAAATAGAAGATATACGGCATACGGTCGCTCTTACAGATTGCTTGCAATAGAGTGAGATGAGTGAGATTCATTTAACCTGTACTGGGTGGGGCTGATCACGCAGCGGCACCAAATTAGCGTTATATCTATACCATGCGAACGATAGTTACAGACAGATACAGCATCGGTCGCTGCTGTGACTTGCAACGGATACCACAACGAACGCCACAACGAACGTTGTGTTGATTGTTATCACGGCGCAAGCTTTATCTTTATATATCTACGGTGATGCGCTCAATGTTCAGGAGGGGCGCGCGGCCCTGCGGCCTGCATAAGGAACCGCCACTGGTCGAAGTATATAATTATATCTAATATGAAAATATCTTGAAGTATATATGCCACGTATTTGATTTGATTTCACATCTTACCTCAAATTTTTCGTCAAATTTATGAATTCATATAAATTCGCAGCATTTCATATGCAACATCAGTATGCATTTTCTGATTATAGCTTGATACTTTAAATCAGTTTTAAATACTATTTCAATATATTTTCGTATGTATTTGTTAGTTCATTTGTTTTAATTTAATTATTTGTTGAAGTTTTAGAAATAAGTCACTATTATGCGTCAAATAACAACATATGGCCTGCGCAATATTCCTACTTGTAAAATGAAAAATAACATAAAAGAGGTTCCACTAAAATCACTTAAAGGCCGTACATATGAAGATGTGTTTAGGAATTCGTAGTGTAATACGAAATATGATCGTATATGTAATATTATATTACTTAAAAACCGATCATTCATATATATTTCAATTATTACGGGAGTATGATTAATCCGTGTAACTTAAACTTATTATTCATATATTCATGTTAGTTTGTATAAATAGCTTGTTGCATAAAATACGTATAGATAATTCTTCCCACTTTTTCGATATATAAAGTTTTAAATATACGGATCTGCGAAATATAATATAAAATTATAGTATATCGTTTAATTTATATGATACGACAATCACTTAATGAGCATGATATCAAAGTTTTATTACAATTTTGATACAAAAACAGAAATCAGGTTCTTGATTTATAAAACAGGTTCCTAAATTAAATACACGGGATGTTACATAAGATAAATTTCCACTGTCGCAACTCGGTTATTAAACATATAGTATTAATTACGAAACGTATGATAGTATAATAGAATCGCAAAATCAAGAGTTATTTGCATGACTTAGGAGGTATTTTATTTTGTTTTTATCTTGTGCTACTGAAGATGGAGGCAGGACCTTCGAAATGATCATCTGGCTATTAAATATTTGTGTTACAGTTATTTGAGTGATATTCTATTCGATTTTATTAACTTAGTTTTGGAGGGTTTTAGTACAGACGGTGGAGGGGAATAGCATTCGAAATGCGCATCTAGCTAATAAATGCTTTAAGTTACGGTATTTGGGCGATATTCTATACTGTTATTTAACACCGTAATGATAATTTCAACTAGCCAATGTTGCAATAGTCAATGAGCTAACTGGTCACCCACCGAAGCGCGGTCAGTTGATCAGTTCGTCGGCCTTTCAAATCTCCCATCCTGTCAAATTTGTCAATAGTTACTTATTTGTAAGCGGTTTATATAAATGCATCTAACATCAGGTAGTTAGGATATAATAGCGGTCGGCGTAGCATATACATCAATTTATATAAAAACGAATACCTGGAATACCGGAAAGTATAAAACTGTTGAGGTCAAACCTTAATGATAGAGAACAACGAGTGTTTTACAATAATAACATATCTCCATCTTTGAAGATGAACAGAGGCGTACTCCAAGAATCCGTGTTAGGACCTATTTTATATATCATATATGTAAATGATTTTAGAAATGCAGTAATAGAACCTGTGAATCACCTCCAGTATGCAGATGACACATCAATCGTATATTCAAACGAGACATTACATAATGTAAAATCCAAACTAAGATTAGCAGAATTATCAATAAATAAATGGTTCACAGTTCATGATCTATATCTTAATGAGGAAAAGACTGAAAGAATCTATTTCACCACAAATACCATAAAGTAAAGTCAGTACACTTTCTAGGCATTGCAATTGATTCTACCCTTAGATGGTACATTCATATCGATAAAACAGCAATTTCATTGAATAAGAATGTATACGCGTTACGCAACATTATAAACAATGTATCCCCTAATATAGGTATCCAAGCATTTCACGCACTCATACAATCCAAAATTGTATATGAACTTTTGGTGTGGCGTTGCTCTGTTCATCTTAGAAGAATCTTTGCAATTCAAAGAAGAGCTTTAAGAGTGCTCTGTAAGTTACCGTACAGATCGGAGTGTAAACAGTCATACATCAAGCACAATCTCTTAACAGTCCCGAGCAAGTATATTCTTAATTGTCTGATGTATGTTAATGCAAATCTTGCAAACTTCAAACTGAACAATAATTATCATGTGCATAATACGCGAATTAATAATCATATTAATCTAAAATACAATAGAATATACAAGGCTCGCGGCAGTATCAACTATTATGCTCCAAAATTACCAGATAGCATTAGAAACTTGATCAAAAAACATTTAGGAAAAAAGTGAAGACGTATTTATTAAACACAGCGTCTTACTCTGTAGATGAATTCTGTATGGCAAAGCACGACATTATAGTATCTAGATAAATTTGTATATGTCCAAATATGTTTATCAAATATGTATATTTGATATAATTTGAAATATGTATATTAAGCAAACGCTTATATATATGTATGACCATAAAATTGAGATGTTAATGTTATACCAGATATAAGAATTAATGTGATTTAAAAATTCTTAATATTTTGGATAACTAAACTTTGTACTTTGTACCGGTATGTAAATTTTGCCCTATGTAAAACAATTGCACGAAATAAACTGTCAAATATAACAATTATATTAACTATTAACACACACACATATATATATATATATATATATATATATATATATATATATATATATATATATATATATATATATATATATGTGTGTGTGTGTGTGTGTGTGTGTGTGTGTGTGTGTGTGTGTGTGTGTGTGTGTGTGTGTGTGTGTGTGTGTGTGTGTGTGTGTATCTATCTCACTACCTTACTTTATTTGCAATGTCCAGCCCACAGAGCTCTGAATGGTCGTAAAATTAGCAAAAATTCTCAAGACTAAAAACTTGTGAGACTCCAGTATGCCCTTAATTTACATCTGCCTGTTACTAGTATCTCTGGCCTTATTATGTAACGCATATATTTATTCTTTTTATATCATTGCCTGTCTTTTTTTAACACCACACACCTACATCATTGTTATATGAACCTTTGGAATTTACATAGGAGATTCTCAAAGTTTTGTAAACTAATTATTTTTATTACAATAAATATGATGTGATAAAGTACTAAATTTTCTAAAGTACTAAAAGTAAAAGTCTAGAAAAAAAAATTGTTGTCGAACTTGTTTAAATCGATTCACTCGCAAGAACACATCCATCAGCTGTGAATTTGCTCCTCTTTGCTACTCTTTGCTCCTGGCCTAGAATCGGCACAAATTGTCACTACGGTAAATATCACCATATTGTAACGGATCCTACCCTACATATGATGTAGTGGATTGTAATGTAATTAGCGAAATATCCATTTGTAATGATAATTAAGCTGCTTTCTTTTACTAAAGTGGTCAATATAAACAGTGTTCGTATTTTGCGCGTAAAATATACCTGCGCTATAATCTCCCTGGTAAATTGCGCTTAGAACCTTTCAGCGGTTGTTAATCTCCCTAGTAAATTGCGCCGAAATGCACACCTTATGGACACTCAATATTCTGTATGTTTGAAAACATATTTCGCATTGTTTATTGATATATGAAATAGAAGTTAACGCGTAAATATTTGGCCATTTGGTCAGTCATAAATCAATCATTTGGACAGGTCAGGTCAGCTTTCGTTGCTCGCAACTAAGTCAAGACTTATTTTTGAATAAGAACAGTTTTGATCTTCAATTGAAAACTCATAATTAGTCATTGGTTATTCCCCGAGAACTATATAGTGTCATGAATTGTACATTATGTAGCCGTACCCCCCATATATTCAATAATGCCCTTCAATAATCCCCATGCTAGGACTATTAGCGAAACCTACCTGTGGACTCCCTATGGTTTTGGCAGGTACAGTTTGGCCAGTCTAAGCGCAATTTACCTAGGGGATTAACATTTTATAATCCTTAGTATACCGACTACCTGACTACTACGCGCAAAATACCTATGCCCAAGCTCAGTGTTTGTATTTTGCGCGTAAAATATACCTGCGCTATAATCTCCCTGGTAAATTGCGCTGAGAACCTTTCAGCGGTCGTTAATCTCCCTAGTAAATTGCGCCTAAATGCACACCTTATGGACACTCAATATTATGTATGTTTGAAAACATATTTCGCATTGTTTGTTGATATATAAAATAGAAGTTAACGTGGAAATATTTGGTCTCTTGGTCAGGTCAGGTCAGCTTTTGTTGCTCGCAACTAACTAACGATTGATTTTTGAATAAGAACAGTTTTGATCTTCAATTGAAAACTCATAATTAGTCATTGGTTATTCCCCGAGAACTATATAGTGTCATGAATTGTACATTATGTAGCCGTACCCCCCATATAATCAATAATGCCCTTCAATAATCCCCATGCCAGTACTATTAGCGAAACCTACCTGTGGACTCGTGGTTTTGGCAGGTACAGATTGGCCAGTCTAAGCGCAATTTACCTAGGGGATTAACATTTTATAATCCTTAATACACCGACTACCTGACTACTACGCGCAAAATACCTATGCCCGGCCAAACTGCACCTGCGAAAACCACGGTGAGTCCACTTAAACTAAAGTGGAAAATCGTATTTCAATTGGGGTTGTGAAGGTAGAATAAGTTAATAGCAGACTTCTGTATGTTATAATGTTAAGGATACTTATTGGTCTAATCTAAATAGTCTAGTTTCGCAGAGGGGTAGAGATCCCTCTCTCTACCCCTCTGCGTGAAACCATGAAGCCATTTTAATTTACCTAGACGTATCATATAATAATTAGTTAAAAAGCATACCTATATTTGGACTTTTTTAAATTTCCGTAAACTAAATTTTCCATTAATTATTTCTGATACAATATAATTCACTAGTTTTTAAAAACAATATAGAATATTATGATAATAATATAATTATATAATAATATAATAATATCGTGACAGAGGTATTTATTTAGTTTTTATCTTGTGCTACTGAAGATAGGGGCATAGCCTTCGAAATACGCATCTAGCTACTTAGTGCTTTAAGTTACGGTATTTGGGTGATATTCTATACTATTATTTAACACCGCAGTGATAATTTTTAAAATACAAAACATAATGAAAAATTAGTAAAAGCCTTTTTTGAAATTGCTTTATTAATCGTAAAAACGAAAAAACCGCACACCGGTAGCAATAAAAATTTGTGAAACAGTTCATAGTTCAGAAATAGCAGAGCCTCTGAAAAAAAATCCTGCATCCAATGACACAATTAAGAAGAGAATAGATTGCATTGGCGAGAATATCAAGTTTAAATTACTATCACGTATTAAACAAAGTAGTAATAATGAATACTAACTACATATATAGTTAGTATTCATTGGTAGTACATTTGCCATTCAGCTGGGTGAATCTACGGATAATACAAATAATGCTAATTTAATGGTTTTTATTAAATATCAGTACCAACTTCCAGCTTCATGAAGATATGCCGTTTTGCATCTAGAACTACAAAAGTAGTCGATATATTTAAAAAGGTAAACGATTTCTTTTCGGAAAATGAACTTGAATGGAAAAAGTGTATTGGTGTTTGCACTGATGGTACCGCAGCTATGACTGGAAACATTTCAAGATTTATATCGGAGGTAAAAAAATTTTGCCCAGATGCTAGACACGTTCACTGTATTATCCATCGAGAGAATTTAGTTTTTCGAAAGATGGGAAATGAACTGAATAACGTATTGTCAAATGTTTCCACTGAAGTAATTTCCTAAAACGCCAAGCTACTTCTTCAAGATTATTTCGCATTTTATGCAAAAAAATCCAGTTATGAAAGTCTCTTATATCATACAGAAATAAGATGGTTATCACGTAGGAAAGTTCTAAAAACAATTTTGGAATTAAAAGATGAACTTCGAATATTTCTTCTTCATAAGAAACCAAATTTAGCTACTCACTTCTGTGCCCAAAACTGGTGTGCCTTATTTCGTATACGGTAGATTTCTTCGATAAAGTAAATGAATTGAATCTTTCGCTTCAGGGAAGAAGTACTAATATATTAATACTGAATAAAAAAATGCAAGCTTTTCAAGAAAAACTTATTGTATGGTACAAAAGTTTTGTACAAGACAACACAAATATGTTTACTTCTTTGCATGATTTTATTGAAGAAAATAACATATCATTATCAGCAGGACTTACGAGAACGATTTCCTACGCGTCTTACAGAAGCAATTAATTTCTCTCAAAAATATTTTCCGAATTTAAATCCAGACAAAAGCCACGACTGGATAAGAACACCATTTAGTGATCATTTACAATTTGGCCATCTTACCTGGAAATTACAAGCGGAAATAATTGATATGAGAACAACAGATTCAACACATGATTCAGAATTTTCTAGTACTAATGTTTCAGAATTTTGGTTAAAGCGAGAAAAGGAATAGCCTGTGTTAACAAACATGGCCTTAAACATTTTGGTTCAATTTGCAACAACATACCTGTGTGAATCTGCATTTTCATCATTATTATTAATTAAAAACAAACGTAGATCATGTTTATCAACAGAATCTTTAGAAAATAATGTGAGAATATCAATTTCAAATATATCTCCCGATTTAGATCATTTGTGCAATAATATTCAACTACATCCATCGCATTGAATAAATTGTATTATCATTATTTTCAACTTTTTAAATTTCTCTTCAATTTTTGTTTGAATATGTGTAGTTTTCAATTTTTTAATTATTTTAAAATATTATTCATATTTATATCGATTGTTAGACGAGTTATTTAAAAAATGTGTTGAACGTGCATATTATAATAAACATATACAAAACAAAATAAGTCTTTTAAAAATTAAATTAAATTCTCAAAATAAAATTCAAGGGGGCCGTGAGTTTTTGATTTAAGCTAGAGGGGAGCCGGGGCATCAAAAAGTTTAAGAAGAACTGCTCTAGAAGACATGTTGTTTGATGAAGGCTTCAACTCACAGAACCGTACGCGGGCAAATCATTTTCTTAATGCTATATCATGTCCAACTTTTATCATATGCTTAAAAATTATATCTCGATATTCTTCTCAGCTTGAACCTATCAGTAATATATTGCAAGTTGTTTCAGTCAATCTTTTGTCCATAAAACATCACATTGAGAAACTGACTCAAAAATTTCAATGCGATCGAGATAATTCAGAGAAAGTTTTTTCTGATATATTCAAAACCTTAGAAGAATTGTTAGAAACGATGGACATAGCAATAAAGCTACCACGGTTCACTGGACGACAATCTCATTAAATTCCTGCAAAATCAGCTGAAGAATATTTTAGAAGAGCTATATTTAACCCATACTTGGATTCCTTAATTACATTACTTCAAACTAGATTTTCCAGATACTAGTGTTGCATTTTCGTTAAGTTTAGTGCATCCAATTAAGTTCGAAACAATTATCTGTTGAAATCAGATGATATTGAAAATAGAACAAAGAAGTATGGAATAGACAATTTTGAAGCAGAATATTTAACGTAGGTGTCAGCTTGGAAAGAGAGGCTAGTGGCAAAAGACTTAGACTTTGTAGAGCTGCTTAACCAAGAGTGTGAGTTTTTTTCCCGCTATAAAAAAGCTATAATAATCTTCTTAGCTTTGCCACCAACAACTTGTACTCAACACATTAAGACGGGTAAAAACATGGCTTAGCTTTACAATGAGTGAAGTCAGATTATCGGGTCTTTGTATGGTCAATGTGCATAGAAAGTTGGTGGAAGGAGACAAGCAGAACATAATTGCTTCTGTTATTGATGTTTTTGGTGCTGACCGAAGGAATATAAAATTATTTTCTTAAATGATAACTATTAAGTTTAATATTTTTGTATGTATTTTATTATATATTATTAATTATACGTGGTTTGATTTAATTTGTCTGTTTATGTTTTGCCCCCCCCCCCCCCCCCGATAATATATGTAACGACGCCGATGCACTATAGTTTAAAGTGTACTTGTTTTGTACTCAACTTCATTTTTGGTTTTCGGAACATATTTGGTCGAAAGTCGCTTATTTTCGTGACCGAATATGGAAAGGAAGTGACCAAGTTTTAACGAAAAATGTTAAGGTAAAGCAACAATATATTTTGGGTAAGCCGAGTCATAGAACACGCCTAGGGACAAGTATGCAATAATTATGTTCCCTCTGATTTTTTGTTTTTAGATAGTTTTGTGAACAAGTCAATTCGAAGATGCAGTTCCACATCATAATAATTAAAGGTAATCGTATTTACGATGAGTCTCTAAAATAAGGTATATTTTAATATATAATATCACCCAAATACCGCAACAAGCATTAAGTAGCTAGATGTACATTTCAAGGGCTATGCCCCCATCTTCAGTAGCACAAGATAAAACTAAATAAAATACCTGTCACGAATCGTGATTGATATACTATTAAATAAATAAGTCAACATGACAGAAGTACTTCAAAAATGGCATATAATATGACCTATAAATCGTTTAAAACAATACAAATTAACAATTAACGAAACTAACAAGTAACAGCAAAAAATATTCGTTTGTGAAATCTAAAATAACCAAAAATAAATAAATAAATAAAATTAAAATTAATTTAAAAATAATTCTTATTAAATAAATTAAATAGACAACATGAAATTGGACCCGAATCTAAATTCATTAAATTTGATTTAGATTTATGCATGATACATACTACATACATACATGATTTAACTCGGAACAATTGAAAACACTTTTAAGTCATTTAAGTGAAATAATTTGAATAGGATGACCTGATTCAAAAATATGCTCGGCGACAGCACTTTTATCTTTTCTATTTACTCTGAAATGAGCTAAATGCTCCTTAAATATATATTTCATTGGATCTACGTGTTTGTCTCCTATATATACTTTAGGACAACTAAAACAAGATATTTCGTAAATACCCGATTTTTTATTGAAATCAATCAAATCTTTTGCAATTCCTAGAAAATTTGCAAGACTATTAGAAGTATTATATGTCACTTTAAAATTATATTTATTTAAAATAATACGTATATTTATACCTAGTCGCAAAGATTCATATTGCGTTTTATGCATACAATAAATTAAATAATTCTTTAAATTTTACTTCCACTGGAATAATAATAAATTTATTAAGAAACTGACGAAAAAGATTTTTATTATCGGATTGATTTCATACCCCAAATGATATAAATAAAGTTACTACATTTTATTGCCATCTCTGATTAAAGTATGAATTTGTTTAGTGACGTCTATATTAATTTAAAAGAGGGAGATCAACACGGAAAAAATAAAAATTGATAAAACAAAAATTATACAAATGAATAATCGTACGAGATTAAGAAACGGTAGTACAAATGGCTCTATTTCATTTTTTCTATTACTTTCTACATTCCCCTCATACATGCAAGAAATAACTTAAACCTTTAAAATCAATACAAAGATTTACATGTTTATGATAAAAGAAATAACCAAGACTACATCGAGATCAGATGCTAAGACTAACGAGAACAAGGACTGGCGAAAACTTCTACTGTTTTGCTTTTTATAACTGCTTACCACTATGGACTAGAAGGTTAACTTTAAATAAATTCAAGAAAACAATACAAAGAGTACTCGTCTCGAAAACTTACTATTCATTTGATGAATATTTTACCAACATTGAAATGCACCTGAACGAAATATTGGTTAATCTAACGTGAAACATTTTTTTTTTTTAACTCTATATATAAATTTTACAATGTGTGACTACGGAAAAAACACTGCCGTTGAAATTTTTAATGTGTAGTACAATTAAGATGTGAATTACTGAATATAATTGAATAAGATATCAATATATTATAATACAAAATGACGTGTCTAAAAATATGTATATATTTCGATGAATAAAAGAACTATGAACTATGAACTTAAGCTGATATTTTCAATAGATACTAGAAATGAAATCAAATATATTACAATAAATTCTGAATTCAATTGAATGTTACCAAATAAACAGTTTCAATTATAAATCCAATTTTTCAAGACATCATATTTGTTTTATTTTAATTCCGATTTTATTCTCCAAACATTTATTACATTCTAATCCGGTATAGTATTATTGTGAATATGGCCACAAACCCTACGTGTAGGGTTTTTTAAATCAGGTGTTTGTGAAACTATTTTCATTTTCTGTCCGTTATTAAGTTGTTACCTATTTGTATTTCAATACAATTTGTAATTGTGTCTAGAATAATATAATAGCTAACCTGCATACCTAATTCATAATTGACTTTATATTCGATTTCATAGTGTCTGTGCTCATATCTTCAGTAATATATTATATTGACTTCAATCACTTTATAATGAAATATCTCGTTACGAGAGAATTGATTTTAACTGGTAAATACGTCTAGGTCTGTATGTCTGTATAATTATATAGCTAGCTGTATAATATGCACTTTCTTTCCTATAAAAGTAGCCTAAGCTAAAAAGTAAAGAACTCGAAAACACTGCAATTGTCAAGTTATAATCAATTATAATTACCGATATAATTACTGGAAATATTTTTCAATGCTTCTTTCTGCTTGTTTCCAAGATTTTCTAATCAATTGTTATTATTACCTCTTAGAAAGAAATCTACTATCATTATATTATTTTTTTACGTTTCGATAATTACTGGCAGTCTAGTACCTTTCAATTTTCAAGTGCCTTGGACACCATGTAGATACAACCAACAATTTGCATTTAGAATTCATATGTGTATTGTTTTATATTTTTTCAAGCGTTTTAATTTTATTCACATTTCTGATTTTAGTTGATAATACAAAATTATTTCACAAGTGCTATGCTTTCGAACGATTCAATGTATTATTCTTTCAACCAAGATTTAACACTCACAAATACACGCGCCATAACTAGCGTATATTATAATACTGAGCAAATTTTTGTAACGTTGTTAGATTGACGCATTTGTAAATAAAGAGGTAGACATTGCAGACAGTGCAGATGCAAGGATACTATGTTGAATACACTATTGTCGTAGATATTGTTAACAAAGGATGTTACTTTATAAGTGGAGCCAAAGAAAGACGAAGTGAAGGTACAACTATATATGGTTAGAAATCAAGAATGATTTGTCTAGTCTTCTTAGAATGGTGAGAGTCTAGTTTGTACGAATGATTCTAATTTAAATTGATTTATTCCCTCGAATGAGTATTTCTTTGTGTATTAATTAAGATAATGAAATAAAAAATTTAGACATGAAATTTGTTATTTGAAATGTTATATAAAATCGTTCTTTTCAAAATTTATTCTTATGATAAGATTTTGAAAGCCAGAATGTGGAAGCAAATATATGAAACGTGTTAGACTCGTTTTGGTTGTCTCTGTTTATCTGTCCAAGGGTTTCTTTAAATGCATTAACTATTACAATATCGTATTTTGGCTTCATTTGTAGACCCATGCACATGTGCAATTTTTAGTGTAAATTTTTTTTCCAAAAAAAATTAGTATACGAGAGTACCATTTTAATATAAACTTGGATAGAAAATTACATGGATAATGGATACATTAAAAACGCATCACATTTAAAATTTAAAAAATGGATGCACGAATGGATTCTGTATACTTGAAAATAATTCTTTAATATGCATTTTAAAGCTCTATACAATATCTCAAATTTTCCATTTTCTATCTTAATTCGTTTTAACAAGAGATTCCAACGTGTCCACACTTAACCATCCTGTATGTGTTTCATACTATTTAAAGAAATCTGGTTTTAATGCGTAGACCAGCAAAAAGATAAAAAGTTATAAATAAAATTTACCTTTTTAGTCAAAAGTAGACAGTAGACTTTTTAAAGAATAGACAATGACCTCTTACCAATTCTATCGTTAGATCTACAGATATCAAACGAATTTATATTTAAGGATAATTTGAGATCAACTTTGACCTTATTTGTTTGACTTAAATTTAACACACATATATATATATATATGCCTACTATCACATGCATCGAAGATATTGTTAAAGATTATTTATAGGAGATTAGAAAATAAAGTAGAGGAAAGGCTAGGAGAAGATCAGTTTGGTTTTAGGAAAAACAGAGGGACGAGAGAGGCGATTCTAGCACTAAGAACGGTAGTAGAAAAAAGAAAGAGGGTAGGAAAGGTAACTTGCATAGCTTTTGTAGATTTAGAAAAGGCATTTGATAATGTAGATTGGGACATAATGTTTAGAATTTTAAAAGAAACGGGTATAGATTATAAGGATAGGAAAATAATTTTTAATTTATATAAACACCAAACTGCCTTAGTTAGAATTGAGGGGGAAGAAGAGGTAGCAAAAATAGGGAAGGGAGTTCGGCAGGGATGTACACTCTCACCGTTATTATTTAATCTATATATAGAAGATGCAATAAACAAAGTAAAAGAAGAGTATAGTGTAGGTGTGAATGTACAGGGAGAGAAAATATATATGCTGAGATTCGCCGACGATATAGTTATATTGGAAGAAAGCGAAAAGAATTTAGAAAGGGTATTGAATGGTATGCAGGCAGTATTGACTAGGGATTTTAACATGAAAATAAATATAGGTAAAACTAAAGTGATGAGGTGTGACAAAAAGGAATGCAGTAGAAAAATGAGGATCTCAATAGGAGATAATAGAATCGAAGAAGTGTCAGATTTTTGTTATTTAGGCAGTAGAATCACAAAAGATAATCGAAGCAAGATAGATATAAAGTGTAGGATAGCACAGGGTAGGAAGGCATTCATAGAAAAAGAACAGATTTTAAGATCAAATATTGACTTGGGTATTAGAAAAAGATTACTGAAGGTATATGTTTGGAGTGTAGCACTGTACGGGTGTGAGGCGTGGACTATAGGAAAGGAAGAGAAGCGTAGATTAGAAGCACTTGAAATGTGGTGTTATAGGAGGATGATGAGGATTGGTTGGGAAGATAAAGTAACAAATGAAGCTGTACTAGAGTTAGTAGGGGAGAAGAGAAGTATCTGGAGAGTGTTACAGCGTAGGAGAGACAGATTAGTAGGGCATATTCTTAGGCATGGGGGGATTATGCAATTGGTCATAGAAGGTAGAGTGGAGGGAAAGAGAGGGGTAGGTAGGCCTAGATTGGAGTATGTGAGTCAGATAGTTGAAGACGTTGAGATGAATAGCTATAGGGAGATGAAGGGATTAGCTCAGGATAGATCGGCATGGCGTGCTGTTTCCAACCAATCTTTAGGATTGCGAACTCTTTAACTAATATATATATATTTCCCCTAGAGATTGAGAACATGTCTGAACCTGACCGGAGAACATAAAAAATCTCGATTTAGACTGACCACAACAAGTGCTTTAATTTGATATATTACACTCCCCTACTATACTATTTTTATTAATTTATAAAAATATGACTAATTAGTATAGAATATCACCCAAATACCGTAGCTTAAAGCATTAAGTAGCTAGATGCGCATTTCGAAGGCTATGCCTCCAGCTTCAGTAGCACAAGATAAAAACTAAATAAAATACCTCGGTCACGAATCGTGATTGATATACTATTAAATAAATAAGTCAACATGACAGAAGTACTTCAAAAATGGCATATAATATGGCATATAATATGACCTATAAATCTTTTAAAACAATACGAATTAATAATTAAGGAAACTAACAAGTAACAACAATAAACATTGGTTTGTCAAACCTAAAATAAATAAAATAAAAATAAATTTAAAAATACTTATTAAATAGACAAGATGAAATTGGCCCTGAATTTAAATTCATTAAATTTGATTTAGATTTATGCATGTATATACTTTCATAAGCATTTAATTCGGAATAATTTTAAACACTTTTAAGTAATTTAAGTGAACTAATTTGAATGGGATGACCTGAATCAAAAATATGCTCGGCTACAGCACTTTTATCTTTTCTATATAATCTGAATTGAGCTAAATGCTCCTTAAATCTAGTAATTTAAATCATATAATATTAAATTTAAATGCACTATTTCACAATACTTGATGTCTAAGTTACTCCCGATGGTAGCAGCTTCCAACGAGTCACGTTGTCACCATGTTTTATTTATTTTTACTCTATCATGTCTGACGTGTGCGCTACGATTTAATTTTCTTAAAAATTGAAACATTACAACTCCTTAAAACATGTAAAAAAATAAAAAAATAAAATTCTCGCGTAGTCTTAGGATAATTGCAGAGATTCATCTATATATAATTAGGCGAAAGAAAACTGTCATGTAATGTAGTCATTCTTCACACTCACAAAAAAACGTAAAAATGTAAGTGTATTTGCAAGTATTTAACAATATTTCCTGATAATTGTCGGTATTCCAAGAGACTTGTAGACATATTGGATTTATATACTTGGATTTATAGGTATTTGGTATGATTTGTTGATATTTGGTGGAAGTTATAGGTATTCGGATTTGTAGATTTACTGGGATTTTTTTCTGATGTATAAAAATTTGTACACAAAAATCAGTAGGTGAGCAATCCCTCGTAAAAAAATAACCGAAATATTCACGATGTCTATAAACTTCAGCCGAAACAATATTTTTCTTCATTTCTATATTTTTTTAATATAGATTTATTTTTAATTTTTTTATAGACCGTGTACATTATATAACAATAGGAATGAATTCCTTTGGTATATGCTAACTACTATTCCACGTATAGGCAACACTTAATCAATTTTAAAAAGCTGGGCAAAATGTCACAGTGCAGTGTAATAACAGTTTTAAAAATCTGCAGTGTTTAATCTTGCAATCTACATTGCAGAGCAGTCAAATAAGGCCTTAAGGGAATGGAGTCTACCGCATCAACTAGAATTATCGATAATTTTTTATAGGTTATGAAAGTAATTTAAGAAAGCACGTTTCCTTTAACATCAGCATTTCGATTCAGTATGGCAATGTTGTTGAATGGGACTTTTTCTACGGTACATGCGCACCATGCATAGTAATCATTTAAATACTAACCACGTCATCATAGGGAAATTTACATTGGGACAAACATTATACAAATTGTCTACCATGAGAACATTTAATTTTAATGTTTTTTTAATAAATGAAAAGATTAAAGAAATACATTAAATTAATGTGTTCTTCTGGTTATTTTAATTTATTCAAATACTCTCTTTTTAGTATTTGTTCTGTAATATGCTATTGCAAATGAATTTATTTTATTTATAATACAAATTATTACAAATCTATAAATTACATACATAGAAAACTAAATAAAATGTGCAACACGATTTAATGTGAATGTCATTCAATGGATTAAAATTACAATTAGCTCAATGGCAAGGTGATTTGGTGCTACACCTTGAAACATAAAACGCAAATATTTTATTTTGCTTCAATAACAGAAAAATAAACTACTGATCTCATATAGCATAATACGATTATTAATCCTCGGTGCTCTAAGTAGTGAATAGATAATTAATCATTATACATTAATATGATGAAGGTTCGATTACAGCGTTGGAGAACTACTAGTAGTTCATATTTTATGACACAAGGGAATTATACATTTCGTCATAAAGGTAAGAGAAGGAAAGGCAGGTCTAGGTATTTGAATATTTGCGTAAATATATGACAGTTATTTCATACGATAGATCAGGGGTCTCCAGTACACTCATATTAAGTCATTCCGACAGGAAATTGTTTTGTTTTAAACACAATTGAATAAAAATGTAGTCAGCAAACTGAGATTCCATTCCTCGTTGATTTTGCAATTGAAGCTTTGGGTGGGTTAAAGATCAATTTTGATTCTCGTTTTTCAGATCTTGACGCAATTGCAGATAACATCAAGATTTTTCACAATGCTTTTAACACTGACAGAGAAACCCTAACTCCAGAACTTCAAATGGAAATGATTGATTTGCAGTGTAGCGATATTTTTAAAGATAAATACCAAAAATCCCCATTGCTGAAATTTTATAAGAATTTGATCAGTTGCATAAATTGCTCATGGTTTTTTTCCGCGTTCGGAACTACTTATCTGTGTGAAAAGTTTCTCGAAAATAAAATATACTAAAATAAAAACGTCTACAGATCCAAGTTAACTGATGAGCATCTTAATTCTGTTTTGATAATCGGCACTAGTAAACTTGATCCACTTGGTCAGCGGAAAAACACAGCTATATAAATCCCATTAATTATTATTACAATGCTAAATTCTATTCTATAAGTACGGCTTTATGTATGTCAATGATTGTGTTTTTTTCTTGTAAATAAAAACAGTTGGATGACTAACTAAGAATTTAACTAATAATAAGAGAAATTAAATACAAATGATAATAACATTTTCTACATAAAAGATTTTTAGAAAATATGTATAAAATTACTATTCGAGAAATTGACCGGGGATTATAGGGGGAAATCATTATATTTAATTGCTTTTATACAAACTTCCGAGACATGAGGGAAAGAGAATGAATTATACAAAACGAACCGTATTAGTAAACAACACCTTGTAAACTATAAACATAAATATAATCATACTATAACAAATACAAAAAGACAAGCCAATGACCTATTATTTCGAAATCAAACAATGTTAATCAAGCCATTTGGCGAGTTATAAATAATAGTAGATATGTAAAAAAAAATGTGTTAAATGTGAAAATATATCAGCCACGGATTTTAACACTAATTTTATTAATATTAGTGATGATATTGTAGCGGTAATGGGGTATGTAGATTTACACTTTGCGGATTACATTACTAAATTTGATGCAGATGCCTCACTAGTATTTAAATTTGAGGACATTACTTACATTGAAGTGAGAGATGCTATTTCAGATCTTAAAAACAGCAATAGTTTGGATATCTACGGTATTAATTCTAATATAATGAAATCCGTAAAGCAAGAAATTGTCTATTCTCTAACAAGGTTTTACAATCTATCAATTAAATATGGTGTATTTCCTGCCTGCTTAAAGTTAGCGAAGGTAATCCAAGTGTATAAGAAAGGCTGTAAAACAGAAGTCAAATTATCGACCGATTTCGTTGCCTCCTTTAATTGGTAAAATATTCGAAAAATTGCTTGCAAAGCAAATATTAAATTATTTTGAATACAATAATTTGTTTTATTATCATCAATATGGCTTCAGAGGGAACCGATGTACTGTTGATGCTATTGGTAAACTCTGCGAGTTTATACAGACTGGATTTGATAGCAATGAATATACGGGGGTTACCTTCTGCGACTTGAACAATGCATTTGATTGCATGTCGCAAGATATATTAATTAGTAAACTAAGTCATTACAATTTTGATAACAAAAGCACAGATCTTTTAAGAAGTTGCTTAAATATGAGACAGCAATGTGTATTCCATAATAGTGAGTTGTCCTCTAGATTATCTGTAAAAAGAGGTGTGCCACAGGGATCGGTTTAGGGCCGATTTTGTTTCTGGTGTACCTGAACGATTTTCCAATCAGTCTACGCCATTCAGTAGCTTTACACTATGCTGATGATACTTCACTAATTTTTGCACTTAGTATATAGTCGAATGCAAAAGAAATTTATCACTAGCAGAATCGGAGGCTAATATATGGTTTGCTGCAAATGAACTAAAGTTAAATAACCAGAAAACAGAAACAGTCCTATTTACAACTAAGAACGTTCCTGAGCACAGCATGTCTGTTAAATTTTTAGGAGTTACAATAGATCCCAAATTAAGTTGGTAACCTCCTGATTTGGGGCAGTACACCTCATCTTAAACGCGTATTTCTCCTTCAGAGAAGAGCCATCCGCATAATATCCGGAATTAAGTACAGGGCAGATTGTCGCCATGTGTATAAACAAAGCAAGATTTTAACAGTTCCATGTTTGTTTATTTTTCAGTGTTTTATTCGTTAAAAGTAATTTATCTATGTACTCTCGCAACCAGCATTTTCATAACTATAAAACTAGATTTAGACATAATATAAGATTAAAGTATCCAAGAATTTATAAGTCAAGAAGTAGTACTCTATACTTTGCCACACTACTATACAATAAATTGCCAATCAGTAGCAAGCAATTAGATTATAAGCAATTTAAATTTAAAACCAAACAATTTCTTTTAGAAAAAGCTTACTACTCCATTAATGAATATACTAATGAATAACTTGTATTGGTTGGTCTCTGTGTATTAAATTGTATTGTGAAATTATTTGTTTTTATTTTATTTGTCTTTGTTATATAGATATTATATTTCCGTATGGCTGTATGACTTGTGTAACTTTTGTACAAAAGAAAACACCAATAAATTACTTTACTTTACTTTACTTTACAAACGAGCCTCGAATTAAAAAATATACATATAAATAAATTTCATTTCGTTTGGTCAAATAAAATAATATTAATTGTGAAAAATTTATTATATACATTTGATATTGATTGATTTAGAAAAAACCAAATAATCAAATTTTCTGAAATCGTAGCTAAAATCGTTTTTACAATAGAATATGAAACTGTAAGCGTCATCGTGATTTAGCAGATATCGTATATCATCATCATATAATAGTAGCGCTACAGAGATCGTGGGTTCGAATTCCACTTCGTAAGAATTTTTTGGATTAGATATCTTCTTGGTCTTACTTTGTACACTCAAAGACGATAGTAATGCGTCAATATAGGAAAGCGTAGCAGCAGTTTGCGCTCTCTATACACCACAACTCCCATGGCCATGTACTGCACGGAACTACTATACTGACGCGTTACTATTGCCTTTGAATGTACTTACAACAATGCTCATGCCATCGTATGGTTATTATATAGCAAAAATGATCCTGATCATCATACATTTTATATCTACTTGTGATTCTACTTTCGGATCATGGACAGTGTGAATTGTAAATAAATACGAAATAAATTTAAATTGTTGAAAATGTGGATATTAGATTTGTTTACATCGCCGATCAACTAGGATAATATGTACAGTGTACGAAACAGTATGAATATCATGAAATAACAGCAAATGTAGGAAGTCTCGGTAAATATGGGATTACGTGTATTTTGATTTTTTTTTAATTTTATAAGAATTTTATTTATTTATTTTATATACAACATATTTGTATTTAAACATATGAAAGGTAACTGCTGCTAAACAAGCTTAAGCAAGGTCTGAAGCAGACAGTTGATTTATGTATATAGTTCTATAATTATATCTAGTCTTATTTAAGTGTTATATGTTATACTATATCTAAGTTGTACTTATACTAATAAATATGAGTGTTTTATATATTTGTTCAGTATCATTTGGCTACGCTACGAGAGCGTATTTTTCTTTAGCGAATTTCTTCACAAGTCCTTTAAATTTCTCTGAAGATCGTGTAGTTCTTATGTCGTTCGGTAGTTTATTGAACTGTTGTGATTAGTGATGGCAAACTGTAGGTCACTTTGAGGACCTAGTTTGTAGTTCATAGTTCATTTCAATGTGCCGTTCACGAATTATAGGTCGTGAACTACTACATCTTTAAAAAATGAACTAGTTCACGACCTATATGAAATACATGCACATACTGAAAATAATCTCTTTCTCAATATAAAAATATTAAATAGTAAAAAATAAATAAGTTGAAATATTTCAATACTTATTTTGAATTAAGAATGAGGAAGAAAAAACAACAATGTTTATAATTTATACAAAACATATATATAAGGAAATATAATTTCGTTCCGCTCACCAACACACTTTATCACATAAAGGTTAGTACTGCTATTGGTACTGTATATGTGATGTATACATCAATAAGTACACCGTGCACCATGTAGTTCATAGTTCACGAACTAGGTCATAGTGCCCTATAGGTCGTTGCAAAACATCGTCACAGTACGCCCGTCATTTGATTGAACCGTTCAGAGTGAACGGTTCGCGAGTGAACTACACATCGCTAGTTGTGATGCCTTGAAGATGAAGTTATTGTCCTTTGTTGTGTCGTACTGTGCGGTTCGGTTCCTGTTTCTGGTCCTGAAGTTGTGAATGTCTGTGTTTGTTTCGAGTTTAAGATTAGTCTTTATTTGTTTGTTCAGTATTTTATATATGACTTTACAATTTTCCACGAAACTTATTTGATTGATGTTGAGGACATCTAGGTCTTTGTACAGTGAAACCGATTGTGTTAATCGCGGTAGTTTAAATAGCACTTTTAAGGATTTTTTTTGCACGACACTTAGTTTGTCCATCACAGTCTTTGTGCACTGAGATGTTACGGGCATACCATACGTTAAATTAGGGTATATGTATCCGTATTATATCGTTCTTATAATATGGCTTGGAAGTTTTGGTAGTCTGTTCATTGCACCCACTATAGGAATTATTTTCGTTTTAATATTGTCCACGTTCATATTGTTGTTTAGTGTTTTCTCTATAACTATGCGTAAATATTTTGTACTGCTTGTCTTACTTATAAATTGGTTATCCATATTAAGACTAAGGTTTATTGCACTTTTGTTTTTTTGTTTGAAAACTATATACGCCTTTTCTTCAATATTTATTGTTAGTTTGTTTTTTCTCAGCCACGCACTATAATTTCTTACGTCCCTATTTATTGTTTCCTCTATGTCACTTTCCTTTCTCCCTTTATACAGTAGCACAGTGTCATCTGCGAATATTTTGTATGTGCATTGCAGGCCAATATCTTGTATATCGTGGATGTAGAGCAAGTACAATAAAGGCCCAAGTACAGAGCCTTGTGGTACACCTTTTGTTATTAACAATCGATCACTGATGGCTCCATTCACATACGTTTCACATACGTAGACATATGTATCTGCAAATATTGGCAAATGCGAGATATTTCAAAAAATACAAGGACATAATGGAGGAATAATTAAGAACATTTGCAAATTATTTTATATATATATATATAATATGATTTTTCTTGTCCGCTCCTTGGTTAACATTATTATTCAAATTATGTATACAGATCTGCTACTTTGGCAGTTGACTTCTATTCATTAAACATTTAGAAACGACTCATTTTTTTACTAGATTTTTCAAAATCCTTTTTTTACTTATTTGGACGCTGAAGGTGTCTCCGATGAGAACAATTGAGAAAATACAATTGCAACATCTCGAGTAACAGTGAAGTTATTTACACAGGTTTGAATATAACTATTAACATATTACTTATACATTAAATTAAGCTATTTCACATGAATATACCAATTAAAGAACATTACATGCAGTTCAAAGAAATGTTACGAAGACTTTACAATATAAATTTGGTTATGGGATGGATGACTAACCTATTTACCGATTATATTATGATGTCATCCAAATTGAATATGACTATGTTATTTCTTATGTTAATCATGTATTAAAGCTAAACATAAAAATTGACCTTTCAAAAATAAAATAAAAATAAAATCATGTGACAGAAAATATTTGCAACATACTTTTTTTTATTTTACTACCTCATTTAGTAAGATATAATTAAATTATTTTAAAAATTGCATAATTTGAAGCAAGATGCTATTTATAATATAATTTATGATACAAAAGCAAACATGTGTAAATGTCAAGATATCCCTATTCTTAAATTCAGTGGGGTGGTACAGCAAGGACGAACTTTCGATCTACATCTGTTTTATGTAGAAGTTATAAATATGTTTCCAGAAATATACCAGAATACCGACTTACGCACCTTTGCAAATATAATTCCGGTATCATTCCGCTTACATATTATTATTATTTGAGTCGATATTCATGCATAAATAATTCCGGTATTTTCACAAAGGTTAATATGCTGTGTTTAGAATGGTAGTAAGGAATGAAACTACTCACCCTTTCTATACACGTACTATAATCCTTAAATTTGCAGCTCGTATCATTTAATAACCGATCTAATTACACACTGGTTAGAAAAGAATTTTTTTCGCACAAATTAACAAAAGTTCGTTTCAATTCATGCGTTAAAAAATAAATTTGTTAGAATAAAAACCAAATGCTTCTGCAGCAATTCTGATTCTAAATGCAGCCGTAGATTTAACATATACGTTAGTATATTGGTAGTCATGCAATTCAACCCACTCTATTTATGTTGCATCTCTTTTGCTATAACAGCTGGTAGTGGTAACCATGATCTCATTTCTTCTCGCTTTTCATATCCACACCATTCTGTCCAAATTGAAGTTGGGCCTTGCCGCGTTTATATATATAGTAATTTGTGTTGCATAAAATAATTAAATAAAATTTTTTACTTGAAACCACCATTCTTGAATTATAATAGTTAATCTGACTAATTACCAAACAATTTTTTATTAATATTGATATAATTGTTATATTTGTTAATATCGATAAATATTTGTCACAAGCGCAAAAATAATAATAGATTTTAAATAAATGTTGCAACAATGAAGTAGAGCGATATGACATGGCGACGTCATTTTGATAAATTTCATGACAGCTAGTTTGTGTATTTACATATTTACAACGTTTGTTGTTTACACTCCTTTGTCCAAATACATTCTGTTATAAATTATTATAATTAATACATTTAGAACATTTTGCCTATTCCAAAAATAGATCAATCGGCTCGTCTACACCAACATAGCATCAAAATAAGATCTACTACGAATATCTAGATAGCAAACGTCCGGGAATCTAAACATCAGCAACAGAAAATCATAATTGCAAGCAAATAAATTAATATCGATGCTTCGATTCTGTTCAGTATTGGAAGAAAACAAATGATAAAGGAAGACGTATGTATGAAAAGAACTAGAGCAGACTTCCCTTTATTTAAAAATGGAAAGCAAACATAAACATTTAATTCAAAGGAACTATGAAACTTTGGTAAATGATTGTATGAGTATTGATCACATAGCAAGGATTCTGGTTAATAAAGGTCTTATCAGTCGTGCCTTTACAGAAAACAGTAAAGTAAGTTTATTATTAATATAAGCATGTTTTGAAATAAATCTGATTGATTTTTATAATAATTTTACATGTAACAATTTCAATTAAAATGTGAAAACTTCATGAAATAAGTAACTGGTCAATTATTTATTAATAATAAAAAAAATTTATAATATTTTAAAAAAATGGTATCGACACATTAAAATTTGCATAAAAAATAATACGATGCTGAATTTAAAAAAAAAGAGCTAACAAAGTATCATTATATTGGACAATTTAGATGATCTAGACTCTAGACTATTCTACTTATATTTCTGTAATGCATCTTACTATAGTCCTGACAATTTTGAACTTGATAATTGCAAAATATATAATATTTTTCATTGCATAGAAGAAAAGTTCCATAGAACGGAGGCGGATCCTATTTCAACAAATACTTAATTGTGGCAAAAATGCGTTCCGAGAGTTAGTACTTGCGTTACGAGAGACTAACCAAGAAAAGTTAGCCAATCTGTTGGATCCCAAACGGAAATATGTAACTACACAAGTGCTTCCAAACCGCAGACTATTTAGCAACGGTGTCTTAAGTATCAAAATAAAGCGAGCTGCTAAGTTCTGCGATGTTGAGAATGAAGTACCCACTTACAAATGCCGTTCAAAGAACCGAGGCGCGATTCTCATCGCGAATAATTATACTTTCGATCTACCTGTTTTGGGTGCCCGCGAAGGATCGCAATTCGACGTTACAAATTTAAAGAATCTGTTCGGCCAATTGAATTTTCAAATTGAATTAGTTGAAAACCAAACTGGGGAGGTAGGTAAGCCCATGGACAAAGTATATATCAATTTTAATTATCATCTATGTGGACTTAGCGTAGGCGATATTTCTTATAATTTGTTAGGAACTTATTTTACTATATAAAACTCCAACCCTCATTACAGCTACCCCGTTACTACAATATACATTCTATTTGAATATTCTGCATTCATTTAGTATCTTCTATATTCGTGTTTTGGTTGAATTTTTCAATAAAATGCGTTGCATATTGTTAAAAAATAATCAATTGTGGCTAATTAATAAGTACGTAATAAATTCTATAAGTTTACCTTTGTAACAGAGTGAAATAACGTAACCTTTGTTTGTTTAGTTTACATTAAATTAAAAAAATTCCACATACTTTGTCTAAAGGTAAGCTATTGAATAGCGAAGAGCACTATTTTAATTACATTGCGAATGTTTTATTTTTAGGATTTGGAAAAGGCAATAATGGAGTTCTTTAAAAATAACCACAAATATGATTGTCTGTTTTTAATAACAATGAGTCACGGAGGACAAGATAGTCAAGGGACTTACGTCTACGGCACAGATGGGTACAGACTATACACTAGCAACATCGAACATTATGCTTCAAACGTTATATCAAGCCAATGGTACGGTGTTCCTAAAGTACTGCTCTATAATATCTGTCGGTAAGCTGTATTAAATTAAGCTTGTCTTGGTGCTCTTAGAGAATACAGTGGAAGAAATACTACCAAAACACCAATTGAGTTTTAGGCAGAACAGTAGAACGATTGGCTATTTAGAAAAAGAATATCAGAAGAAAGAATTAATACGAAAAGTAACGTACTTAGCAATCGTAGATGTAGATAAAGACTTGATAATATAGATAGAGATACTATATTTTGGATATAAAAATAAGTTTTAAGTATAAAAAGGATAAAAATATTAAGATAATGAAAAGAAAAGAATAGGTACACCCAGATTATAGTATGTATGTCGCATAATGCAGAACGTTAGGATGAATAGTTATAGGAAAATGAAGGAATTATCAGCTTTGATTGGCTTGGCGCTAACTATTGTTAATCATCATTTATTTTTAGTGGAGATAAAGTAGATATGGGTACAACTGCTACAATGTCTAGAACGGCTACAGAATCTGCAGCCACTCTGAAGGTTCAATCCCTTTCGGATATTCTGATTGGAAATGCTACATTGATGGGTAAGATTTTATCTTATGAAGGGTTTCCTTTACGATGCTTCAAATACAATTTTCGCCATTTATTTTATTTTCTAAAGAGGATATATAAAGTTGCCGTGACACCTTTAAATCAAAAATTATTTCAATAAAAAGTATAATATGTGACAACGCAGATTTTTAATATTTTGTTAATAAAGGTGAGTTTTATAAACAGAAATTACATCGTAATGAAAAGCAAATAATACCAAATTTATCTTCCACAAGGTTTAATTTGAACTTTAATTAAAATAAAAGCTCATAAATATGAAATTTTACATGATCATAGTACAAAGCTGTAAAAGTCGAAATACCAGACAAATTTGCTAATATGATTTTTTATCTTCCTAGACTTATTAAGTTAATAATGGTTAGAAGGAGAAGTATTTAAATTAGATGTAATATGAATTTTAATTTTAATTATATATAATAATGTATGTAACTTTCACGCGGCGTTCGCGTATTAGTGCAATATGTATGGAAGATTATTTACAAAAGAAGATATTGTCAGATTTGCAGGGCCATGGATGAAATATGTATTAATTTTTATTGTTATATGGATGGAGCAAAAACGATATTTCCTATTCTTTATGTAGAAATCAGTTTTAGAAACTCCAACCAAATCATTTGAACCAGCGCGTAATTACGTTGAACACATATACATCAATATTCTAAAGTACAAACATTTCATTTAAATATTCGCATTTTTTCCGATTACTACAATTCATTTTATAACTCCTACTTGTAAATGTCGTTTCATAAACTAGTATTTTCTTTTTCTTTTTAGATAACTATTTTTTTTGTTTAATATGCTTTTATACAGATTATGTTGCGCATCGTGATTTTGAAAAGGGCGCTTGGTATATCCGTAACCTTGTAGAAGTCATGGAGAAGTATGCGCATGTACACCACATAGAGGATATGCTGAAGATAGTATACGAACGTGTATCGAAACACCGAAGCGATGGATTCTCCATGCAAACGCCAACGTATACTAACATAGGATTCCAGCAATTGTATCTCAATCCAGGTAAATCAAGATGACACTATCCTTTCTTTCAATTGCATTTCAAACATGCTATTTTGTGCACGGTATCTGCACATAAGCACCTATAATAACTCGTTGGTACCAATAATTAGAATTACCTAATTTTGCCATATTTGTTACGGATTTGTCATGGACGATGAATCTAGAATATTATTATACGGTTGATTACACAGAATTCCACTTTATGCAAGTATTTTGTAATCCATCCGATTTTATGTATTTGAAGTATTTCACGAGGCTGCAGAAATTTATACAATATACTTATCGTCCTTTTTTATTTTACGTCTTTTCATCATGTTTCATATCGGATTACAGGTATATATGAAGAGAATGGTGAAATGAAACTGTTCGATAATGACAACGATAACATCGAAATTGTACAAAATCAATGCAATGGCAATGTTGCTCCAGGAACTACTAATGCCGATTTTGTTGTTACAAAGGAAAATGTTGGCGACCATAAGTATATAATTAGTGGTGATACTGTAGAAAATTAATGTGTTTTGGATTAGTATTTTAATACTAAATAATATAATTTTTGCATATAATTAAATTTTATGTCTTAAAAGTAAATGATTGCATGATACAAAATAGGCAACGATAAATACATATTGCTAATTAGAAGTTTAGCTAGCAAGTATGCCTTACCATTGTATGATCTCTAGATATTTGCAATGTTTAATTATTAATATTTTAAAACGATTATTATTATATAACGGGGTTATTTATCCCTTACCTTAACTTTTAATTAAATCCAACGAAATTAGTGGTAATTATCTATTAATATTTCTACTGTCATATGACTTTATTTGTTAATTTGAACTTCGATATATTTATATTTGCTTTTGCCCCCCGCCCCCCTCATTGTACGACGAAAATATGATTTTGAAATTCCTCCTTTTTAAATGAAATATTTTTTTATTGAATGATGCTATTGCACAATTTAAGAACTTTTATACATTTATATATGCACTTATTTTTTGCTAAAGATTGTCTACAATGCTTGTGTATATTTAATATTATATATTTCTAAATTATATATCTGAAATAAAAGAGTTTCTATATGTAATTACTTATTCATTGATTTCTTTTAATTTTTTTCTATTCGACTTAAATATTTGATTAGGTAATACGAAATAATGTAATTCTTTGTGTACAATTTAACATAAATATCTTTCGATAATGACATTCCATCACAATACGATTTTTTGTGCCTTGTACTGTATGCATAAATTACACATAATAAAATGATTGATGTATAGAATTAGAATATCACCCAAATACTCAAATTTAAAACTGTGCTACTTAAATTCGCTACCTAAGTAAATTATGATTTTTTGAAATTGGGCTTGCAATGAACCAATTTTTACAAAATTGCTAATATCTTGGCAACGCCGAGAATGTCTGCTATGAAATGGGATCAAAATATACATTGTGTTCCATAAAAAAAAATAAGATCAGTTTTAATTGTACTTTCATGGTTCATCCTGTATACTTCATTTTACAGTGTGCGGCTCGTAATTCTATATAAGATTGCAATTTTTCGCATTAATATTTGAATTAGTTTGGGCAGAGGATTCGGATTCGTTAGAACTGCCCAACCCTATATATATATATATATATATACACACGACGAAAGTGTACATACATCCATGCCGGACTCCCTTTTCTATTCTTGCCCACCCTTTTCCCCTTAATTCTACCTAAATCAGTCTGATGTTTATATAGATTGAAAATAGCTACAGTAAGGTCATAATATAATTTCAATACCGAAGAAAGTAGGAGTCAATTCGTGTGAATTATATTATTTGAGATTATAGAGGAGTTTTTAAAACAATTTTATATGTTTTATCCTAAGAACAGATTTATAATTAAGAGTTCTTTATTATTACAAAAGTACAAGCATATGTTACGAAATACAATGCTAAAATGAGTTGTAGAACACGTCTTAATCTTGTGTTCGAACAATACATTGTCAGCAGATTATCAATTTACATTATTCTGAAAAAAAGCATTGCCAATGAATACTAACTATTTTAGACAAACATGATTATTTAAATAGATGTGATATTCTCATTTCTATTGGAGCTTATCAAGAAATTTAAAAAGATCCGCTTAATAAATTAGTATCAAATTATAAAGACATAATTAATTCATGTCATAACTTTATTAAGCCTATTCTTAAGCGAAAACTTTCAATTCCAAATCCTACAACACCAAGGATGTATGTATTATCAAAAATACGTAAACCTGGTAAATCTGTAAGACCAATAGTGTCTGCTATTAACTCCCCAACATATTTACTTTCGAAATGGTTAGCAAATGTACATAATAATTTTTATTTCGATAGTTTCGCTGTAAAAAATTCTTTAGAATTCATTAATAATGTTCAAGATTTAACACTATCAAATAATGATATACTTATTTCATTTGATGTTTGCTCATTATTTCCATGTGTTCCTATTTCTGAAACTATTCTTTTTCTTGAAGATATGCTAAAAAATAATTCTGTGGATGATGTTATAAATGAATACTTAAAACTTACTAAATTATGTATGTCTCAGAATTGTTTTTCCTTAAATGGTAAATTCATTGTACAAAAAGAAGGTACAGCTATGGGAAATTGTTTAAGTCCATTTATTGCTAATTTATTTATGAGTTATTTTGAAACTAAATTAAAGGAAACTGAAATTTATTTTCCTAGAGTTTGGATTAGATATGTAGATGACATCTTTGCGATTTTGATACTGAAAATCTAATATTGATGATTTTATTAATATATTAAATTCTAAATTTCCTTCAATTAAATTTAATTATGAAATCGAAAATAATAATCAGTTACCTTTCTTAGATGTTTTAGTCATTAGAACTAATAATATATTAGAATTTGATATATATAGAAAAGCTACAAATACAGACTGCTATATAAGGAACGATTCAAATCATTGTCATCAACATAAATATGCTGCTTTTAAAATTTCCCTTTATCTAATAATAAATATAACATTGAATTAAATAATACCCGAAATATAGCAGTACAAAGTGGCTGTTCTCCTAAAATTAAAAATAACATTTTTAAAATTATCACTACGGTGTTAAATTGTAATATAGAATATCACCCAAATACCGTAAGAAGCATTAAGTAGCTAGATGTACATTTCAAGGGCTATCTTCAGTAGCACAAGATAAAACTAAGTAAGATATACTATTAAATAAGTCAACATGACACAAGTAATTCAAAAATGGCATATAATATGACCTATAAATCTTTTAAAACAATACAAATTAACAATCAACGAAACTAACATCAAAAAACTAACAGAAATTTTATGGTTATACTAACATTTCAAACGGCTTCTGCATATTCCATATGTAGATTAAGTAAAGATCAAAATATGATAGTGTATATTCCCGTCTTTCTTATTTTTGGATTTATTCTCATATATATATATATATATACATATATATATATACATATACATACACACACACACACACACACATACATACATAAAGCATTATTGGCATCGTAAATTTCTGCGTACGTAATGAGGGTATCATTTTAATAAAACAAGTCAAATAATTTTTAGTTACCTTTAATTCATATGCGGATAAAAAATTCACAATGTAGATGTTTTCTGCGATTAAAGCCAGAAACTTGTAATAGAACCTACTAAATTTTATTACCTAAATAGGTGTAACAAATACAAAAAGTAAATAATAAATAATTATGTAAATAACATCAAATTATATTACAAGGTAAACAATCCAAGATGGGATAATTAACTTTGTCGTAATTGTATTTAGCACTTAACGATATTGGTCGAAATACAATGCACAACTGAATATATTACAACAAATTTTAATTATCCCTATTATAAAACTTACTATTGCTTTATGAGAAGATTTAAAAATTATACATACATAACAAAAAATAAGTAATAAATTAGCTATGTACAAGCAATATGACCAAAGTTTCCAACCATCCTGTTGCCCATAGAAAAAAATGTTCTCCATAATTTATTAAATATACATTACACGATAATGCATTGAATAAATTTGTCTAATATACATTATATTTTGGAATATAGATCAGTATCACCAATAAAGGCTATTTTAATACATTAGATACTTATTACGAAAAATATATTCTAATGGTAATAAGAAAAGCACGTCATTAGCTCTAATTAATATCATATTATGCATTTACATCAACAGGCATTTTTTACAATAATTTTTGAATCGCTATTTCATCATAAAACCATGAAAACATGCAATCTGCTGATAATAATATTTCCCATTTCAGCTTCATTCATACAATAGGTGTATTTAAAAATTATCACTACGGTGTTAAATAATAGTACAGAATATCACCCAAATACCGTAACTCAAAGCATTAAATACCTAAATGCGCATTTCGAAGGCTATGCCATCTTCAGTGGCACAAGATAAAAACTAAATAAAATACATGTCACTAATCGTGATTGCTCACAATTGTATAGCTATATATAAATTATATAGCAATTACGATTGGTGACAGGTATTTTATTTAGGTTTTACCTTGTGCTACTGAAGATGGGGCATAACCTCCGAAATACGCATGTAGCTATTTAATGCTTCGAGTTACGGTATTTGGGTGATATTCTATACGGTGTTTTTAAGATGATTTGGTTTTAGCTTGATAGATTTGCGATGTGTTCTGGGATAAACACGAAAAAAATAATATATATACAAATAAAAATACACAACTTGGTAATTTTGACATTATTATTATTATTTTTGTAAATGAAATTCGATTTGTAAACAATCATATCTATTTTATTCAAGTGGTTATTTTTACATTATATTATATTTATATATATATATTTTTTCAAATAATAAACAAGGAAATTCACGTAATGAATTTATGAAAATTTAAGATTAACCGAAAATACAAGAGCAATCTTAATACGGCGAATATATTTATTGTTCAATAAAGTTACTTTTAAGGAACGAAGAAAAATTACAAAAATTAATATGTGAAAAATGCTTGTTGATAGAATCTTGATAACAATTTCGTTTCACCCTGCATATACAGACTCTCGGAGCCAACTTTTAGTTCACTACATCACAATCTTTCCTGCATCATCGGCGATCATTCTTCTCCATCATATGGTTAAATTAGTAAGCTAGGAAAGGGAAGAGGATGCCTGGTGATTATAGTTTTTGATTCCTCACAGGTTATATTTGCTAGATAGATTATTCAGTGAAGTTGGAGCTTTATCATATAATGGATTAATTAATGTTAAGCTAGAATACGGGGTCGCGTTACTTGTCGATGAAATACCTAGACTGAGATTCCCCAACTCTTCATCTACTTGATTGTTTCTCAGTTCTTGCGTTGTGTAGAGAAACTTGTTCCATTCATCGTGTCTGGGTTGTGCGAAATTCTAGATATAAGATAACATTTCAATAAAACCACTGAAATTTTTTAGGTTCTGTTTTTTTAAATAGAAATTTGAATTTAATCAGTAATTCTGATCAATGCACTGTATAATAAAATATCGATCAGTGTCGAAAGTAAGCTTACTAAAAGTAGTAGCTGGACTGGAGGCATGTACCTGCGCGAAACTCGCGTTATAATATATACAATTATATATCAATCACGATTCGTGACGAGGTATTTTATTTAGTTTTTATCTTGTGCTACTGAAGATGGGGGCATAGAATTCGAAATACGCATCTAGCTACTTAATGCTTTGAGTTACGGTATTTGGGTGATATTCTATACTATTATTTTATTAGTTTACTACATAAATATATATATATATATCCATATTGGTTGCTAGTGCTATAAAAATTGTATTCTAAATATCCCATCCTTCCCATATGTTCCTAATATCCCCAAGATCTCAGATATGCTTCATTGGCCTCGAGCTGTTTGTAATCTGATCCCATAACATAACAAATATGAAGAAACATTGCTATTTTGTATATAGGTTATTTATGTTGAAATTCGTCTTATAAAAATGGCTTCGAAGATGATTTTACTCTTAGTAGAGCTGTTGGAACTTTCATTTTTCTTATTCCTAATTGCATGTAAATCATATGTAAAATTAGTTGCAAATGAAATTCTATATGATTCTAATATAGAATATCACCCAAATACCGTAACAAGTATTAAGTAGCTAGATGTACATTTCCAGCGCTATGCGCCCATCTTCAGTAGCACAAGTTAAACTAAATAAAATACCTGTGTCACGAATCGTGATTGATATACTATTAAATAATATTGAAGTACTTCAAATTTGAAGTACTTCTGTCAACATGACAGAAGTACTTCAAAATTGGCATATAATATGACCTATAAATCTTTTAATAACAATACAAATTATAAATTAACGAAAATAACAAGTAACAGCAAAAAATATTGGTTTGTGAAATCTAAAATAACTAAAAATCAATAAATAAATAAAATAATAAATTAAAAAATAGTTATTATTAAATTAATTAAATAGACAAGATGAAATTGGGTCCGAATCTAAATTCATTGAATATGATTTAGATTTATACATGTATATACTTTCATAAGCATTTAACTCGGAATAATTCAACACATTTTTAAGTAATTTAAGTGAACAATTTCACAAAACCAATATTTTTTGCTGTTACTTATTATTTTCGTTAATTTATAATTTGTATTTTTTAAAAGATTTATAGGTCATATTATATGCCATTTTTGAAGTACTTCTGTCATGTTGATTTATCTATTTAATAAGTACTTAGGTTTAACCTTGGATAAAGACCTCAATTTTAACCAACACACCTCAAGTATTAGAATGAAAATAGTGAAAATGATTGGTGCTTTAAACAGATGTGGCAATCTCCCAGATCACATTCTCAAACTCATCTATCATAGTTGCGTAAAATCGCATATAACGTACCTAATCCAAATATGGACTCAAGGAAATAAATCAAATCGTGACACGATGCAAGTACTAATGAACACAGTTATAAAAATCCTATTTAAATTCCCCAGACTAACAAACACCTGTGAACTATATAACAAAACCAACCTAATGAATCTAGAAAATTTAGTGCTGATAGAAAATTCAAAACTAATCTACAAAATAAAAAACAACAACATAAAACATAACTTAAACTTAATGGAAAATCAAGACATCCACAACCAAAATACTAGAAGTAAGGGAGATATCCACATTTCGTCCATCAGAACAAACAGAGGAAGAAGAAATATAACATTTATGGCAATCAAACAGTTCAACGAACTCCCACGAGAAATCCAAAGGGCCGAAAACCTCGCTCTTTTCACAAAAAAACTTAAAAAACATGTTACCAATACTACAACACCTCAACGAACAACGACATAGCTGACCTACCTATATAATTTATATTACTGATATTAAATACATTCTATATCACCTCTCCTTCCGAAAATACTGAAACCTCTATACACATGACACACATCGTAAAATACGATTATTTTAGTAACTCTATTACGTAGTCAACTGTAAGATCTACAAAAATATAATTGCAACCTTATACCTACTCATAATAGACTGGTTGCTATATATTTTTGTTACACTTAATATTCTAAATTTACTATAAAATACTGTATTTAGTTATAAACTTAATAAAAAAAATAAAAAAAACTATCTAATGCTTTGAGTTAAGGCATTTGGGTGATATTCTATACAACCTTTTAATAAAAATATAATTTTTTAACTAAACACAATTTTATGACAGATGACGAATGAGATATGGAAATGATTCTCCCAAAATGTCGTCGCACTTACCTCAGCCACATCGTACACCCACAGTTTACCCTGACTATCGCCCACAGTGACATGTAGGCCGGATGGCGTCCATGAGACGCGATTGAGTGCCGGCCCGCCATCAACTACACAGCCAGCCGAAGGCACCTCGGTGTCCTGATTTAGATTCCACAAATCTAGACGACCACCACCGTCCACGGCTGCGAACAGGGCTGGGTGTGCTGGAGACCAGGCCACGTCCAGGACATAATCGCCGTTATCGTCGAACGAGTAAATGGGTTTGCTATCCTGTGCGACAAATTTTGGAAGGACATTATTGATTTTGAAGAATATTAATGTAAGTGTCTTTTTATCTTCTCGTGTTTTTTTTTTTGTAATATTGTAGAGAATTTTATTATTATTCTGGACTGTTTAAGGCAGCTAATAATATCTTCAGCCCAAGAAGTAAGTGAATTTGAGTAAGTCAACCATCCATAAATTATATCTGTAGGAAGTTCATAATTTATACATACAATTTTTGATGACACCATACCATTTTCAATTACACTATAATTTTTTTAAATTAGATTTTAAATTTCTCACCCCTACCATATGCACACACATATATATATATATATATATAAATTAAACAACAAATAGCTCATCTGAGAATTTGGAATTTAATGTTTATGTATAATTAATAATTAAATTGTTGTTCAGTTGTTTCTTGCTAGACATTGCTGTGGGGTGTAGTATTATGCGGTTGTGAGGCATGGATAATAGGAATGGGGAATACAAATGTAAAATCGACGCTTTTGAAATAAAGAGCAGTGACAAATGAAGCCGTGTTAGTTAGTTAAGAAAAAGAAAAGCATTTGAAAGTATATTTTTATTTGGCGGGAGATATATTAGTAAGTCATATTCTTAGACATAGGGGTATATTATGTAAGTAGTTACAAAAGGCAGAATAATAGTAACGGAAGGGATATAGATGTAGATTAAGAGTATGAAAGTCAGATAGTGAAGGACGTTAAGATGAATTGCTACAGGGAAATGATGGAGTTGGCTTAGGAGATCGGCATAGCGTGCTATGCCAACCAATCTCTGGGATTGATGACCAACTAACAGAATCAATCAATATTACAGAAACAAAAGCTTTTAATCGCAACCATATATCAAATAGCCACTTTATTTACCTTCAAACTCCACAACTTGATCGTCCAATCGATGGACGACGTAATGAACATATGACTGAAATCAATACCACCTTGGACAGCATTGATACTAATTCCTGTTATGGGACCCTGGTGGCTTTCGTACGTGTCCGTAACGCCCACCTTGGCGCCGTGCCGACACGCGCTGAATGCGGCTCCATCCTCACTGCCCACTACGAAGTTATTTACGTCCGAGTGGGGGAAATCCAGACAAGTAACAGCCACAGATTTAGATTGGGCGCGGTGCAATTCTAGTGTTTCCTGTGGTTGACTGAGCATATCCAGGTTCCAACTGCACAGGCGACCATCCGTGCTCACGCTAATCAGATTGTGTGCATTCTGTGTGCCTACCACGTGCATACAGTATACGGGGTGCTGCACACAAAGGTGTAAAAAATGTACATTAGGTTATTATGCCAATTTGTGCTGAGCCAACTCCTTAATTTCCCTGTAGCTATTCATTTTAACGTCCCACACACGATAGTGAGATATCACTTACGTGCTCTAATCTGTGTCTATGACCACTTTTTCCCCATTATTTCACTACCAGAACTAATTAATACTACATAATAATAATAAAAATAAAAATAATAGTCTTTATTCATGGCTATATCTTTTCATAGGTTATGATACTAGTTGTGTTCACAGCCACCCAATGGCCTAACTTGTGCAATCAGAAAACGTGGAAAAACTCATGGGTAGTATATTGCCACTAGTAGATCACGGCAGAATAAATTTAAAATATTTGCAATAAAGTATTAAAAAAAAAAATTCAAATATAAATAGATGTAAAATATTGTATGTGTGTATGAACAAAATTTGTACATTTGTACATATTAACAAAAAAAAAATTTTTATATATATCATAAATAAAGGAGAAAACATGGCCACGAAAAGGCGAGGTTTGGATTTAAGTCATAGGACCCCCATGCCACTCTTCCACTTAACCTTTACTATTAACAGCAACGTCCCGCTAGGTCAGTGCTTGGATGGGCGACCGTAGCTCAGCGCCACCTATCCTCTATACTCGGTGCCATTCTTAGTTGGGATACAATTAACGAAGCTTTAGCGGAATAGCGAACCGCTACAGTAACAGGGTTTCCACCCTTCCCACGTTTCTAAAAATCCCTCTATAACTACACTCTGTTGTAGTAGTTTCCATAAAAACAAAACACTTAACCTTCAATATTCTCATATCTAAAAACATGATCTACTTAAGAATCTCTCCTACGCTGTTATGATTTCCAAATGTTTCTCTATCTAAAACCCCAGCACGTCTTAGGTTATCACTGAATCTTTCTAGATAGCGCTACATTTTGTAACTCTAGTACCTAAACAGCAAACATTTTATAGTTCATCTATTTAATCATCTGCTATTCTAGCCTTAATCTTTGACCCATCTTCGTTTTTTCGACATCTCATCACTTTAGCTTTACTTATTTTTATTGTCATATTACAATGGCTAGTTCTTATCTCTTGCATATAATTCAGTAACCTTTTTTTCTGTACTACATTGTTAACGAACCTTAATTTATTTGTCCTCAATTTCCCATACTTTTCGTAAATTTTACTTATTGCATTGTCTATAAAGAAAATTTTAAAATAAGGGTGCAAATGTAGAGATTGACTCTTTCTTATCCTTGATACCTTTGTAATAGTCAAGCCATATGGTTTTGTACACTTACTGTATGTGCTGATGCGGACAGAGGTGTTCGCTGTACTGGTGTGCGTTTCTGTACTCGATTATCCCATAAAACTATTTGACCCGAATACGTACCACCTAAAATAAAAACAAATACAATGTTTTCTTAGAGAAGACCACATATGTCGTTATTAAAAACATTGTTTATATAGTATAGAATATCACCCAAATACCGTAACTTAAAGCATTAAGTAGTTAGATGTATATTTCGAAGGCTATGCCCCCATCCTCAGTAGCACAAGATAAAAACTAAATAAAAGACCTCTGTTACAAATCGTGATTGATATACTATATAGTATATCAATACGAAATACCTAAAATATCTAATAATAATAAATTAAAGTAATATATTTTGATAATATAGAATATCACCCAAATACCGTAACAAGCATTAAGTAGCTAGATATACATTTCAAGCGCTATGCGCCCATCTTCAGTAGCACAAGATAAAACTAAATAAAATACCTCTGTCACGAATCGTGATTGATATTTTATTGATATAATAAAATCGTGATTTCATTTAGTTTTATCTTATGCTACTGAAGATGGGCGCATAGCGCTTGAAATGTACATCTAGCTACTTAATGCTTGTTACGGTATTTGGATGATATTCTATATTATAATTTAACACCGGAGTGATGATTTTTAAAATAAATATATTTTGACATATAAATTTACTTATATGCATCAATACAAGTCTCCTTTTTTTCAAATTTATCGTAATTGCGAGGGGAAAGTTATTCAAAGTTAGTAAAATACAAAGCTGTCATTAATCAAATGATCAAAACACCTACTAAAGTAACCATTATATATCATAGATGATTTTTTAAACTAAAACTCGAGTGACCAATCAATTTAAAATCAGCATTGTAATTATATCCGCATGTTAATCGATCTATTTTGTGACGCATGTTTTGTTAATCTCAAATGTATCTATGTACGTACTGATTTTTATATAAAACAAAGAATTTTTTTATGTACATAAACAATTGTTTGAACACATTTCTATGTTCTCCACGGAAGCGAACAAATATTTTACTATTGCTAACCTCAATAGAGAAAACTAGTAAACCTTTATTAAACACATGAACTGTGACACTAACCCAAGACCAAGTTTGGATGAAATCGAGCAAACTTTGCCGACATTACGGCACTCTGACAGTGGAATATGTACTCAGGTGTGGTCTTCTTAAACTTTGTGTTCCATATGAGAGCGACACCATCAGGGTCATTGGGCGCCTCCTCGTTGCCATTGTAGCTGGCAAGGAGCAGCTCGGGGAACTGCGGCGACCAGTCCATAGATGTTACGCACCGGTTCCGCGACCATCGCTCGTCATAGAACCACCGGTTCAAAGCGATGCGTTGGTGCGATTTCTCATCCCTGTGATTCAAGAAAAAATTATGTCTTTATTAACATTAGAAACTGTACACGTTCAGTAAGTTAGGTTTCCGCTTCGCAATCTATAGGCTTCGGGATTAGATTCTAGACAAGGAAGAAATTTTATCAATTTTAATTTCAACCAATTCAAATCAAATGGTTTGTTTGCAACGTTTCGTATTATATTTCGAGGACTTCCTCAGGCTATAAATGTAAATTATTCAATATGGTTACAGTTGAAATCACGCAACCAAAATTATTTTACAAAAAATATATTTATAAAAATCAACCTACATAACAATACCAAATTTAATATTCTATTCATCAGTCGTTAATTTATTCATAGAACATGGTGCGTACACATGGCTAGCAGTATTTTTTTCCTGGTTATAATTGTCAAATCTCTGAACAAGCGAAAATATAACGAAGTAACCAATTTTATATATTTTTTTGAATTAAGAACAACAGGTAACTTACAATGAATGGTTAGGTGATGAATTCAGTAAATACGATTTAAATTTTCACCTAGTTTTTTCCCTAGGTCACTATGGTTGAATCAAATTTAATGTTAGTTGGTTAACGTATGGTGTAGGACTATTAACAGTGGCGGGTTGTTTCGAGGACGCACGGCCGCGCGCCCCCCCTTGAACATTGAGCGCATCACCGTAGATATATAATTGTATTGTGATATTTGAACTAGGCATTATTTCCCTAAAAGATAAAGTTTGCGTCGCGATAGCACTCAAAACAACACGGTGTGGCAGCGAGCAAGTTTGAGTTAAATGCATATGCACTCATCTTATCTATTGCAAGCGGTAGAGTGAAAGCAACCGTATGCAGTATATCAACTGTTTCTTTGGTTCGCGTATCGTATGAGCCGCAAACAAACTAGCGGCCCGGGTTGCTATAGCAACGTGACGTCACGCTGCTTCTACAGCTAAGAATATATCGTTGTTTTAAGCTATTCCGGGCCGCAATTCTTTAGCGTCCCAACAGAGATGCCTAGTCTAGTATAAAGAAAAATTGAGATAGAATAGCCAGATATGACAATTGCATTGTTCTTTGTAGTTACATATGTACGATTTTTCCACGTGTTTCTCCAAGAATATATTTAATAGAAATAATTGATTAAAAATGAATAGTGTTAGTTCATTACTGAAAATAGTTTTGTAGACTTTCTCTAGATGGCAAAGTAAAAATTAAAGAATTGGGTGGGCCCTTGCCTGATTTAAATCTATCACAAACTTGTGCAAGGAGTTATATCAATGAAAGATAGAAGAGCGGAATACCACTTTCAAGAAATTATTGTATTTAACCATTTTGCATCCATTTTAGGTAAGATTTCTCACTATTGTGTTATTTTTTAAGAGATGCGCTCCTTTATTGAAATGGCAAGAGCCGCCACTGACTATTAATATCAGATTTTTATATAAACTAGTCTGAATTGACAATTGAAAATGATATGCATATGTATATCGATCTACTTATAAGCGTTGCTCAACTATTTAAATATAATAAACTATTGGTTGAGTAAATCTTTTCAAGTTTTTTTTTTTTTATATTATGTAAATTTTCGACTAGTTTCGGCTCTTGGCCATCATCAGGTGAAAAAAGTGATAAAAAAACCTGTAAGGATTTACTCAACCAATAGTTTATTATATTCAACCTTACAAAGATGGACTTCCACAAGTTTATATCTACAGCAAGTATGCCTGCAGAAGTCCAAAATTACAATAAATACAACATGATACAACATCGAACATATCAACTTCATCAACATATGCATCAAAGAACAGTTGACTCCATCCTTTGCAAAAGTTCCAAAATCCTTAAAACTCACCAACTTTCAAACCAAAAAATTAACAAGAGACATCATGAAAACAGAAAGAAGGAAGCACTACTTACAGCAATACCAAAATTATTATCTGAAGTCTGATGCTGTTTAACAAAATGTATATGATCCTAACAAAACTACTAAACAACATGTTGTCCTTAAAGTAATATCTGACACATTTTTCACTTGATCATGGCCAAAAGCCGAAACTAGTCAAAAATTTACATAATATAAAAAAACCCGTAGGATGTACTCAACCAATAGTTTATTATATTCAACCTTACAAAAATGGACTTCAACAACTTTATATTTAAATATAAATTTAAACTTTAGATTATTTATGCTTCTCGTTGATTATACGAGTTGTATTCTAATAAAATAGATAATCTAAACATAAAATATCATAATGTATGGCATGAAACTATCAGTCAGTTACCAAATAATAGATTTTAAGTTCAAATAATCAAATAATAAATAGAGATGAAATAGAAAATTTAAAATTGAATTAATTCAATTATTGTAAAAAATACAGAAGACAATACATTATTACATTAAAGTTAATTTATTCCGGTTATCACAGATCGATGTTTTTTTTTTAAATGACCTAGGAGTACATTCTATTAATGATGTAACAATTGTTTAATCCAATTACACCAGTACGTAAATTACAGGTGATTTTATGCTTTTTTATATAAACCAATTCCCTTCTCCATATAAAATATCTACTTTTTCAATGTTAAAATCAAAATTGTGTCTATTCTTGAAGGTGCCTAAACAATCATTACGACGTTGTTGTATACGTTTCTTTAAATAACGTTTCGTTTATATATTAAGTTGGATTGTTGAGATTTTGTATTTAATTTTAGAAAATAATTTATTCACGACAAAAACATGAAAAAAAAAACTGAAAAACTTATTTTAATTTACGGACATGAAAAATTATTGAGATTTTATTAATTATTTCAATAAAACCGATTGCATTTATAATTGGTAAATACATTATTAATAAATGAATGCAGACATATTCTATCGCCAAAGAGTTGATGATGAACACTATCTTTAAATAAAGTGATAAAAAGTCAAATAATTCTGTATTACGGCAATAGCTTACATTTGGCCTTCAACACTTGCAAATGTTACTTACATTCCGTCTTCCCCAGTACCTCCCGTATAATCTGTGTAAATATCCACTGATTCACCCAAGGCTCTCTCAACAACTCGCCCAGCTCGGTCCACGAATCGTTGAAATTCCTCAGATAATATGATCATTTGCTTCTCTTCTTCACTCAGTTCTCTCACTAAACACAATATAAAATAAATATACAGCCAATAATACAAATAATCCTAATAATTCTTGATAATTCACCATACACAGGGTAGTATATGACAAGTATATAGTAATAATCGGTTTTGTTACTATGGCTTATGTCTTGAACCTTGTACGTGTCTAATACATATTGTAAAGCTACGATCAATAAGAATAAAGTACGCTAGAAAAAATGGTGTCATTCCATTTAAATTGTAGATTTAAATGGTAGATTTAATTTGCACACGAAACACATGGTATAACACATATAAAGTCTAAAATTTCAACGTTTTGTAATTATTTTTTGAAGAAGTCTTAGGTGCAATAGCTTGTATATTATTTTCAACTTTAATTAAATAATTTTAAGTACATCAATTTTTAGCAAATTGAGCTAAAGTTATTTTAATTGCAATTAATGACTTTAAAATATCATTAAAAAACCCTATGAATAATTTAAGTTCATTTATAGTTTACAATATTTTCTGAACACATGACATGACAAATTTGTTCACCTTCTTTGAGTTCTTGTTTCGCCTTCTCTTGTTCGACGGCTGTGACCGCAGGTTGGACTTCCTTCACTTGTGGCAGTCCATGCGGCATGATACCGGGCGGCAGTTTGCTGCCAAAGCCGCCCAAATGGGGCAGACTGCTGCCGTCCTCGTCTTCGCCTTGCCCATCGTCATACGTTAAAACTGTGGTGAATAAGGGGTACGTTCTCGTGCGCGTACGCGCAATGTTATACATAGGCACGCATACAAAGAAACATACGACCAACAACTTGTTCATTCTATCTTAGAATTATTGTGAATGGTGCTATTTATGTTGAACTGACTCTATCCATAATTCATTGATTAAGTTGATAAAGCTAGATTTAGTAATAACACAATGAGTTATATGAACAATAGGGATTTCTAATTTTATTTGACATGTATTCGCTTTAGCTACTTTATCAAATTGTAATTGTAGATATACAAAAATGACTAGTGTATGGTGCTTGCATGAATGTCAGCAAAATATAAAATCCATTATACATTATATTTCACACGATATTTCAGAAAGAAGATTGTATACTAATAGACCGAATTTCTCATATCCGTTTAAAAATAGTTTTTCAATTATAGGAAGCAAATGGTGTCCTGCTTTTAATATAATTTAACATTTGTGCCGAATGAAAACAAAGTGTACGAATTATTATTTTTATGTTGGAAACAATAAGAATTTGGATATATGATCAGATATTTCAATATACATTTATATTAGAAATTCAATGAATCAATATTTAATTTTCCCTGAAATATCATAGCAAAATTCGTGCGAAAACAACTGTAAATATAAAAAAAATACTTATTTTGATTTGAAAATAATAAAAGTATAAAGTAAAATATTTATAAATAACAGAAATAAAAATATGAAAAAAACAGTTTACTTGGGCATTTATATTTATACTATAGGAATTTTATTTTCTGGGGACTATTTATTGCAACAGAGAAATTATTGCAGCAATAAATTAAACAAACCAATCTTGGAAAAAAATAAAGATCTGAAAGATGGCTACAATTCGCCAATTAAACAATATATATTAATTCATTTCCATCGAAAAAAATAGAATAGAAACAAAAGATATTAAGAGTAAATTTTAGGGTAAAATGGAGTATCATGTACAATAATAATTTTCTTCATATTTCAAAAGTATATCCTTAAATTCACATATTTTCATACCGCATATGCAAATGTTCCAAAACAAATCAATAACCATCCGAACATAAAAATTAAAAACAATTCAAAATACCCACGAGGCAAGTGTATTAGCACCCAAAAGGTAATCGAATTGCAATATTTTTATATTAAATAAACAGAAGCGGATGTAACATATATAAAAAATATAAAATATATTACGCGCCATCTCATATTAATTAATTAATATTTATTAAATAAACTGAAGTTTAAAATGACAAAATATAACATGTTATTGTTCAATAAATAAACATCGTTAAGCGGCATGATGGAATAATATAAAAATAATAATAAAAACTTTATGCCTTTGAATGAATTATAAGATATATATTACTACTTATATATAATTCAATAAACGATATTAATTTTTAATATAAGAAATAATGAATTTGAAAACTGACGGATTCTACAAATAAAATATATCAATTCGATTGATTTTTTTAAACACACTTTAATAATCCATTTGAAAAATTATCACTAAAAGGTGTTAAATTATACTATAGAATATCACCCAAATACCGTAACAAGCATTAAGTAGCTGGATGTACATTTCAAAGGCTATGCCCCCATCTTCAGTAGCACAAGATAAAACTAAATAAAATACTTTTATTTAGCATATTTTTGAATCTGGTCATCCTTATTCAAATTAGTTCACTTAAATTTCTTAAAAGTGTTTTGAATTATTCCGAGTTAAATGCTTATGAAAGTATATACATACATGCATAAATTTAACTCAAATTTAATGAATTTAGATTCAGGCCCAATTTCATCTTGTTTATTTTTGGTTATTTTCGATTTCACAAACCAATATTTTTTTTGCCGTTACTTGTTAGTTTCGTTAATTGTAAATTTGTATTGTTTTAAAAGATTTATAGGTCATATTTTATGCCATTTTTTAAGTACTTCTGTCATGTTGACTTATTTATTTAATAGTATATCAATCACGATTCGTGACAGAGGTATTTTATTAAGTTTTATCTTATGCTACTGAAGATGGGGGCATAGCCCTTGAAATGTACATCTAGCTACTTAATGCTTGTTACGGTATTTGGGTGATATTCTATAACTATTAATAATCTAGCTAAATATTTATTAGAAACATTCGCTTTACTACAATATAATCTTTAAAAAATAAATACATTAATTTATAGTAAAGAGTCTCATCAAATTTATTTAAAGTAAATATACGGTACATGTTAGAGGTACTATAAAGGAGAGTACCCTAGCCTCTTAATAAATATTAATTAATCAAACAGCATTATTAAATAATGAATGACTATAATACTGCAAGTCGGTTCCTTCGGTTCGCTTACTAATTATAAAAGTGTATATTATACATTGCGAATATTACTTGAAGCGGACGAATAAATAGTGCATGAAAACGGGTAAGAATAGGATAGATCGAGAATATAATAGCGAAGAAAACATACTACTCTTACAGGTATGCCGTATAGTTAGTTTAATTGTTATATTATGATGTGACTAACAACGGTGCACAGTTTACTTTTTATTTAGTCGAGTGAATGGTAAAAAATAAACGCTACTAAGTGCAAAAATTATTAAAATGAGAAGGAATTCCATAGTCTTTTATACAAATATTAATGTGGTTTATAAGTGGTGCTTGGAGCTTGAAAAAGCCACCTACCTGTGAACTCGTCCTCCCATTCTAAACCCGGATTTAGATTGTACTCGTCTTGGATTGGAGAGGGGGAAAGAAACATATGTAAACGGATTATTATCGATCATTTGTTTTGTTTAGACGAGAGAAATATTTGTTGAACTGATGGTTGTCCGCATTTTATGCACTGCTATGTCTAATTGTTTCTAAACACTACCTATTTGCTATTTTTGATTGATAAAATTATGATCCTATGATCTATGGACTTCGAAAAAAACACGAAAACGATATTTTGACTCTAATTCGTGCTATATTAGTTGTGCAATAATTGCCCTGGCTCGTACATTATATTTTGGAGGAAATGATCCACTTTAGTATATGGGATGTTCCAAAATTACACTTGAAATTTATTTATTGCAATCTAATTTAATTATAAAAAAATAAGTAAAATAAATTATTTGGTGATCACAGTTAATTTATATTTAAAAGCAAAACAGTTTGGAAATTTTAGAATATATTGTTTCGATGTCAACTCGCTTCATTGTTATCCTATCATAAATTACAAATCAGGGTATCATAAATTACAAATCAGGGTAATCCACCTAAAAGGCTTCAGAATTTCCTGCATAAGCTAACAAAGACAGAAATCAAAAAATTTGGATTCTTATATAAAGCTCCATGTCGTAAAATAGTGTAAATTATCGGATACTTTTTCTTAAAAAGGCATGTCTCAGCTTTTACAAATCCATATTATACTACATAAAAGTAGCCAGTGGCTTACTATCAGTTTCCAATTCTCTAGAAATTAGATATTATCTAAAATATGCAACGCGAAGCAAAGCAGCACATTCTTGAGAATTAAAAAATGAAACTTAGAATGACGTGAACTTTGGTATTTTGTTTGCAAGATGTGAATAAAATTGGCTAATTCTGTTGAAACGATATAATTTTATAAAGGGCGTTAGTTGTGGTATTACAAAATTTAGTTATATCTGCATTTTTAAATTGAACTATATTACTCTAATTTTTGCCGAATCGTATGTAATATGATATGGGCCAATAAAAAGAATACATTCTAATAATAAAAAAAATCTTTGTGAGATAGATTTCTTCATGTAAAATTCAAAGCCCCTTAGGTGAACTATTCTGTATATTAGTATAGATTATCACCCAAATACCGTAACTCAAAGCATTAAGTAGCTAGATGCGCATTTCGAAGGCTATGCCCCCATCTTCAGTAGCACAAGATAAAAACTAAATAAAATACCTCGGTCACGAATCGTGATTGATATACTATTAAATAAATAAGTCAACATGACAGAAGTACTTCAAAAATGGCATATAATATGACCTATAAATCTTTTAAAACAATACAAATTAATAATTAAGGAAACTAACAAGTAACAACAATAAACATTGGTTTGTCAAACCTAACATAAATAAAATTAAAATAAATTTAGAAAATACTTATTAAATAGACATGATGAAATTGGGCCTGAATCTAAATTCATTAAATTTGATTTAGATTTAAGCATGTATATACTTTTTTTAAAAATTATCACAACGGTGTTAAATTATAATATAGAATATTACCCAAATACCGTAACATACTCCAATTTAGGCCTACCTACCCCTCTCTTTCCCTCCACTCTACCTTCTATGATCAATTGCATAATCCCCCCATGCCTAAGGATATGCCCTACTAATCTGTCTCTCCTACGCTGTAACACTCTCCAAATACTTCTCTTCTCCCCTACTAACTCTAGTATAGCTTCATTTGTTACTTTATCTTCCCAACCAATCCTCATCATCCTCCTATAACACCACATTTCGAATGCTTGTAATCTACGCTTCTCTTCCTTTCCTATAGTCCACGCCTCACACCCGTACAGTGCTACACTCCAAACATATACCTTCAGTAATCTTTTTCTAATACCCAAGTCAATATTTGATCTTAAAATCTGTTCCTTTTCTACGAATGCCTTCCTACCCTGTGCTATCCTACACTTTATATCTACCTTACTTCGATTATCTTTTATGATTCTACTGCCTAAATAACAAAAATCTGACACTTCTTCGATTCTATTATCTCCTATTGTGATCCTCATTTTTCTACTGCATTCCTTTTTGTCACACCTCATCACTTTAGTTTTACCTATATTTATTTTCATGTTAAAATCCCTAGTCAATACTGCCTGCATACCATTCAATACCCTTTCTAAATTCTTTTCGCTTTCTTCCAATATAGCTATGTCGTCGGCGAATCTCAACATATATTTTCTCTCCCTGTACATTCACACCTACACTATACTCTTCTTTTACTTTGTTTATTGCATCTTCTATATATAGATTAAATAATAACGGTGAAAGTGTACATCCCTGCCGAACTCCCTTCCCTATTTTTGCTACCTCTTCTTCCCCCTCAATTCTAACTAAGGCAGTTTGGTGTTTATATAAATTAAAAATTATTCTCCTATCCTTATAATCTATACCCGTTTCTTTTAAAATTCTAAACATTATGTCCCAATCTACATTATCAAATGCCTTTTCTAAATCTACAAAAGCTATGCAAGTTACCTTTCCTACCCTCATTCTTTTTTCTACTACTGTTCTTAGTGCTAAAATCGCCTCCCTCGTCCCTCTGTTTTTCCTAAAACCAAACTGATCTTCTCCTAGCCTTTCCTCTACTTTATTTTCTAATCTCCTATAAATAATCTTTAGCAATATCTTCGATGCATGTGATAGTAGACTAATGGTCCTATAGTTCTCACACAAATTAGCTCCTATTTTCTTCGGCATTGTTACTATTCTACTACGCTGAAAATCCTGTGGTACTTCTCCCTTCTCATATATTTTACAAACTAACCTGTATAATCGCTCCTGCATTTTTTCCCCTGCGTGTTTTATTAATTCGGCTGGTATCATATCAATCCCCGCTGCTTTGTTATTCCGTAAATCATTTAGTGCTGTATGAAACTCTGACCTAAGTATGCTAGGACCTAAGTCATCCTCATCTATCTGTTCCACATTTTCTAGCTCCTCCATGTCCTGCCTACCTTTATATAAATCTTCAAGATACGCTTTCCATCTTCTAGCTTTTTCCTTATTTTCTGTGAGTTCCTTACCCTGCTTATCACATATAATGTTACCCTTTGGTTTTACTTTAGAAAAATGTGACTTAATTTTCCTGTAACCCAAATCTACTTTACCTCTTCTCATATCCTCCTCAATATCCTCACAATTTCCTTTTATCCACTCTTCCTTCGCTAGCTTGCATTTCCTATTAATTAAGTTCCTTAGTTCCTTATATTTTTTCTGTCCTGCTTCTGTGTTTCCAATTTTAATTTTCCTTCTTGCTTCTATCATTTCAACTATTTCTTCCGTGATCCATTCCCTCCTACCTGCCCTTTTCTTTGTGCCTAATACTTCATTTGCTGCTGTAGTTAACCCATTTCTGATTTCCCTCCATTCGCAATCTATGTCGTTCCTAGATGTTCCATTAGCCATGATTTCTACTTTCTGCTTGTACTTTTCACATACATCAGCTAATTTTAACCTATCGACATCTACTCTGACCTGTTTAGACTTCTGTAATTTCTTGAATTTGACCTCTGAGTCCAGGACTACTAAATTATGGTCACTATCAATATCTGCTCCAGGGTAACTCTTACAATTCTTAATCTGGTTCCTAAACCTCTCTTTAACCAGTATGTAATCTATCTGATATCTCCTTATATCTCCTGGCATTTTCCACGTATATATCCTGCGCTTGTGATTCTGAAAAAGCGTGTTTGCTACCACTAGCTTATTCCTAATACAAAACTCTACCAATCTATCCCCTCTATCATTACGTGTTCCTATTCCATATTCTCCTACTATTGAAACTTCCTTTCCCTTACCTACTACGGCATTCCAATCTCCGGTTACAATTAGATTATCCTGTCCTTTAACGTTTGCTAACCTAGATTCAATCTCCTCATAAATGGATTCTACCTCCTCATCATCGTGACTTGAAGTTGGCATATATACTTGCACTATAACTGTGTCCGTTAATAATGTTATATTCCGTTTTATTTACAACCCTATTAATTAATTTTAAAATTGATTCAATTTGGCGTTTTTATGCAAAGCGAAGTTCTTTAGAATTGGAAGCATACAATCTATATACTGATCTTTCATTTAGTTTGGATGATTCTCAATTTATAGAATGGAGTAAGTTTCAGCAAAAGATTATTGATGCTAATGAAAATAAATACGCTAAAAAAACAGCAAGTTTGCAATTAAAATTTGAGCGTTTGTGCAAAAAGCAACGTAATCTTCCACTAGAACAATTAAGAATATTGTGGTTAATGAATCGTCTGGATCCTTTAATAATGATGAACTAGCTCTTTTCGATATAAGGTTTAAAGCATAATTTAAGTTGTATGAAACCTCATTTGGAATATGTAGCTGGAATTGAAAGTGCGTTACAATTCAATGATGATACAATTAAAAAATGTATTAGAAATGACTGCTTGACTGCCGATTTCATCTATTTAATTTATTTAATAACAACTATTTTTAAATTTATTTTTGGTTATTTTAGGTTTGACAAACCAATTTTTATTGTTGTTACTTGTTAGTTTCTTTAATTATTAATTTATATTGTTTTAAAAGATTTATAGGTCATATTATATGCCATTTTTGAAATACTTCTGTCATGTTGACTTATTTATTTAATAGTATATCAATCACGATTCGTGACAGAGGTATTTTATTTAGTTTTTGTCTTGTGCTACTGCAGATGGAGGTATAGCCTTCGAAATGCGCATCTAGCTACTTAATGTTTTAAGTTACGGTATCTGGGTGATATTCTATACTATTATTTAACACCGTAGTGATAATTTTTTAAATATTCTGTATATATTTTGATAACAATGTTCTAAGCTAATCATGATATCAATTTTTTTAAGAAACCTAGATGTTCATTCTAAAATAAAATTCTGATTCCGAATTAAATAGGAATCCTTAGAAATTGGTATTGATGGAACATATAAGCAACATTAACAAAATGTAATATAATTTGGAACATCCGATATGTCTATTTATTAGTAACGTGCGTATCATTGTGCAACGGTATGTTTAATAGGAAAAACACCTGAAGTTTAAGAAATTGCCAAACATTGGTTAAGTATCTTGTACTGATTCTTGCAACTATTTATATAATCACTATAAACCATTATATTCGTAGATGTATATATACAGGTGGACAGAAAATTGATTACAATATTTACATGAAATTAAGGAGAATACAAATATAGAAAGCAATAAAGTTATAGAGCGAAATAAAAACGTTATAAAGTATAGATATATGGGATAATTAAAATAAAGACGAGAAAGAAAATATAAAAATTAGAAAACTTGGAATGAAGCAAACCAATTCTAAAATATAATAAATCATAAACTTACCGTAGTAATCGGTTGCATGAGCTGGGAAGGGAAAAGGAAAGAAAAGTATTATTACGTTTTCTGATTTTTATGTGACTAATACGCTATTAAAGCTTAAATTAAAATACATATTACATACACAAATTCTACCAAATAAAATTTGTTTAAATAAAGGAAACATACATATTATAACTTGACATACCACCCAACCCCTTAATTGTGATTCGATTCTTCTCAACTCTAAGCGTAGTTGTAGTTTATGTTTTACCCAGACAGTTTTATGTTCCAAATATGTTCTTTACGTACACACAAGATAAAGTAACAAATAAACAAATCAAAGATCATTCTCGAGTGATTAATTGGTTGCCTTTTATCAATATATGACGGACTATTCGCTTATGCGCAATGAGTGAGGTATTATTTATACCCTTCTGCAATAATCCGTTATCGAAAAATGCACGTTTTATTGTTGTGTGGGATCAGAATAATGACTTGGAGAGAATAACTAACCTTTTTCCAAGAATGATTATTGTAAATTAGTCGCTATGGCGTTAAATAATGGTATAGAATGCATACAAAGCATTTAATTACCTAGAAGTGAATTTCGAAGGCTATGCTCCCATCTTCAGTCGCATAAAATATAACTAAATAATATACTTCTATCACCCGCCGCATTGAAATTGTAAATGTAAATGAATAGCAAATGCAAATGAGGTATTTTCATTTTGCAAAATTATCTTTTTTTTTCTTCAAGTTTATACAGATATTGTATAAAATATCATTCAAATATCGTAACAAAAAGCATTTAAAAGTTACATGCGCGTTTCGAAGGGCATTCCCTATCTTCAAAATGGCTACACTTCATTAATTATAAATATTATTTAAATAGAAAAGATGTCGACTTCTAAATTTGTTAAACTACTTTTCGATCCTATTATTTTGAGTGATTTGGACAGAATTTGGAATAAATATAATTTTAACGTAGCATATAACACTTCTAATAGTCTTGCTATTTTTTTTTGGGAAATCTAAAGATTTAAATGACGATAATAGAAAAATCTGATATATATATATATATGAAATTTCTTGTTCTAGTTATCCTAAGGTTAAAATTTGCAGCAATTAGTTGCAGACAAGTGCTGTAGCCGACAATCTTTTTGATACAGTTCAACGCTTATATGAAGAATGTATATAATATATCATAAAATAATTTACTGAATTTAGATTTAGGTCTGATTTTCTCCTGTCTATATAATTTAATCAATAAAGACTAACTTATCAAAGACGAACCGCCGAATTATGGTTATTAAGTACATAAGTAGTTGATCTTAATTTTGTACGCAGGAGCCGTGGAAGACGGAGGGGAACTATTGTCATATTGACTTTTTGTTCAATTGTATTGCTATCCTGATCAGTGACGGTTTTTTGGGGTGTTTTATTTAGTTTAATAGTACGCTACTGAATTTGGCAGTATCGTTTCAAAATCCACATCTAGCTATTAAATGCTTTACGGTTATTGGGTGATATTCTATATAAATAGAATGTAATATTTTTCTAGTTTGAATGGACAGGTATTTATAGAATTTCAAACTGTTGTTCCATTTCAGGTGAAAAGTAAATAGTATTTATATTAACCGGAAATTATGACCGTTTCATTTATTATATTTATGAAGCTGTTTTGAACACAAATATAGATGAAGATATAATAATGCTGTACCTTATAAAGAATTAAGGGAGTAGAGAAAATTAATAACTGAGATATCTCAGTTATTATTTTTTAACCAACTTTTTTTTACCTAGCAAGAAATTGCTAGGTAAGTTGGTAATGAACGTAGATATCCAGTTTTCATTTTTTTAATACTATCTATCCTATATTTATTTGCAAAATAAATAGATTTGCAGCAAATTTCAAAGTTTCATAAAATATATATGGAATAGAAATTAAATTTTATATAAATAGAGTTTACAGTTTGAATAATTATAATCTATTGTAATAATTTCATAAATGAACGACTTCATCTCGTCTGAATCACTTCGTCGGCCGTATTTTCATTATAAAAATGTAAGAAATTATGTATCATTATACCGGTTGTATCAAATCAGATGTATAATATTAACATTCATTCTCGAAATACGATGGAAGTCGAGAAATTTTTATAACGAAAACTTTAAGAATCTATTTCTCGTTTTTGGAGAAAACATTTAAATATCTATTATGATTTAAAAAATGCAATTTTAATATCTGTTATGGAAATTTGAATTTTATGTTTTAATGCAATGTTATATTTTGCCTTGGATAATGAAAGAAAAATTAAGACATTTAAAAATTCAATGAAAGTGATTTTATTCATAGCTGTCTAAAATATTGACACATAGGAATCGCAAAGTGAATATAAACCCTCTATTTAATTTTTTATTTAAAAAAAGATTTGCTCAACGATCGAAAATTTAATCAATATTGTGAAATTTCAAAATTTCCTCAGATTTATTCAACCTCCCCCCTTTTAAGCATTTTTTTTATTGATGTCAACTTCCTAGTTGATCGGTTTTTCGAGAAAATTGGTTTGGGACACCAGGTCAGAATTACCCGGTATTTTTATAAATCGGCAATCAATTAAAGCTAAAGTTACATCACTCATTACATCACATATTAGCGAATTCTTCAATATTTTTTCCCAAATGAAAAGTAAACCAATAATATTCTAACGAAACATGCAAAACTATGAAGATAGCGAATTTTCTACGATACACCACCGAATATATGTACAAAAAAGACAGAAGTACCTTTACGCGGCCTCCACCAATCCTCCACGTAGCCTTTAAGCGAAGAGGATGAAGAAGAACCTTCGTTAGCAACACACATAATATACATACGTCATAACGTCACTATATATCAAAATAGCACCGGACAGGAAATCAATGAGACTCTAATATGTCTGTGCTAGTTTTATTTTAACTTTTTTCTTAATTTAAGTGATTATTATTAAATAATTTATAAAACTGTACGATGTTATTTGAGTAGTTGGATTGTGACGTTATATATTTATATCGAATAAAATATTGGATGCTACATCAATATATTATTTTCATATATATATTAGCATATATTGGGCCGTATACCAATCATTAGTATTATGCGTAATAAGAGCCAATATTACTAAATAATTGCCCACTTAAATTTCATTTGATAGTGATTTTAGTTATCAAAACTGTTATAACAATATTTTTACGATTGCAATAAAGGTTAGAATATGGCAGATTATTTGATTGATATTTGTGGCATTTCTCATTCGATATTTGTTTATTTAAATGTCGTTGTTTGGATGAAACTTAAATGTTTTTATGATTCTTTTCTACTTAAAAACATAAATATTCAACAAGTTTCATTAAAAACCCACATTTATAAATTTTAATCTTTACTTTTATAGAAACGGAAACTAATAAATGTCATGAAATGCTCTTCCTCAATTGATGCCATGTGTGAAGAGCGTAAGTAATAAAGTAAACAATGACCAATATAAAAACAAATGTTTAAGGGACAGTTCATCAGGAATAAAATAAAATAACATTGACTAGGATGAACGAAAAATACAAAAGTAAACGCTATGTTTATGTTTTAGAATGTCTTGCTATGACTATGTATATATGACTATGACTATAAGTCTTACTAGGATATAAGATATTTTTTCGTATTTTGTAGCTAGTATGTCTTTGAACAAAATTTACCTCTTTACTAAAAAAAATGTCGTCTTATACGCACTGTATAGCATCAACAGTTAATGTAATTTTCTTAATACAAAAATCAATAAAAATAGAGAATTTGTTTTAAATTTGACAATTATAACAATATCTCGTTGGAAATAGATCAATAGACTAAGATCAGAGGAAAATTATATAATTAAACATGCTTCCAAATTATTAATCGTATGTTGCCCCTGATTATATTATAATATATAGGTATCCAATATTTTAGCCGTGGGTTATTTTTTTAATTTATCCTCCAAAAACTCAAAAAATCTAAACTTATCTGTCCAATCTATTCAAATAATATAATTAATTATTAATAATAATTCAAATTTTTTTCGAATGCAACAGACCCCATTAATTATAATATTGCGACATATTTAGAAATTTATTTACAAATAAACGTATAGAAAGTAGAGAATAAGCGTGAAATTAATTGCCTGATCAAAATAAGTTGCAAGTTGAATACGTTAAACGAATACATTGCAATAAAAATAGTGTAATTTCGGTAAAGCTTGAATTAAATAATCGAACTTGGTTTTGCTAAAAGTTTATATTAGATTCATTGTACCATCGTGGATGAAAAATTGTAAATCCATTATAAATTGTAGCATTTCTTAAACATTATACTAATTAGTATAGAATATCACCAAAGTACCATTAAGCATTAGCATTAAGTAGCTGGATGTACATTTCGAAGGCTATGCTCCCATCTTCAGTAGCACAAGATAAAATCTAAATAAAATACCTCTGTCACGAATCGTGATTGATATACTATTAAATAAATAAGTCAACATGACTATAAATCTTTTAAAACAATATAAATCAACAATTAACGAAACGGACAAGTTTAGTTTGTCAAACCTAAAATAACTAAAAATAAATAAAATAAAAATAAATTTAAAAATAGTTTATATTTCGGACAAACACGTAGACCAATTGAAACTAGATTTAATGAGCATTTAGCTCATTTCAGATTAAATAGAAAAGATAAAAATGCTGTAGCCGAGCATATTTTTGAATCAGGTCATCCTATTCAAATTAGTTCACTTAAATTACTTAAAAGGGTTTTAAATTATTCCGAGTTAAATGCTTATGAAAGTATATACATGCATAAATCTAAATCAAATTTAATGAATTTAGATTCAGGCCCAATTTGATCTTGTCTATTTAATTTATTTAATAAGAACTATTTTTAAATTAATTTTTCTTTGATTTATTTAAGTTATTTTAGGTTTGACAGACCTAAACTTGTCAGTTTCGTTAATTGTTAATTTATATTGTTTTAAAAGATTTATAGGTCATATTACATGCCATTTTTGAAATACTTCTGTCATGTTGACTTATTTATTTAATTGTATATCAATCACAATTCGTGACAGAGGTATTTTATTTAGTTTTTATCTGCACAAGATCTGCACAGTAGCACATACTGAAGATGGGGGCACAGCCTTCGAAATGTACATCTAGCTACTTAATGCTTTATGTTACGGTATTTTGGTGATATTCTATACTATTATTTAACACCGTAGTGAGAATTTTTAGTAATGTTGTTTATAACTTCATGAACATAAATCGACTTTTTCTATATTTGTTGGTACTTGCGTACTCGAGCAAGGCTTGACAAATATCTATTGTTATACTAATTATAAAAATTATACTAATTGTAAACATAATATTTTTAAATATGTCTTTAAAATTTTCTTTGAAATACAATTTTAAAAAGTTTATGGTGTAGGAACTAATATACTCCGTAAAAAAAACTAAAAATGAAAAAAATTACGGACATTATTTTTTTTGGTGTTTATTTATTGAAGTCAAATGAAAATCTACTGTGAAGTATGCCGTTCCTTATATTTAGTTAGATCCTGAATCATTTCGCCATCAATATATTAGGTATATTTATTTGGTATAAATATATAAGTCATCGACACTAGCGTAACCAAATTTTCGTTTGGAAAAGGATTGCTAAATATGCCTTATAAAGATCGTCAAAATTTGAATGGTGTTTATAAACTATGAAGATTCGGTAATTTAAATTGAAAAAATGGCGCCGCAGGTTATTGTCAATCCTAGGGTTTAACTCCTTCATTTCCATATCGTAACATCCTCCACTACCTGATCTACATACTCTAATTTGGACCTACATACTCCTTTCCTTTCTTATACGCTATCTTCTATAACTAGTTGCATAATACCCCCATGTCTAAAAATATGATCTAGTAGTCCATCTCTTTGTCACGCTGTAATACCTTCCAAACACGTCTCTTCACCCCTATCGACTCTAGTACGGCTTCATTTATCATTCTATCTACCCACACAATCCTCATCGTCTTCCTATAGCACCACATTTAAGCAATTCGTATTTTCAGCACTTATACATTTGGCAAACCAAATGCAATCTCATCATAATATGTTTACCTCAACATCATCTTGGCCTGTTTTTGGCATATATAAATGCACTATTACTATGTCCGTTCGCTTCATGTCGAACATAATAAGAATAATTCTATCATTAACTTGGCAATTTTTACCCCACATTCTATTATTTTATCCATAAAAGCTAGCGAGAATAGGAAAGGGAGTCATGCAGGAATGTACACTTTCGCCATTGTTATTTAACTGTATATAGAAGATGCAATAAACAAAGTAAAAGAAGAGTATAGTGTAGGTGTGAAAATTCAGGAGAGGAAATATATATGTTGAGGTTCGCCGACGATATAGCTATTTTATTTTTAATTTCTGTTGTTATGGAATCAAATTGCAAACAGCTCGAAGCCAGTGAAGCACATCTGAGATAATGGGGACATTAGGAACATATGGGAAGGGTGGGAAGCCTGTTACTATAGCAGTCCGCTATTCCGCTAAAGCTTAGTTAATTGTATCCCAACTAAGAATGGTACCGAGTATAGAGGATAGGTGGCGCTGAGCTACGGTCACCCATCCAAGCACTGACCTAGCGAGACCTTGCTTAACTCTTGTTATGGACGCTCAATGTATTACCCGCATAGGCCACTCAGTATATCTTGGAAGAAAGGGAGCAGAATTTAGAACATGTATTAAATGGTATGCAGTAAGTAATGACTAGGGATTATAACATGAAAATAAATATAGGCAAGACCAAAGTGATGAGGTGTCACAAGGAATGTAAGCGAAAAATGATGATAAGAATAGGAGACGATAGAATAGAAGTGTCGAACTTTTCTCATTTAGGAAGTAGGAGCACAAAGGATAACCGAAGTAAGGTAAATATAAAATGTAGGATAGTACAAGGTAGGAAGGCATTCGTAGGAAAGGAGCAAAATTTAAGATCAAATATTGACTTGAGTATTAGAAAAAGATTACTGAAGGCATATGTTTGGAGTGTATGGGTGTGAGGCGTGTACTATAGGAAAAGAAGAGAACCGTAGAATAGAAGCATTCGAAATGTGATGCTACAAGAGAATGATTAGGATTGGTTGGGAAGATAAAGTAACAAATGAAGCAGTGCAAGAGTTAGTAAGGGAGAAGAGAAATATTTGGAGAGTACTACAGCGCAGAAGAGATAGACTATTTAGGTCACATTCTTAGACACAGGGGTATTATTCAATTAGTTATAGAAGGTTAAGTAAAAGGAAAGCAATGGGTAGGTACGCCTAGATTGGCGTATGAGGGTCAGATAGTGCAGGACGTTAGGATGAATAGCTAGAGATGAAGGAATTATAGAATGGAACATGGACATGGAACGGTTGCATGTCCACTACTTCATCTTGTACTTATTATTCTATATTCTCCTGACGCTGTGTCTTAAACCTGTTGTATCTAATTTAAGCCTCTTTATTTTTAATTTCAAATTATCTTTCCTATTCTATTACAGGCTTTCTTCAGCTACGCTGCAGTGTAGACAGTCAGGTTTAAATATTACGGACTTTAAGATTGTTAGGGCCTTATTCCACTCCCCTATTCTGTAATACTTTCCAAATGCTTTTCTTTTTATAACACTAACAAATCTTTATTATTTAATTCAACTAATACACGCAATCTTTATCATTTTCCTGTTACAACATAAAACGGTGTCTTGAGTTGTACCTTAAAAAATTGCTCTTTTTCTACGAAAGCCTCTCTAATCTGTGCTTCCTACATTTCACATCTACTTACATCTATTATCCATATATAATACTACTTCCAAAATCATTTCCTATCTAACCTTCATCTTTCTCCAGCTGTTTTTCGCACTCGCTACTTTTATTTTACTTATATTTAAATTCATATTGTAATTCCTAATCATTACTTCTAGCATAACATTGAAAACGAGCTCTAACTTCTGCCATCTTTATTCTAAGAGTTATATTGGCAACGAACTTCAATGTATTTTACAAACCATTTTTAACAGCATTCACTACGATATATTCACGTGGGCATATATTACGTTAGTCAAACTTGTTCATGTAAAACGAAATGTCAAAATTTCGTCTTATTAGTCAAAAGCAGCATTATTAGTGGAAAAGAAGTGATGTTAAGAAATAGTATACAAGTACAGTTCATACATGATATCATAAACTCTTATTATAACCTTATTTTGTGTGTAATGTTCATGAGATACTGCAAGATCTGTACATAGAAGTTAAGTGTGTAGTGAATCAATACAGTACATTAATAATAGTATAGAATATCACCAAAATACCGTGACTCGATGCATTACGTAGCTAGGTGCTCATTTCGAAGTCTGTGCCCCCATCTTCAGTAGCACAAGATAAAAACTAAATAAAATACCTCGGTCACAAATCGTGATTGATATACTATTAAATAAATAAGTCAATATAACAGAAGCATTTCAAAAATGGCATATAATAAGACCTATAAATCTTTTAAAACAATATAAATCAATAATTAACAAAACGAACAAGTAACAACAATAAATATTGGTTTATCAAACCTAAAATAACCAAAAATAAATAAAATAAAAATAAATTAAAAAATAGTTCTTATTAAATAAGTTAAATAGACAAGATGAAATTGGGCCTGAATCTAAATTCAATAAATTTGATTTTGATTTATGCATGTATATTCTTTCATAAGCATTTAACTCGGGATAATTCAAAACACTTTTAAGTAATTTAAGTGAACTAATTTGAATAGGATGACCTGATTCAAAAAAAAAGCTCGGCTACGGCACTTTTATCTTTTCCATTTAATCTTTAATAATGGTCCTTAAATCTAGTTTCAATTGGTCTACGTGTTTGTCCTATATATACTTTAGGACCACTAAAACAAGATATTTCATAAATACGAGATTTTTTATTGAAATCAATAAAATCTTTGAGATTTCCTAGAAAATTAGCAGTATAACATGTTACTTTAAATTTATATTTATTTAAAATATGTACTATCTAAACCACGTGCAATTATATGATGAAATGGTAATTTAACAAATTTTGGAGTTGAATTATTACTTTGTTCTAAACTACTAATATTTCTGATATATCTTGTTCTTTTAAATTTTCTTAATATGTTATTTATAATTTTATAAGAATAGCCATTTGTACTGCTATATTTCGGATATTATTTAATTCAGTGTTATATTTATCATTAGATAAAGGAAATTTTAATAGTGGTTAATTTAAAAAAAAAGCATATTTATGTGACGACAATGATTTGAATCGTTCCTTATGTAGCAGTCCGTATTTGTAGCTTTTCTACATGTATATCAAATTCTAATATATTATTATTTCTAATGACTAAAACATCTAAGGAGGTAACTGAATATTATTTTCGATTTCATAAGTAAATTTAATTGAAGGAAATTTAGAATTTAATATTTTAATCAAATCATCAATATTAGATTTTTCAGTATCAAAAATCGCAAAGATGGCATCTACATATCTAGTCCAAACTCTAGGAAAATAAATTTCAGTTTCCTTTAATTTAGTTTCAAAATAAATTAAATTAAATAATATCCGAAATATAGCAGTGCAAAATGACTATTCTTATAATATTATAAATAACATATTAAGAAAATATAAAAGAACAAGAGATATCGGAAATATTAGTAGTTTAAAACGAAGTAATAATTCAACTCCAAAATTTGTTAAATTACCATTTGATCCTATTGTTGCGCGTGGTTTAGATAGTATTTTAAATATATATAATTTTAAAGTAACGTATAATACTTCTAATAGTCTTGCTAATATTCTAGGAAATCCAAAAGATTCGATTGATTTCAATAAAAAATCGGGTATTTACGAAATATCTTGTTCTAGTTGTCCTAAAGTATATACAGGACAAACGCGTAGACCAATTCAAACTAGATTTAAGGAGCATTTATAGCTCATTTCATATTAGATAGAAAAGATAAAAGTGCTGTAGCCGAGCATATTTTTGGATCAGGTCATCCTATTCAAATTATTTCACTTAAATTACTTAAAAGTGTTTTGAATTGTTCCGAGTTAAATGCTTATTATGAAAGAATATACATTCTTAAATCTAAATCAAATTTAATGAATTTAGATTCAAGCCCAATTTCATCATGTCTATTTAATAAGAACTATTTTTAAATTTTTTTTTATTTTTTTTTATTTTAGGTTTGACAAACCAATATTTATTGTTGTTACTTGTTAGTTTCGTCAATTATTAATTTATATTGTTTTAAAAGATTTATAGGTCATATTATATGCCATTTTTGAAATACTTCTGCCATATTGACTTATTTATTTAATAGTATATTAATCACCATTCGTGACAGAGATATTTTATTTAGTTTTTATCTTGTGCTACTGAAGATGGTGGCATAGCCTCCGAAATGCGTATCCAGCTACATAATGCTTTGAGTTACGGTATTTGGGTAATATTCTATACTATTATTTAACACCGTAGTTATAATTTTAAAAAAAGTACATTAGTAGATTTACAACACATAGTTTAATAAGACAATTACCGGAAAGAAGATAAATTAGCAACATGAACAAAATATTGTCGAAAATATGTTTTTTTTGCGTGATTTTCTACAATTGGTAAAAAATAAATTAGTGTACGTAATGTGCAGCAAAAAAATGGGACAACCAACAAAAAAGAAAATTAACAAAATATGTAAGTTTCCTTCTCTAACTATCATAATAAATATTTTTATTAGAATTTTCTTTCATCTATTCATGGTCCATTTCAAATAATAATGCCTCCAAATATGCTAATAGAACAATATGTTAATATATCTAACTAAGGACAGGAAGCTTATATTTCTACAAGTATGCATATCCTGAAAAATATATTTGCATTAATAAAACACCGCAAATAATTTTGAATACAAAAATGAGAAAATTTTAAGAATATGTCATTGTTTGTTTATTGTGAAAGGTGCGCAATTTCTATGATAGGAGCAGCAACCGGTGTGGTAATCAAAAATAATATTGACGACTCCAGATCTATTAGTGATAACTATTTTCTACATTCTTTTATTTCAACTTTAATTTCGTGTTTCCTATAAATAATCCTTAATAAAATAAAATATGAACATTGGGAAATTTACAGATCATTGAAGTTATTACGGGTTATTGACCATTTTTCTTATGTGCAGATTAATGTAATATTGACATAACTGCACGTCGTAACTATTATAAGTATCGCGTTCAAGTTTTGTACAAGCATACATGTGCATGTAGATACATTCCAATTAGATTTAAAGAACGCTTTTTTGTTTTTTGTTAATACAGAACAGAAATTTGCATTTGTAAATATCTATATTTGAGACTTTTAGAAATCAAATTTTGACCTGTTTACTCATTACTTTAAAACGAAAAGCATTGTTTATTTAAGATTTAGAATGTATTAAACTAATAAACTGTATCAGACCATCAACTATCATGCTACATGAACGCTACTTATAATAGTTACGACAGGAACTTATATCAAAATAACACAATTATGCATATATGCAGTATTTCCTCCTTAAAAGTCTTTAGTAATTGTTATAAAATTCGATGCAGGTATTAGCTAATAGCACAGATAGATCCAAGCTCCAATTATCGTAAAAAATAAAAAATACGAAACACAAGTGTTCAAAGACTAAATAATCTTCGAGTATCATAGTTACTTCAACAAATTTGTTTGTCACTTTAAAATTATTAGAAGATTAATAATACTAAACTGGTTAATTCACGATTCACCACAATTGTTTTCAAGTATATTTGCGTATTTCGCCAATAAATCGGCCTTCTTCCGTATACTTGCGTTTATGTTATACAATTAAGATGGAATTTATTGTTTATTTATTGTTTGTGATTGGGAGCAGATTGCAAACAGCTCGAAGCCAGTGAAGCATATCTGCGTTCTTGGGGAGATATTAGGAACATTTGAGAAGGGTAGGAAGCCTGTTACTTTAGTGGTTCGCTATTCCGCTAAAACTTAGTTAATTGTATCCCAACTAAGAATGGTACCGAGTATAGAGGATAGGTGGCGCTGAGCTACGGTCACCTATCCAAGCACTGACCTAGCGAGACGTTGCTTAACTCTTCTTATCGATGCTCAATACATTACCCGCTAGGCCACTCTGCGTTATGAACGGAATGAAAGAAAATGCCTTTAGTTAAATCATTTTAAGTTGCATGGTGCATATATATATATAAATATCCCCATACATACATACTTGTATTATAATAAAAGCTTCTTGTAGTTGTATTCGCTAGTTTTCTCTTACATAATATATTAAGATACTGTTTAGAAACTCACCGTCTCTTTCGTGGCTGCCCCCCGTACATTGTGTTTGTGTTTGTTTCGTGTAGTTGACCACTTCTTTGGGCGGGATACTAGTTGTCTGTACTGGCATCAAACTAAGCACAGGTGCTCTACGTTTATTGACGATACTGAAAAAGCACATATATTTATCATTAATAAGCCTTTAAATCTATTGGCCATTCTAGTGCTTCATATTGTTAGTACGTTTTATTATTCTGTAAGAGGATAGTAAGTTTTTGGGCATACATACACTGCTTTAATATAGCGCTGATTGTGTGGTGGAATAATACAAATTGAAAGACTTGTTGAGGCTTATTAAAATATCAAAAATGATTTATGTTGCTATCATTTTTTAATTTTTTGTTTCAATTTTTCAACTCTTTGAATTTTATGAAATGTTTGTTTTAGATAAGTTCGATTCATTTTAGAAGTAAATTTTCCGAGTCGGCACATGGTAAGTGCGCGCGCATATACATATATAGCGCAAAACTGTTAACATCGCCCTTCAAGATGGTTATATACCTATTCAATTTGAAACCGATATTTCTCTTCCAATTATTTTTTCCAACTACTGTATTGTACATGGTACAGATTGACCTTACTAGTTGTAACTGAAAAACTTACTTATTGGGTAAACTATTGTGCTGAAGGGACGTGTCTGGCGTGTGGTTCATACTATGTTCAGGTGTGAGACTGTTTGCGCTGGAAATGCTGGAAAGCACTTCCGAAACTGGTGCGATGCCCAGTGAATACAAAGTCTCGTCTAGTTGGCGTAGATCGCCACCTGGGCCGCCGCCACTCATCGCTCTATTAGTCGCATCCTCCACATCCTTCAGTTCTTTTTCCCGACGTCGTTTATCTCGTTCCTCCCGCAATGCAGCCAACTTCGCCTTCTTCCGTTCCAGTTCCGCCTTTCGGTCCGACATTATTGACCTCATACAACACTACATACGCAAAATAGGGCCGTGAGAATTTCGAAGCAAATTGCTCTTAATTGTTACACGTTGTCCATGGTACACGAGACTTATTTATATCGATAATATTGATTAAGATACGAAAAATGAACTATAGATTGTATAAATTACAATTATTGAAGAAATTGCTAACATTGAACTTGAGAGTGAAGTTGCGATGAGTCAATAGGTAGATGGAGATGTAAAGAGTACAGGTGCCAAAATGTCTGGTGTGTTTGATTAGAGTAATACAAATTGTTTGGTCGCACTATATATGAATCTTACCTGTCTTAGAGAAACTAGAGTATTATGGCGAAAATTACCAAGACCAACTTAAATTTACCGGGTCGAGTAATATGTTCACAACGCCCGACATCCTAGAGCAACCATTGTTGATGACGTAACGAATGCATCGAATTACTTCGAATATGCTTGTGATTAAATGTCTAATTGTGAAACGACGGATGACGTATGTACTTGACACAAACGGTTTCTTTTAAATCAGTTCAAATAATGATATCATTTTAAGAAAATTAAAGTTTTCGCAAACTACTTTTAATGTGTAAATTTTCATATTAATTCTAATTAATTTGAACCCATAAAAATTAAGTAATGAATATTAAAATATTCTTTGTGTTGTGTATTTTATAACAAAGCAAAACTGCATACATGCGAGTAAGAATATTGAGTATCATTTATATTTAGCATTGTTATTTCGTTTTTCAAAACCGATGAAAATTTGAGTTTGTTAGCATCATTGATGAATGGCTATGGGGATTGAAGTAGATATAGAATATTGGTAAAATAAGTTTCATACATGTTAATAATTGGAGACGTAATTTTACATATTTTTAAATTATAGTGGAACTTGCGGTGGTTATGCTAAGAAGTATACAGAACTCAGAGAAAATATATTGAAGAATTTTCCAAATATAAAGGTTAATGGTTATGAAGGTCGTAGAGCATCTTTCGAAGTCAAGATCAATAGTTCTATTGTTCATTCTAAATTGTCTACTTTATCATGGCCAGATAATGATGATGTGAACAGTATTATTGCCGAAGTTTCACAAGGAAAGGAGGTTCGCACCTCCATATCTCGACCAATTTTAAATTGCACTATTCTTTAAACTATGTATTTTAAAACAATAATAAATCATATCGGACTGATAATATGGTAAATATATATTTATATTGAGTGTAATTTGAGAACCAATCACGAAATATATTGAATGTTGAAATCGCAGAAGTAAGAAAAGAATTCCAACAACTAAACAAAAAATCTTCGCCAGGATTTGATAAGTTAAAATATGATGACATCAATCTAGTACTAGATAACATTATAGAAACGTTAACTAGAATCATAAATACTCACATACAAATAAGCTCCTTTCCAGATATCTTAAAGAAAACTATTATCTCAGCTATATTCAAAAAAGGAAATATGCAAGATCCTTCCAATTATATGCCAATTGCCTTGACTAGTATATTTGCAAAACTTTTTGAATCTATTCTAAAAAGGCAAATAGAAAATTTTATAGAAGGTGCTATTGTGTTTGATCGCAAGCAATTTGGTTTCCGTAAAAAGCAGTACACAATCTGCAATATTAAACTTTCTAGATAATATATATGAAAATCAAAATGACAGCTTATATTCAATAGCAATATTTATACACTTAACAAAAGCCTTCGATGCAGTAGATTATAGTATACTTACAAACTCTCTAGAAGAATTAGGAATTAGAGGCAAATGTAAAGAGATAATTCAAAGTTATCTTAAAAATAGATATGTATGTACAAAATAAAAACAGATTTTAAGCACAAGTAAAAAAAAAAGGGTGTACCCCAAGGATCCATACTTAGTCCACTTCTTTATCTATTATATATTCAAAATATGCAAGAAATAGAACTGATAGCTAAATATACAGTGTATGCCGATGATACTGTACTTGTATATAGCGCAAAACAGATAGATACCTTGGAAAACATTATAAACAATGACTTAGAAAAATATGCAAACTGGCTACATTTCAATAAATGAACTATAATACATCAAAAACTCAATACATTTGATTTAAAAATAAAAATAAAGAAGATCATGATTTTAACATAGGCCTAAACAAAAATCATATAGGAAGTTTAAGAAAACTAAATATCTAGGCATTACAATTGATGAAAATCTAAATTGGGACGATCATGTCAAAAATATTAGGAAGACTGGTGCCACTTCTAGGTTCCATAAAACGCAATGAAGCCCTATCTCATGACACAGCAAATCTATATACAATTCAATTGTACTATCAAAGTTCCTCTATTTAGCGACATGTTGGAGTGAATGTTCACAAACTAATTTAAATAAGATGTCGAGATTTCTTAGTATAAGTATAAAAGTTTTATTTAATATTCCGGGAAGATTGCCCACGGATGATCTATATCAAATGTTAAATAAGCACAAGCTAGAAACCCTTGTCAAAATCGAAGCCAATAAGCTAATGTATAAAATATATAATAATAACATCAAACATTCATTTGAGTTTCAAATAAATTCTGTTATTCATTCGCATGATACTAGACAAAAAGACAAAACACACTTATTACAAACAAACAATAACTTTGGTAAAAAGCGGTTATATCATAACTTTTTTATTGTCTACAATAATCTACCAAAACACATAAAACTAAGCGAAACATCAAAAATATTCATTAGAAACCTATTGAATTACTACAAAAACAACTCATAAACCCTATATTATTTATATATATATCATATGTAAATTTAAAATAATTGATGTTTGTATAATCCTTCATCACATTATATTAAGATAAATGTTCTTGAACAAATGTTTTTAATACGTATGTTAAAAAAATATATATTTCACTATGTTATTTTCATGTGAAACAACTAAGATTAATATCTCAATCTCCCTAGTACTTTCAAACCGGTCATACTGACTGTCTAGTGCTAGGTAAAAAAAATACTATTTTAAAAACAAATGTAAAACCTGACATGTATATAAATGTATTTTTTTATTCTAATAAAAAAAAAGTTAAATTAATTAAATATACACGAATGCTTTTAAGTTATAAATTAGTACTTTACCACAATCGCTTAAAAATGCAGCAAAGTCGCGAAATATTATCTATATAAAGTTACGCCCTTAGAAACATTTATTTTTGGTGTTCTAACCGACCGATTTTATTGGTTTTTGGATAAATAAGTTTCATCTATATTTACAAATGATCATTAAATTGCAATGCTTATTGAATATTAAATTGTTTTTGTAAAATATAATTTGAGAAATTATAATTTTTTGTGGTGCTATTTTCGTTTTAGCATGTCAATGGGCATTAAATCTGTCGTTCGTCTTCAATTCTCATTTTTTAATTTAGTTTTTCAGTTTATTACATTTGCGATTCTAAACCATTTTATTTTCCAGCAAGGGTGTAAAATTTAAAAGTCGCGCATGCAAGACATTAATTAATTAGAACATCATTTTATACGACATAATGAAGAGGCAGTGATGTTTTAAATAATAATCTGCTAATACAGCAATGAAAACACTTCATATTCATTCATTCGTACTCTTATTTTAATATAGATTATCACCCAAATACCGTAACAAGCATTAATTAGCTAGATGTACATTTAATATATATTTATAATTTTGTATAGGTATTTTATTTAGTTTTATCTTGTGCTATCTTGCTTTATCTTGAAATGTACATCTAGCTACTTAATGCTTGTTACGGTATTTGGGTGATACTCTATATTATAATTTAACACCGTAATGATAATTTTTAAAACGTACTCTTATTTGTTCATTGCGCTAAAGGCATATGTTCTAAGATCAGGGCCGTAGCTAGGAAGGCCCCCACCAGGGCGCGGGGGAACGGCTAAAATAACTAGCGGGCAAAATAAAAATATCGATTATTGCCTCACAAGAAAAGGTTTTAAATAGAGTTCTACAATTTTTGTGTTTATACATAATAAATCATTACAATATGTGAATTAATCTGATTGGAACAGTAAATACAATATAGGAACAGTTAGAACGAGAGAAATGCGAAGCACCGTGTATGTGGATTTTTAAAGTTGATTTAGACATGCCATATTTTTATTATTTGAAAAAGTTCTTTTGAATATTTGCAATCTGTAAAAACGTTCAAGATATAAGATTTGCTAAGTAATGTGTTAATAGTTGAAAATATGTAAATTTACATATTAATTATATCACAAAATTTAAATGTACATTTTAAATTTAATTTTAATAATTTCGATAGTTACAGGGCTGGATAGGTGATGTGACCACTTTTTGAATTCATCATTAATAGATAGAAATGTATTTGTTTATTTCATTAAAATCTGATAATTTATAAAAAAGTTATGCATAAATATAATTTTAAAAATTATCACTACGGTGTTAAATAATAGATAGAATATCAATGAAATACCGTAACAAGCATTAAGTAGCTAGATGTACATTTCGAAGGCTATGCTCCCATCTTCAGTAACACTAGATAAAAACGTAGTTTCAAGTAACGTAATTAAAACAGATATAAAACTACTTAAGATCAAGTATGAGTGAAACCAAACTTAACAAATCTAGCAAAAATAGACTGATGAAATTATTAATGAGTTTTCTTCGATTAAAGCGAAAAAACAAAGTTCTAATCACATCAGACTTCATTGCTACTTAAAGTCAGACTTGGACTAACTTGACGTTTTTACAATTTTTCAAATATCAACTCTTGTGATTTTCTGTGAAAGAATTCATTACAAAGTGAAGTGCGTGAGGAATTGAATGGGTGGAGGGGAAGCGGAAAGAAGAGCAAATTTGTCCGTGGCTAGGGGGCACAATCTGGACGGTTCTGCCAGGGGCGCAAGATCATCTAGCTACGGCCCTGTTTAGGTCAATGGCTATTCATAAATTAAACACACATTAACATCCGTTAGATATTAACTAAGGATGCAAAACATTTTTTACCATGTTACTCAATGTGTTGAAAAAGAAAATTAATTTAAAAATTAGAGTTTTCATACGTAAAATATTGGCAACTCTGCATTTAACCTAGTTGGAGAATATGACATTTGACGTCTTTTCAAGTTTTGAATAATAGTTAGTGCCTTATATGAACAGGTGCTGTACGTACACGCTGCAAATGTTTTTGTATAGCACATCTAACATTTTTTTTTTTGTTAAAGTCAGCTTTTTAAACCATCACTCATTCATGAAACTGTTGATTTATAAATAACATGCACATGTGACAATGAATACATAACGTCAGTTAGCAAACTACTTCATTCGTTTGTTATTTATCCTAACATCCTGTATTAACCGATTTACGTAAGGTAATCAGGAGGCCCACATACACCAGTCTTTCTTCTAATTTACCGTCTTAACGAATTGCACACTATCGCCATATTTAAGAATATGACATACTAGTCTATTTCTTCTAACGGAATTACTTTCCAAATACTTCTTTTACCTAGAATACTCTAATACAGCTTAACTCAACGTCCTGCACCACCCGACGTACGTACCATAATATGCGTTTGCATACCCTTTTCTTCCCTTCTATTTTAACTCTAGATCTACTTGCATAATACAGTTCTTATATAAGAATGACCCCATACGCTGCAATAACTTCCAAATTATTTGCCACTTAAAACTCACCCAATCCTACTCAAATAGCACCACATTTCAAATACTTATTATTATTGCACACCCCACAACCGCATGGTGTTATACATCACACATATGCCTCTAATCATCTTTCCTTAATGTTAAAGTCAATATAAACCTTAAAATTAGCCTACTGAATAGCAAAAAAATTGGTACTTCACTATTTTGTTATCTCTTATTCCAACCTTCATTTCTTGCCCACATTCTTTATTTCCACTTTATTTTCTAGTCAATCTATAAATTACCCTTAATAAAATATAAAAATAGGGAATTTGACAGGTGCTTAAAATTATTGCGGGCTATTGACAATTTTCTTTATTTCCAAATTTCTTCACAATTGATGGGATGTTAGATCAATATTGTTTTGCAAATGCCAGGAGTTTTAATTAAATATTAGCTTATATTTTTGTATCACATATAACAATTAATTTTAATACAATTGGTTAAGATATTAAAGAATTCCTTTAATGATATTTTTAAGAAAAACATGTGTAATTAAAAGCGAAGATAACACGTAAGGACGAAATATATTAATTTTCATTATTTTTATAGATTCTGCTAATACTATAGAACCTACGATTTTCGTCAGAAACTAAGAAAATGTTATTAAATGTCCTCCAAATCCAATCGTAACAAATTCATGTCAAATTTGTAATATAGTTAATAGTTATATAACTACGGGAAGTCTCTGCATATTATTTATATATTTTTCAAGATTATTTTATTATTTTCAGACACCGGTTGATTTATACAGTGGATGAAGTACATCATGTTTTTGAAGAAAATTCTCTAATGTCATAAAATGTCCACCAATTCAATATGGACATAACTACAGTAATAATAAAGCTTCATTATTTCACAATACAACGTTGCGATGAACATTCACTTTTTTTAGTTTAGTCGGTGGATATGTGATGTTTTAATTAAATATTATTCATTTATTAATTATGCATTAAAAAAAAAATCTGTTTAGGGTGCTGATTATTTGGAGTATTTTTAACCTCTTCACAAATGACCAACAGAATTGGGAAGATATTTGTAACATTGTAGTTTATGAAATAATTACACCTTACGCCATCCATATAGATATTAATTTAATTTAATACACTTCGTCTACACCTATGAAAACGATTAAAATATACGAGGAAATAATGATGATAACCTAGAAATATGAAAATAGTAATACAATGGAAGTGCAAATCCTAACAGATAAAATTGAAAATTGCTTATATGAGATACTTTTGGAGTCATGGTTGTTACATAGGACCCTGTTGTGTAGTTGGTACATGCGGCAGCATGCCAATCTGTTGCAAGCACACTGTTGCTGACAATGCCTTCGCCTCCTTCTTGTTTCCACAAGCGACGTTTGGTTTATACTCTACACCATTCAGTACTACCTACGATTAAACGGAGTAATATATCACATATCATTGAAATTTTTATAAATATTCACAACTCAATTATTGTGAGCTATCAGTTTTAAAACTAGTATAGTTTTATATATTTTTTAATGTTACACCGATTGTCTGATTTCTTAAGGAAATCTATCTTAAGTATATGAGTAGTACATGATAAGTATAATTTCATAATTTGCATAATGCTGATAATTTCATGGATTTTATCAAATTTTTCAAAAATCTATAGGTTGATATCGCTTTGCTTAAAACGTATAAGATAAAGCTTTTAGAGAAAGGACCGATTTATTCAATAATTTGAAGACTAGCGTATTTATCATGAAAGACAATGGTTCAGATGGCTATAAAATACATAGACAACATTGTTACAAATCGTACATTTTCTTGCGCAGTATAATGAAATTGCGATATATAGTTCTGTCGAAGTCTATGAGTACTCTAGCATTCTACATAGAGTAATGTACATATGTAAGGGGAGAGCATACTTTTTTGAAAGTGCGATATAAACAATTGAGTTAAAATGTCACGATTATACATGAAAACTTACGTGAAAGTAACAATATGATTTATAAGTATAGAAAAAGTTACGCTTCGTCTCGCGCTTCGAGGCGCTTAGCGTCGAGATACTGAAACAGTCAGCAATCTGCATCCGCCCGTCAGGGCGGATTACGTAAGCTGTTTCCTAGCTGCGGAACTCGGGCTTGCGCAAGTGGTTGCTGCTAGTTTTTAACTCATAACAAATGACTCCTACAGAAGATAAAAATGACGTGGACAAGGTGAATTTGACGTTGCTAGATATTTATAATTTTTAACTTTCGACACTGACGTAATTTTTCTGCTCCGTTCATTAATTTAAAAAAACGACTTTAAAATGCCATTAGAAATGAAGCAAATATAAAATGCAAACATTATACAACAGTATAACATCAGTAATTAAATTGGAAATTGGATCTTTATTGCCTTCGTAGCATTGTAAGATTTTAATATACAAATGAATGAGATATACAATAAACAAATCTCTTTTACTCAACAAGTGTATTCCTTGCAGTTTCTGTGTATGTATGAAATAAAAACAAATTTGTATCCGTATGTGTGTAAGGGCAGTGGTAAATAGAAAATCTTTATTTTATTTATTTTTATTTTCTTGAAAATTATAAGTATTTGACTTTAAATAGTGGATTTTCTATATGGTATTTACAAACAATTTTTCAAATTTTGCCGTTTTATGTTTACTTTACCAACATCAAATATAAGTATAAAATTACCAGTTTTAATTACTCTAAGTAAATTATTTTGCGTATTCGCCTTTAGATTATTACTGATGTGTGTGTCTGCCAGTAAATTTATATTGTGTCTATACTAAATATGCGGTAAATTACGATGTGTTACGGGTTGTTTAATTGAGATTTACAATCGACAATTAACATTAATTATTGAACATTTTTAGAGAGATAAAATATAATTTACTATAATCACATGTTATCCACTAGAGCAACTATCCCTCGAAGCCAAAATAATTGCGGAATATATGCTTAATAAATGGTTCCTTTCGTTATATATATATATATATATATATATATATATATATATATATATATATATATATATATATATCTCACAAGAGGTATAAATGACATAAATTTAACTTTGAGAAAATTTATCAAATGATCCATGACTTAAATTATGTTATGATTAATTTGACCAGTTTATGATCTAATTGTTAATATCAAATAATTACAAAATTATCATAAAAACTAAATAAATGGATATTTTTTCTGAGATGATATTGCACTTATGCCCTTTGTGCATTAAAGATTGAACTATATTGAACTTACATTTGAAACTTATACCCCTTGTGCACTATATTTCTATGACATTCGTTTGTCTTTTTCTGCATTTATATCAGCTTCCAAAAAATTTACACCTATACCCCCTGTGGTCTAAACCCCTAATATATAATCGGAAACAGAAATTCAAGTAACTAAGCGAAAATGTATTCTACCTTAAAAACGAAGTTTTTCTTATGATCCGGTCCACACTCAAAACATAGTGAATACTCTGGCGGACCCAAGCGCTTTTTGGAGGCATATTCACTCAATAACGAAACGGGATGCTTGCCTTGTAGCACCTAGGAAATTAATTAAGTAAAATACGGTTCAGATAGAAGTAAAAATTTAATTTAGCTCAACTAAAACATTGGGACAAGAAAGCAAGTTTGGATATTATATAATTTGTAAATAGAATGAACTGAAATAATAGAGCCATATTAAATATTAATTTTAAAGTCCCTTTAAAAAAATATTGTTCTTTAGCCATTTCCTATCCTTTGGATAGAGGCCTCTCTATCCTCTTCCTATCATATCCTCTATCCTCTTCCACACGTTCCTATTTAGGGCAATCTGATACCAGTTTAGGCCGACTACTCTCTTCAGGTCGTCACCCCATTTCTGCTGCGGCCTTCCTATACTCCTTTTCTCGTCCCATGGTCTCAATTTTGTGATTTTCTCACTACACTTTCCAATATTTCTCGCTACAGAACCCGCCCAGTTCCATTTTAGGCCATTTGTTCTCTTTCCTATATCCTCCACTTTTGTTTTTTTCCAGATCCATTCGTTTGTTTTTCGGTCTTTTAGTGTTATTCCAAGCATTTTCCTTTCTATTGCTCTTTGATGTGCTTGGAACTAGTTTGTGATATTACTATTCAGGACCCACGATTTGGCACCATATGTAGTGACTGGGAGGATGTATTGATTCTACAATCGAGTTTTAAGTTTCAGTGGGATTTTCATGTTCATCACATCTTTTAATTTCCCATAGATCGCTCATCCCAATCCAACTCTTTGGGTTATTTCAAGTTCTCGGTTCTGTTTTCCGATTGAAATGACTTGTATACAGGTGTACATAACAGTACTTTTTCTACCTCGGTTCTTCCATCTATTAGTAACACTTGTTGGTTTATTGGTACGTTGATCATAAATTTTGTTTTTGTGAAGTTAATTTCTAAACCGATTTTGTTGGCTTCTCTGTTTAGATCTTGTAGCATGTCTCTTAGCTGATCTTTGGTATTTGCAATATCGTCTGCAAATCTTAAGTTATTTAATATCTCGCCTGTTATTAGTATGCCTTTATTCTTCCAGTTTACTTCTTTAAATACACCTTCGAGCCTAATGTAAATAACTTAGGTGATATTATACCTCCTTGTCGCACTACTCAATTAACTACTATTTTCTTTGTATTTTCTAGCTGTTTGACCTGTAGCTTTGCTTTTTCATATATTTTTGTATGATGTCTGTCAGTGGCGGCTCTTGACATATCAATCGAGGGGGGCGCATTTCTTAAAAAAATACCATAATAGTAAGAAATCTTACCTAAATGGATGCAGAATGATTAAATTCAAACATTTCTTGAAAGTGGTATTCCGCTCTTCTATCTTTCTTGATATAAACACTCCTTGCACAAGTTTGTGATAAATTTAAATCAGGCAATGGCCTACCTAATTCTTTAATTTTTACTTTGTCCTCAATAGTCTACAAAAATCTATTTTCAATAAAGAACTAACACTATTCATTTTTATTAAATTATTTCTATTAAATATATTCTTAGAGAACCACGTGGCAAAATCGTACATACGTAACTACACAGAACAATACAACTGTCTTATATGGCTATTTTATATCAATTTTCCTGTATACTAGACTAGGCTTCTCTGTTGGGACGCTAAAGAATGCGGTCCGGAACAGCTTGAAACAACGATATATTCTTAGCTGTAGAAGCAGCGTGACGTCACGTTACCATAACAACCCGGACATAACAATGAAACAGATGATATACTGCATACGGTCGCTCTCACTCTACCGCTTGCAGCGAATAAGATGAGTGCATATGCACTTAACTCATGCTTGCTCGCCGCCACACCGTGTTGTGTTGAGTGCTATCGAAACTCAAGGTTTATATTTTAGGAAAAATAATGCAGTGTTAAAATATCACAATACAATTATATATCTACGGTGATGCGCTCAATATTCAGGGTTGGGCGCGCGGCCGTGCGGCCTCGAAAGAAACGGCTACTGATGTCTGTGTATCTGGAGTCAATGCGGGCATTTCTCATGGCTCGTAATATTGCCCTAATCTTGATAGTATCGAACGCTTTTCGAAAGTTGATAAAGGCTATCCATATAGGTATATTGTATTCGGTTATGTTCTCAATAAGCGTCCTTACTGTATGTCGATGTTCAATTCTGCTAAATTGTTTCCTGAACCCGGCTTGATCTTCGGGTTGGTACAGTACTAGTTTGTTTTCCAGTCTATTCATGATTATTCTACTAAAGAGCTTGTAGACCTGTGAGAGCAGCCTTATAGGTGGATAATTTTCAAGATTATCTAGATCCCCTTTCTTGTATATTAATGTAACTATAGCATTTTCCCATCCTATTGTTATATCTCGTTTTTCAATGTACGTAACAAATAGCTTTCTAAGTTCTTCAACCATTGCACTCTCCGAATCCTTTAGCATCTCAGGTAATATGTCGTCATTCTGCTTTTCCATATTTCATCTGCCTACGTGTATTTCTACATTTTTTGTCTCGATCTCGGGAATTTCTTCTGAGTTAATGTTCATTATCCTTCTGTCCTTGTTTTTATTTTCCTTGTTCACTATTTCGTTTTGAATTTTATTTTCGTAATGAGTTTCTACTATCTTAACGATATCCTGCCTGTCATTTATTATATTTCCTTAATTTATTATGTATATTATATTTTCACTTTGATTATTTCCCTCTTTGGTACACCTCTCTTCTCAATAAATTAAAACCTTTATTTCGTTCTATCAGGTCTTCTAACATTGTTGTTTTATATTCATCTATGTCTCTTTTAGCCATTTTTCTTGCTGTCTTAATTGATTTTTCAAATTCGACAGTGTGTCCTTTCTGTTCTCTTATCAATTGTCTTCTCTTTTCCAACATTTGTTTGTTGTCCGCCTATAGTCCATCTAATTTTCTTATATTTGGATTCCAATACATTTATCATAATATCTGTTAGTATAGGATATCACCCAAATACCGCAACTTAAAGCATTAAGTAGCTAGCTGTACATTTCGAAGGCTATGCCCCCATCTTCAGTAGCATAAGATAAAACTAAATAAAATACCTCTGTCACGAATCGTTATTGATATACTATTAAATAAATAAGTCAACATGACACAAGCATTTCAAAAGTCAATGTTATTGCAATTATTTATAGAATGTATAGTAAAGGGAAAAGCGGATATGGTTAGATTAGAGTATATATGCTTAGGATAGATTAATATTGCATGCTGTTTTTAATCAGTCTATTGTGGATTTCCACAAAACAAAACGCTAATGTTATCAGAGAACGAAAATAATATTATTTCTGCAAGCGTTTTGAAAAGTACATTTTTTACTTGTTATTTTACTGTCTAAATAACACTCCTTTAGGCACTAGTACTTAAAATGGATGCACTTTTAAGCGCTACTGCCTAAATTTTTAGGAACCAATCTCTATAATTGGTTTAAAAGTATCCAATGAAAACATTATCTACACAATTTTAATTGATGTCTCATGAAATGAAAACAATCAAATATCACCCAAAACTGTAAAGTTTTTATTCAACATTTTGTAACCGGAAGTGGAAGTTTTCACTTATACTTACAAAACTAAGTTATGTTACAACTCTGTTAACAATGAAGTCTAAATACTTTTCCATAACATTTGTGAGAATTCTCATAGCATAATGAGTGGTTTCTTAGTAATCCACCAGAAAAATAATCCTGCCTGTAGTCTAGAATTACTTAAATGTGAAATATTTTTTTAGTTGTCCGAAAATGATATTTACAACATGTTTTAAACTATTATAAAAGAAAATTACTTAGGAAAAATGAAGTATGCTTTGAAAGATAACATCTACATTGAAAAGGCACGATTACCGTTTTAAATAATAATTTGAGTGCAGAAAAAATACAATAAAAACTTTTATCGAGCTAAAAAAGCGCAAATCGATTTATAATTAACAGTTTCAACTACTTACTTTAACTACTTGCTTGACGGTACTGGGAGCATTCTTAGCAGTAGTATTGCCACGACCAGGTCCGCGGCCTCCTTTGATCTCTTCCTTGGCCACAACACCCTTCTTGTCCAACTTGACTTCTAGTAAAAGCGGCTCCAAAGTACCGGTTTTCTCTTTGCCGAGGCCTTCGCCCGGTCGCCAGCCCATCTTCTGCAGCAAGTGCATACCCATGCCACCAGTCACAGGTGCAGCGGTCTGCAGTTGATCCTATACGCATAAGCATATATACGAAAATGATTATATAAAGCACATTAAATTTCACTTATTGAAAGAAACACTAGGTCTTTTAAAGATGTGATGTGGCTACGATGCAAGTTGTAATATTTATATGCAGAACGGCTGCTATTTTTTAAACCACACACAAATACTTTTTTATAATTTTGATAGCGACTTTTGCCCAGGAAATTTATTTTGTTGCAGCCGCTTTAAAGATATAAAAGTTATTGTGATTTATATCTTGCCAGATTGTTGGTAATGGGTCTCTAGTTTAGTTAGCTAGTCCTCAATCCTAAGGATGTTGAAGCAGCACGCCACGCCGATCTATGGTTAGCTAATTCCTTCATCTCTCTTATGTTCATCGTAACGTCTTCTGCTATCTGACCCACATACTAATTCTTATCATACGCTAACTCATACACATACTTCTCTTCTCCCCTACTAACTCTAGCATAGCTTCATTTGTTACTTTATCTTCCCAACCAATCCTCGTCATCCTCTATAGCACCACATTTCGAATGATTCTATTCTACGTTACTCTTCCTTACTTATAGTCCAGGCCTCACACCCGTACAATGCTACACTCCACACATATGTGCTATCCTAAATTTTATATTTACCTTATTTCGGTTATCCCTCCCTCGCGTAACAGCAGATGCAGGCATGTTTTTTATAATAATCCGGCTAACACAAATTCTGGTATTAATTCTCCAATATGCCGATTGTGTTCTATCTAAAATTCATTATCATCTTCTAATAAAGAAATTGACTTATTTCTACAAACACAAACCACGTTCAAGTCGAAAATATTAACGTTATAAATTTTATTTCAGCAGAAGCAAATATGTTATCTTATAAATAATTTGTATGTTCGGTTTAGCTGTAAAGTCAAATTGTTGTATGTCCAATTTTTATAAATAAATAAATAATCAAATAAATACTTCTCTTCTCCCCTATTAACTCTAGTACGGCTTCATTTGTTACTTTATCTTACCAACCAATCCTCATCATCCCCCTATAGCATTATATTTAAAATGCTTCTATTCTACGTTTCTCTTCCTTTCCAGGCCCCACACCCGTAGATTCCTATAGTCCACGCCTCACACCCGTACCTCACTTTTTTTTTCAAATACCCAAGTCAATATTTCAACTTAAAGTATGCTCTTATTCTAGAAATGCTATCCTCCATTTTATATCTACCTTATTTCGGTTATCCTTTGTAATCCTATTTCCTAAATAATAAAAGTTTGCCACTTCTTCTATTCTAAACCTCATTCGCTTGCATTCCTTTTTGTCAAACCTCATCACTTTGGTCTTGCCTATTTTTATTTTCATGATATAATCCCTAGTTATTACTTCCTGCATACCATTTAATACCTGTTCCAAATTTTGCTCCCTTTCTTCCAAGATAGCTATTTCGTCGGCGAATCTCAACATATATATTTTCTCTCCCTGAATTTTCACTACACTATACTCTTCTTTTACCTTGTTTATTGCATCTTCTATATATAGATTAAATAATAGCGGCGAAAGTGTACATTCCTGCCTGACTCTTGCTGTCTCTTCTTCCTCTTTAATTCTAACAAAAGCAGTTTGATGTATATATAGGTATAAAATGATTCTGCTATCCTTATAATCCATTCTCGTTTCTTTTAAGATTCTAAACATAATGTCCCAATCAACATTAACGAATGTCTTTTCTAAATCTACGAAAGCTATGTAAGTTGCCTTTCCTACTCTCATTCTTTCTTCAACTACCATTCATAGTGTTAAGATTGCCTCCCTCGGCCCTCTGTTCTTCCTAAAATCAAACTGAACTTCTCCTAGCCTAGTAGAAGAAATTCTACTTCTTCTCATCTTCTATAAATAATCCTTAACAATGATCCTATAGTTCTCAAACAAATCGGGTAATACCTTCTTCGGCATTGTCACTATTTTACTGCGCTGAAATCCTGTGGTACTTCTCCATCATATATTTTACAAACTATCCTGTATAATTGATCTTGCATCCTTTCCCCTGCGTGCTTTATTAATTCTGCTGGTATTATATCAACTCCTGCTGCTTTTTTATTCCTTAAATCTTATAATGCTCTATTAAACTCTGACCTAAGAATGCTAGGACCTAACTCATCTTGATCTAACTGTTCTACACCTCCTAGCTCCTCAATTTCCTGCCTACCTCTATATAATTCGTCGAGATACATCTTCCATCTTCTAACTTTGTCCTTAATTTCTGTGAACTTCTTACATTGTTTATCACATATAACGTTGCCCTTTGGTTTTACTTTAGAAAAAATGAAACTTAATTTTCCTGTAGCCCAAATCTACCTTACCTTTTTTTAAATATATCTCAATATCCCCTACATCCCAATTTTTCATTCATTATAAAACCTACACCTGATGCATGTCAATTATTTGACGCTGTGGTTATTATTCTATATTCTCCAGATGTTTACCCCTAACTTCGCTAATCCTTATGATATCAAATATAAGCCTCTCCATTTCTAAGTTCAAGTTCTATAATTTTCCCAACCTATTAAGACTACGCACATTCCACCCTTCGACTCGTAGAATTCCCGACCCAATTGGTCTAATCGGTTTCTTGCCCGCCCCAGAATCCGAAGAGCTGCCTGCCACATATTTCTACCGCAGAAGTAGTACTCTGAGCCATCGGCTACTAACCTGGGGTAATTCATTATTATAAATCGAATCGGGTGTCTAGTATTATATAAAAAAATGTTCTCTTATAAAGAAATAGTGATGGTAGTTTTAAGATTTTTGTTCACGGGATCTGGATTCGCGGAAAAGCTAGGGAAGGGTTAACTTAACTAAAATATGAGGTAATTATAAATTTGTCACTACGATGTTAAATATTTGTATAGAATATCACCTAAATGTCTAAATTGTATAGCAATCCGGGTGAATGACAGATGTATCTTTATTTGTTTTATTATTATGCTACTGAAGGTGGGGGCATAGCCTCCGAAATGCGCATCTTGCAAATAAATGCTTTGGGTTACGGTTTTTGGGTGATGTTTTACACAATTATTCAACGCCGTAGTGACGATTTTACAATAATTAAATACTTGTTTTTAACCGTGACAGTTACACAACTGTATATGCAATTGTATAGCAATTATGGTTAGTATTTTATTTATTTTTATGTTGTGCTATTGTAGATGGGCACGTACTTTTCGAACTGCGCATCTAGCTAATAAATACTTTCTGTTAAGGTATCTGAGTTATATTCTATATAATAATTAAATGAATGCTCTGAACACAAGCGATCTCGTATATAAGTTAGGTATTAAAACTCGGGTAATAAAACTACTGAATTTCGAACGCAACCAAATCAAAGAAAATGATTTCATTTAGTTTACTTTCTAGAAATCGCCTCTTTTGCACTGTTGTTTCTATACTTGCAACTACTCTCCCTACCCACATGCACAATACTCTATTCGTTTTCTATTCTTCCATCCTTCCTAGGAAATCATCAGTTAGCCGTAAGTTACGCTAGTCCATTTTTCATTATCTATTAATCATTTAGTGAATTACTTCACTACCAACCAACAATTGCGACGCATCTACACTCAAAAGAGCACTAACTTTCAGTTGTACACTGTAATGTACAACTTAAAATCGCATACAAACACATACCTCTAATTTTTTTTGGCTACTTAAGGTGACAATACACAACCTTTTTTAATTAGAACTTTTGATGTGATGTTAATATTAATAATGTATCTTAAAAAGTCTTACGATATTTTGGAAAAGAAATAAAACAATTTTGTGAAACAAATTCGTTTAAATCAACTAGAGACGGTATTGTAAAATCATCATTACGGCAAAAAATGTATGATCCAAATCGTAGGCAATAAACCTATCTTCGTTCGACAAATACGTAGACGATTTTAGATTAACAGATTAAAGTTAGATTTAAGAAAGCTTTAACTCATTTCATATTAAATAGCAAAGATAAAAGTGCAGTAGCCGATTTTTGATTCAGATTGAAATTAGTTCAAAGAATAAAATCAAATTTAATGAATTCATTTAAAAAAATATCACTACGGTGTTAAATGATAGTATATAATATCACCCAAATACCGTAACTTAAAGCATTAAGTAGCTAGATGCTTTAAGTTACGGTATTTGGGTGATATTCTATACTATTAATGAATTCAGATTTAGATCTAATTCATTGACCTGCCTATTCATTTTATTTCAATATAGACTAACTATTCTTTTAGTAGTTTCAGTTAGACTACCGCTGCATTATTATTTACACGCATGCGTAATATATTATAGTTTTCATCATCCAGCATATGCGTTCATAATATATACGAAAAAGGCCTCATGAGGACATATGGCAATAACGGTGAGCGAAATTTTTATTATTGCGCTACTATAATGGGGCATAACCATCGGAGGCAGCATTAAATGTTTTGTGTTACGATATTTGGCAACTAATATTCTATTCCATTCGATAAGGTCGTTTTATTAGATAATAAGTTGGTTAATAATTATTAATTTTGAAATAATGAATTCTAAATAAATATTATTAAATCATTATTGAAGTTCTTATCGTTTAACTCGGTAAATAAACTGTAATAAAATAATAGTTGAAATCTAAAAAAGTATTTCAATAAAATAAAACGCCGAGTGGCCTATCCGGGTAATGCATTGAGCATCGATAACCAGAGTTAAGCAATGTCTCGCTAGGTCAGTGCTTGGATGGTGACAGTAGCTCAGCGCCAACTATCCTCTATACTCGGTACAGTTCTTAGTTGGGATACAATTAACTGAGCTTTAGCGGAATTGCGAACTGCTATAGTAACAGGCTTCCCACCCTTCCCATATGTTCCTAATATCCTCTACAACTGCACTCTGTAATTACGATTATATCCTGTTGAGATAGTTTCCACAAAACAAAAATTTAAAAAAAAACCATCCGAAGGATCGTCTGAAACCTCAACGTATTATTGATATTATATTTGTTTATAATGTGATGAGCTAATATGCATTAAGCATTCCCTGTCATTTTACAGTTTCCTTAAGATATAGGTACCTTATTTAAAATCATAGAGTTGCGCACATTTCTTTACTTAATATTAATTATTAAAGAATATACTGTCCTTGATAATAGAATAATTATAAATGTAAATGGGAAAAGCACAGCAGTGATTTTATTGCACGGCAATCAAATTAACGTAAATGTTTTGGATTACATTTAATTCTTCATCAAAGCTGAAAGTATATTTAAAGCAAGTTATTAAAAAAAGAATAAATACGGAATTTATGTATCCGTTTCCTTATAAAATGTAAGGTTAGTTAAATTTACACTGTTGTCAATCCCCGGGACTGCTTGGAAATAGCATGCTATGCCGATCCCTCTTGAGCAAATTCTTTCATTCTGTCATCCTGCACTATCTGACTTATATACATTAACGTGGGTCTACCTACCACTTCCTTTCCTTCTTCTCTGCCTTCTTTGTTATAATATTTTCACAATTAATAACATGGCCAACTAGTCTATTTTTCTTACGCTGTAATTCCTTTCAAATCCTCTTTTCCTCAACTAAATCTAGCAGTCTCACTTCTCACTCTATCTATCCAACCAATCCTTTTACATTTCTCTTCTTTTTCTATTGTCCGCGCCTATTAACCGTACAATACCACTCAACACGTATGCCTTTACTAACCTTTTCTTACAATACCTAGATCAATATTTGACTTTAAAATTTCCTTTTCTAGAAATTTCCTTTCTCCCTTTCTACAAATGCCTTCGTACATTGTGCTATCCAATATTTTATATCTACTTTACTCTGACAATCCTTTTTCATTATATTTTCTAAATATCAAGTCTCACATTCCCTCTATTCTATCATCTCCTATACGAATCTTCCGATTTCGCTTGCTTTTTATTACACTTTAGTCAAACTTATATTTATTTTCATGTTATAATCTCTAGTTATTATTTCCTGCATACCTGTTCAAACTTCTGCTTTTTTTTTTTTTTAATTGCATATCGTCGGTGAACCTCAACCTCATTCTTCTGCCTGAATTTTCATGGCTATACACTATATATTCTTCTTCAACCTTATTTATTTGCATCTTCTATATAGATTAAATACTAACGGCAAATTTATACATTCCTGCTCGACTCATTTTTCAATAAAAGAGGTGAATGTGGATGGTGCGACAATGAAGGAGATCGACAAATATTTTTTGACCCTTGTCCTTGTGTATTATGCAATTATTTTTAAAGTAGAGAAGAAGGAACATAGGTATATATAAAGACAGTGCATTAAAATGAATAAGGAGTTCGTTCTTAACAGATTAACATGGCATGCAATCCTTTAAAAATTTCTATGATTATCTATCACGTATTTAAGAGTTTTTGTGTTTATATGCAATTAAATTATTATTGCCCTTTTCCCGATATGTTCTACAATAAAGATTTACTAATTTCCGTGATATACGTAACTATTAATTCAGCATGGCAGATATTAGAACTTACCGTTACACGACTTCAATATAAATTAAATGACGAAGGTCACCATATTTCCTCATTGTGGTCTTCAAACTATCGCACTTGTGTGTAGCCTAAAACAAATTCTCAGGTGACAGATTTTGTAAGTAAAAAACCGAGGAACTCGATTTATATCATTACAAAATCGTCCACAAAATATCATAGAATAGAGGGTTTAAACTTTTATAAATATTCAATTTTGATACAAATTGGTGTTCCAAATTTTTTTGCATGAAATGGAGTAATGATTAAAAAAAACTTGTTCTAGGTAATGTAATTGCACAGAGAAGTGGAAAAACATTTTAGATTGAATAATGCACAAAAAATACAAATTAAATGCACATCATGAATTATAACGTTGGAAAAACTGGAAATTTGTTTTTTTTCGTAATCCTATTTTTTTCGACACAAATTGTTTGATACGGGTTGGCATATTATCATGTTATGTATTTAAAATCATATACAATCACTGCCGAATATCTCATATTTCGACAAAGAATATAATTAGTTTTTAAATGAGGTAAGAATGGATTAACAAAGTTCTATATGAATTCTTGCAGTTTGACGATATATTGACATTGCCATTGAAACTGGATTTTGAATTTGTATGACTGCAAGCATTATTTTATTATTTACCGGTAAATGTTACAGGCATATTCTGCGGTATTCTATTCTTTATTATTATCCTAATTATAATGTTATAACAGTTTTGACAACTAAATTCGTTATCACATGAAATTTTATTGGTTAATTATTTGTTAATATTGTGAAAATAGTAATATTGGTGCTTGTTATAAATGACAATGATTAGAATAAAGCAAATTAACCGGCAACTTGTTCGGTATTCCCTGGCCTAGAGTATATAATTATGAGTAGATGATAATCGGCCGATGATAAAAATATTACGTTACACTTAATATTAAAGAAACAAAGACGCCGATTCTTTAGACAACAACTATCTTCAATTGTCATATTTTGTAGTCACAATCCAACGTTAGGGAACGTTTTTTTTTTTGAAGCTGTTAGTGGAAGGAAAAACAACTTTTTATGCTGCTGTTGGACCGCTCAAATTGATTTATTTTAAAGAACTTTTATGTTATATATTGTGAAACAGAAACTAAAAATATAATTATTAACGTTTTTAAAATCTTTGTTTCATGTTATCTAACCCACAGATAGCGGTATTTCTGACGATTGAAAAATATCATATTTTATTTGGCTTTTCGTGGTACATTCGTAATTGTTGTCTACAAATTTGGTACAAAAAGTATGACTTTAGCTCATTAAAAAATATATTATACATATTTTTGGAACAATTTATATCAATTATGATTTTCTTAAAGATTATGCTGTATTATTTACCTCCACCTATTTAATGACATTTTGTATGAACCACAGCCATAGAATCCACCTCTATATATATGAAGTGGTCTATGCCTGATAACATTTTCGATTTAACCTGAAAATTTGTTAGAGGTCCACCTTAGTTTCCACCAGAACTGAATTCTAGTTAAAACTAAAGTTTATGATCTATATAAGAGTTGACCCTAAACCAATGACTATGTATATAACACATACAAATTCCATTGTTCGCATTTGATTAGTTTTGGTGATCCTGTTGCCATCTCTTTATATTTCTCCAAATTTGACCTCAATGTTATCTTTGAGTTATAGGATATAATATTGCGGCCATCCTCAAGGTATTTAGTCCTAGGCTATGATGTTCAATATATGCGAAATCATTTACAAACTGATAAATTAAATGGTCTTTGCATAAATTAAAATGTACAGGGTGATTCACATTCGAGCTCATCATTCAGATATTGCGATTGCAATTTACTTCAACTTCTTAACTTAGCGGTACACTGCTGCGAAAATATTTACCAGTGAATACCGAAAAAAAAACAATCAATAATTACTGCCTGAAAAAGCATTGCAATAATAGTCTTGCACTAGACCTATTTATTTATATTCTTTAGAAGCTCTGAAATATTGAATTTCTTACAACACAACACTTTTTATTTTTTATATAATTATAATGACTGTCGAAATTCGTTAAAGCTAGGTGAGCAATCAACTTTAATCACCATGTAGATTTTTTTTAATATGTTGCAATACACTGTTTGTTACAAAAAAACATTTTTAGCATAAAGATGCTATAATTCGACCCTTTTCAACTGCGCTGCATATTTACTGTGAATTGAGGTATTTTCTCTACGGGAAATTAAATATTGAGAAAATCAGTAAATTAGATTTTTTGTCGGTCATTTTTTACTCTGATCGGTTACAAGGACGGTGCGCCAAACACAGGGAATGAATATATCTGTCCCAAAGTGTTTTATTAATTTTTTAATTTAAATTTTTAAATACTCTGATTAAAAATTTGAATCTGAAATATGATCATGTATGATTTATTAGATAGCCATGAATCTCAGGGATTGGGTGGAAACAGCACGCCATGCCGATCTCTCTACTGAGCCAACTTCTTCATAGTTGTTCATACTAACTCTAGTATGAACTGTAAATGTAAATCTGTGTACCCCTTTCTTTCTACTTTGGTTTCTATTACAAATTCTATAACACATCCATGTATAAGAATATGGCCTACTAGTCTACTACGCTGTAATACCTGCCAAATATTTCTGTTTTATAATTAACGTTCATATGTCACTCTATCTAACATCGATAATTCTTAGCACAATATTTGAATTTTTTCAATTTTAGGGTTATCTTCCTTTCCTATTGTCCACACCCCACAGCCGTACAATGTTACGCTCCACACATATGCCTTTAATAACCTTTTCCTAATAACTAAGTCAATATTAAACATTAAAATTTGCTTCATTTTCTACGAATGCCTTCCTATCCTGTACTATGCTACATTTGATATCTACCGTATTTATTATCCTATGTACTTCCATTTCCTAAACAATAAAAATCTGCTACTTCATCTATTCACATCTTGTCCCACCTCATCACCTTGGTATTACTGTATTTATTTTCATATCATAATCTTTAATCATTATTTCCTGTATACCATTGAATGCCTGTTCTAGATTCTATTCTCTTTCTTCCAAGATAGCTATATCATCGGCAAACCTCAATATACCTATTTCATCTTCCTGACTTTTAAAGTCTATTAAACCCTATTAATACTCTACCTTAACCTTGTTTATTTACATATTTCTCTCTCTGTGTATATTATATATATAAAATATAACATCGACGAAAATGTACATCCCCGTCTGACTTGCTTTCCTATTTTACTTTCTCATCTTCCCCCGCAATTCAAAATAACCTAAAATGAACGACCCAAGAAATAATATTAAATCTCAACTTTCAATGATTTATTAAAGTATTAAACGCGCAATTTCAACGTTTGTCCATATCCCAGGATTTTTAGGGACTTTTTCACATCAATTTATTATTATTAAAGAGTCCGCAATCCTAAAGATTGGTTGGAAACAGCACGCCATGCCGATCTATCCTGAGCTAATCCCTTCATCTCCCTATAGCTATTCATCTCAACGTCTTCAACTATCTGACTCACATACTCCAATCTAGGCCTACCTACCCCTCTCTTTCCCTCCACTCTACCTTCTATGATCAATTGCATAATCCCCCCATGCCTAAGAATATGCCCTACTAATCTGTCTCTCCTACGCTGTAACACTCTCCAGATACTTCTCTTCTCCCCTACTAACTCTAGTACAGCTTCATTTGTTACTTTATCTTCCCAACCAATCCTCATCATCCTCCTATAACACCACATTTCGAATGCTTGTAATCTACGCTTCTCTTCCTTTCCTATAGTCCACGCCTCACACCCGTACAGTGCTACACTCCAAACATATACCTTCAGTAATCTTTTTCTAATACCCAAGTCAATATTTGATCTTAAAATCTGTTCTTTTTCTACGAATGCCTTCCTACCCTGTGCTATCCTACACTTTATATCTACCTTGCTTCGATTATCTTTTGTGATTCTACTGCCTAAATAACAAAAATCTGACACTTCTTCGATTCTATTATCTCCTATTGAGATCCTCATTTTTCTACTGCATTCCTTTTTGTCACACCTCATCACTTTAGTTTTACCTATATTTATTTTCATGTTAAAATCCCTAGTCAATACTGCCTGCATACCATTCAATACCCTTTCTAAATTCTTTTCGCTTTCTTCCAATATAGCTATATCGTCGGCGAATCTCAACATATATATTTTCTCTCCCTGTACATTCACACCTACACTATACTCTTCTTTTACTTTGTTTATTGCATCTTCTATATATAGATTAAATAATAACGGTGAGAGTGTACATCCCTGCCGAACTCCCTTCCCTATTTTTGCTACCTCTTCTTCCCCCTCAATTCTAACTAAGGCAGTTTGGTGTTTATATAAATTAAAAATTATTCTCCTATCCTTATAATCTATACCCGTTTCTTTTAAAATTCTAAACATTATGTCCCAATCAACATTAACGAATGTCTTTTCTAAATCTACGAAAGCTATGTAAGTTGCCTTTCCTACTCTCATTCTTTCTTCAACTACCATTCATAGTGTTAAGATTGCCTCCCTCGGCCCTCTGTTCTTCCTAAAATCAAACTGAACTTCTCCTAGCCTAGTAGAAGAAATTCTACTTCTTCTCATCTTCTATAAACAATCCTTAACAATGATCCTATAGTTCTCAAACAAATCGGGTAATACCTTCTTCGGCATTGTCACTATTTCACTGCGCTGAAATCCTGTGGTACTTCTCCATCATATATTTTACAAACTATCCTGTATAATTGATCTTGCATCCTTTCCCCTGTGTGCTTTATTAATTCTGCTGGTATCATATCAACTCCTGCTGCTTTTTTATTCCTTAAATCATATAATGCTCTATTAAACTCTGACCTAAGAATGCTAGGACCTAACTCATCTTGATCTAACTGTTCTACACCTCCTAGCTCCTCAATTTCCTGCCTACCTCTATATAATTCGTCGAGATACATCTTCCATCTTCTAACTTTGTCCTTAATTTCTGTGAACTTCTTACATTGTTTATCACATATAACGTTGCCCTTTGGTTTTACTTTAGAAAAAATGAAACTTAATTTTCCTGTAGCCCAAATCTACCTTACCTTTTTTTAAATATATCTCAATATCCCCTACATCCCAATTTTTCATTCATTATAAAACCTACACCTGATGCATGTCAATTATTTGACGCTGTGGTTATTATTCTATATTCTCCAGATGTTTACCCCTAACTTCGCTAATCCTTATGATATCAAATATAAGCCTCTCCATTTCTAAGTTCAAGTTCTATAATTTTCCCAACCTATTAAGACTACGTACATTCCACCCTTCGACTCGTAGAATTCCCGACCCAATTGGTCTAATCGGTTTCTTGCCCGCCCCAGAATCCGAAGAGCTGCCTGCCACATATTTCTACCGCAGAAGTAGTACTCTGAGCCATCGGCTACTAACCTGGGGTAATTCATTATTATAAATCGAATCGGGTGTCTAGTATTATATAAAAAAAATGTTCTCTTATAAAGAAATAGTGATGGTAGTTTTAAGATTTTTGTTCACGGGATCTGGATTCGCGGAAAAGCTAGGGACGGGTTAACTTAACTAAAATATGAGGTAATTATAAATTTGTCACTACGATGTTAAATATTTGTATAGAATATCACCTAAATGTCTAAATTGTATAGCAATCCGGGTGAATGACAGATGTATCTTTATTTGTTTTATTATTATGCTACTGAAGGTGGGGGCATAGCCTCCGAAATGCGCATCTTGCAAATAAATGCTTTGGGTTACGGTTTTTGGGTGATGTTTTACACAATTATTCAACGCCGTAGTGACGATTTTACAATAATTAAATACTTGTTTTTAACCGTGACAGTTACACAACTGTATATGCAATTGTATAGCAATTATGGTTAGTATTTTATTTATTTTTATGTTGTGCTATTGTAGATGGGCACGTACTTTTCGAACTGCGCATCTAGCTAATAAATACTTTCTGTTAAGGTATCTGAGTTATATTCTATATAATAATTAAATGAATGCTCTGAACACAAGCGATCTCGTATATAAGTTAGGTATTAAAACTCAGGTAATAAAACTACTGAATTTCGAACGCAACCAAATCAAAGAAAATGATTTCATTTAGTTTACTTTCTAGAAATCGCCTCTTTTGCACTGTTGTTTCTATACTTGCAACTACTCTCCCTACCCACATACACAATACTCTATTCGTTTTCTATTCTTCCATCCTTCCTAGGAAATCATCAGTTAGCCGTAAGTTACGCTAGTCCATTTTTCATTATCTACTAATCATTTAGTGAATTACTTCACTACCAACCAACAATTGCGACGCATCTACACTCAAAAGAGCACTAACTTTCAGTTGTACACTGTAATGTACAACTTAAAATCGCATACAAACACATACCTCTAAATTTTTTTGGCTACTTAAGGTGACAATACACAACCTTTTTTAATTAGAACTTTTGATGTGATGTTAATATTAATAATGAATCTTAAAAAGTCTTACGATATTTTGGAAAAGAAATAAAACAATTTTGTGAAACAAATTCGTTTAAATCAACTAGAGACGGTATTGTAAAATCATCATTACGGCAAAAAATGTATGATCCAAATCGTAGGCAATAAACCTATCTTCGTTCGAGATTAAGAGATTAAAGTTAGATTTAAGAAAGCTTTAACTCATTTCATATTAAATAGCACAGATAAAAGTGCAGTAGCCGATTTTTGATTCAGATTGAAATTAGTTCAAAGAATAAAATCAAATTTAATGAATTCATTTAAAAAAATATCACTACGGTGTTAAATGATAGTATATAATATCACCCAAATACCGTAACTTAAAGCATTAAGTAGCTAGATGCTTTAAGTTACGGTATTTGGGTGATATTCTATACTATTAATGAATTCAGATTTAGATCTAATTCATTGACCTGCCTATTCATTTTATTTCAATATAGACTAACTATTCTTTTAGTAGTTTCAGTTAGACTACCGCTGCATTATTATTTACACGCATGCGTAATATATTATAGTTTTCATCATCCAGCATATGCGTTCATAATATATACGAAAAAGGCCTCATGAGGACATATGGCAATAACGGTGAGCGAAATTTTTATTATTGCGCTACTATAATGGGGCATAACCATCGGAGGCAGCATTAAATGTTTTGTGTTACGATATTTGGCAACTAATATTCTATTCCATTCGATAAGGTCGTTTTATTAGATAATAAGTTGGTTAATAATTATGAATTTTGAAATAATGAATTCTAAATAAATATTATTAAATCATTATTGAAGTTCTTATCGTTTAACTCGGTAAATAAACTGTAATAAAATAATAGTTGAAATCTAAAAAAGTATTTCAATAAAATAAAACGCCGAGTGGCCTATCCGGGTAATGCATTGAGCATCGATAACCAGAGTTAAGCAATGTCTCGCTAGGTCAGTGCTTGGATGGTGACAGTAGCTCAGCGCCAACTATCCTCTATACTCGGTACAGTTCTTAGTTGGGATACAATTAACTGAGCTTTAGCGGAATTGCGAACTGCTATAGTAACAGGCTTCCCACCCTTCCCATATGTTCCTAATATCCTCTACAACTGCACTCTGTAATTACGATTATATCCTGTTGAGATAGTTTCCACAAAACAAAAATTTAAAAAAAAACCATCCGAAGGATCGTCTGAAACCTCAACGTATTATTGATATTATATTTGTTTATAATGTGATGAGCTAATATGCATTAAGCATTCCCTGTCATTTTACAGTTTCCTTAAGATATAGGTACCTTATTTAAAATCATAGAGTTGCGCACATTTCTTTACTTAATATTAATTATTAAAGAATATACTGTCCTTGATAATAGAATAATTATAAATGTAAATGGGAAAAGCACAGCAGTGATTTTATTGCACGGCAATCAAATTAACGTAAATGTTTTGGATTACATTTAATTCTTCATCAAAGCTGAAAGTATATTTAAAGCAAGTTATTAAAAAAAGAATAAATACGGAATTTATGTATCCGTTTCCTTATAAAATGTAAGGTTAGTTAAATTTACACTGTTGTCAATCCCCGGGACTGCTTGGAAATAGCATGCTATGCCGATCCCTCTTGAGCAAATTCTTTCATTCTGTCATCCTGCACTATCTGACTTATATACATTAACGTGGGTCTACCTACCACTTCCTTTCCTTCTTCTCTGCCTTCTTTGTTATAATATTTTCACAATTAATAACATGGCCAACTAGTCTATTTTTCTTACGCTGTAATTCCTTTCAAATCCTCTTTTCCTCAACTAAATCTAGCAGTCTCACTTCTCACTCTATCTATCCAACCAATCCTTTTACATTTCTCTTCTTTTTCTATTGTCCGCGCCTATTAACCGTACAATACCACTCAACACGTATGCCTTTACTAACCTTTTCTTACAATACCTAGATCAATATTTGACTTTAAAATTTCCTTTTCTAGAAATTTCCTTTCTCCCTTTCTACAAATGCCTTCGTACATTGTGCTATCCAATATTTTATATCTACTTTACTCTGACAATCCTTTTTCATTATATTTTCTAAATATCAAGTCTCACATTCCCTCTATTCTATCATCTCCTATACGAATCTTCCGATTTCGCTTGCTTTTTATTACACTTTAGTCTAACTTATATTTATTTTCATGTTATAATCTCTAGTTATTATTTCCTGCATACCTGTTCAAACTTCTGCTTATTTTTTTTCTAAAATTGCATATCGTCGGTGAACCTCAACCTCATTCTTCTGCCTGAATTTTCATGGCTATACACTATATATTCTTCTTCAACCTTATTTATTTGCATCTTCTATATAGATTAAATACTAACGGCAAATTTATACATTCCTGCTCGACTCATTTTTCAATAAAAGAGGTGAATGTGGATGGTGCGACAATGAAGGAGATCGACAAATATTTTTTGACCCTTGTCCTTGTGTATTATGCAATTATTTTTAAAGTAGAGAAGAAGGAACATAGGTATATATAAAGACAGTGCATTAAAATGAATAAGGAGTTCGTTCTTAACAGATTAACATGGCATGCAATCCTTTAAAAATCTCTATGATTATCTATCACGTATTTAAGAGTTTTTGTGTTTATATGCAATTAAATTATTATTGCCCTTTTCCCGATATGTTCTACAATAAAGATTTACTAATTTCCATGATATACGTAACTATTAATTCAGCATGGCAGATATTAGAACTTACCGTTACACGACTTCAATATAAATTAAATGACGAAGGTCACCATATTTCCTCATTGTGGTCTTCAAACTATCGCACTTGTGTGTAGCCTAAAACAAATTCTCAGGTGACAGATTTTGTAAGTAAAAAACCGAGGAACTCGATTTATATCATTACAAAATCGTCCACAAAATATCATAGAATAGAGGGTTTAAACTTTTATAAATATTCAATTTTGATACAAATTGGTGTTCCAAATTTTTTTGCATGAAATGGAGTAATGATTAAAAAAAACTTGTTCTAGGTAATGTAATTGCACAGAGAAGTGGAAAAACATTTTAGATTGAAAAAGTTCAATGATACAAATTAAATGCACATCATGAATTATAACGTTGGAAAAACTGGAAATTTGTTTTTTTTTCGTAATGCTATTTTTTTCGACACAAATTGTTTGATACGGTTTGGCATATTATCATGTTATGTATTTAAAATCATATACAATCACTGCCGAATATCTCATATTTCGACAAAGAATATAATTAGTTTTTAAATGAGGTAAGAATGGATTAACAAAGTTCTATATGAATTCTTGCAGTTTGACGATATATTGACATTGCCATTGAAACTGGATTTTGAATTTGTATGACTGCAAGCATTATTTTATTATTTACCGGTAAATGTTACAGGCATATTCTGCGGTATTCTATTCTTTATTATTATCCTAATTATAATGTTATAACAGTTTTGACAACTAAATTCGTTATCACATGAAATTTTATTGGTTAATTATTTGTTAATATTGTGAAAATAGTAATATTGGTGCTTGTTATAAATGACAATGATTAGAATAAAGCAAATTAACCGGCAACTTGTTCGGTATTCCCTGGCCTAGAGTATATAATTATGAGTAGATGATAATCGGCCGATGATAAAAATATTACGTTACACTTAATATTAAAGAAACAAAGACGCCGATTCTTTAGACAACAACTATCTTCAATTGTCATATTTTGTAGTCACAATCCAACGTTAGGGAACGTTTTTTTTTTTGAAGCTGTTAGTGGAAGGAAAAACAACTTTTTATGCTGCTGTTGGACCGCTCAAATTGATTTATTTTAAAGAACTTTTATGTTATATATTGTGAAACAGAAACTAAAAATATAATTATTAACGTTTTTAAAATCTTTGTTTCATGTTATCTAACCCACAGATAGCGGTATTTCTGACGATTGAAAAATATCATATTTTATTTGGCTTTTCGTGGTACATTCGTAATTGTTGTCTACAAATTTGGTACAAAAAGTATGACTTTAGCTCATTAAAAAATATATTATACATATTTTTGGAACAATTTATATCAATTATGATTTTCTTAAAGATTATGCTGTATTATTTACCTCCACCTATTTAATGACATTTTGTATGAACCACAGCCATAGAATCCACCTCTATATATATGAAGTGGTCTATGCCTGATAACATTTTCGATTTAACCTGAAAATTTGTTAGAGGTCCACCTTAGTTTCCACCAGAACTGAATTCTAGTTAAAACTAAAGTTTATGATCTATATAAGAGTTGACCCTAAACCAATGACTATGTATATAACACATACAAATTCCATTGTTCGCATTTGATTAGTTTTGGTGATCCTGTTGCCATCTCTTTATATTTCTCCAAATTTGACCTCAATGTTATCTTTGAGTTATAGGATATAATATTGCGGCCATCCTCAAGGTATTTAGTCCTAGGCTATGATGTTCAATATATGCGAAATCATTTACAAACTGATAAATTAAATGGTCTTTGCATAAATTAAAATGTACAGGGTGATTCACATTCGAGCTCATCATTCAGATATTGCGATTGCAATTTACTTCAACTTCTTAACTTAGCGGTACACTGCTGCGAAAATATTTACCAGTGAATACCGAAAAAAAAACAATCAATAATTACTGCCTGAAAAAGCATTGCAATAATAGTCTTGCACTAGACCTATTTATTTATATTCTTTAGAAGCTCTGAAATATTGAATTTCTTACAACACAACACTTTTTATTTTTTATATAATTATAATGACTGTCGAAATTCGTTAAAGCTAGGTGAGCAATCAACTTTAATCACCATGTAGATTTTTTTTAATATGTTGCAATACACTGTTTGTTACAAAAAAACATTTTTAGCATAAAGATGCTATAATTCGACCCTTTTCAACTGCGCTGCATATTTACTGTGAATTGAGGTATTTTCTCTACGGGAAATTAAATATTGAGAAAATCAGTAAATTAGATTTTTTGTCGGTCATTTTTTACTCTGATCGGTTACAAGGACGGTGCGCCAAACACAGGGAATGAATATATCTGTCCCAAAGTGTTTTATTAATTTTTTAATTTAAATTTTTAAATACTCTGATTAAAAATTTGAATCTGAAATATGATCATGTATGATTTATTAGATAGCCATGAATCTCAGGGATTGGGTGGAAACAGCACGCCATGCCGATCTCTCTACTGAGCCAACTTCTTCATAGTTGTTCATACTAACTCTAGTATGAACTGTAAATGTAAATCTGTGTACCCCTTTCTTTCTACTTTGGTTTCTATTACAAATTCTATAACACATCCATGTATAAGAATATGGCCTACTAGTCTACTACGCTGTAATACCTGCCAAATATTTCTGTTTTATAATTAACGTTCATATGTCACTCTATCTAACATCGATAATTCTTAGCACAATATTTGAATTTTTTCAATTTTAGGGTTATCTTCCTTTCCTATTGTCCACACCCCACAGCCGTACAATGTTACGCTCCACACATATGCCTTTAATAACCTTTTCCTAATAACTAAGTCAATATTAAACATTAAAATTTGCTTCATTTTCTACGAATGCCTTCCTATCCTGTACTATGCTACATTTGATATCTACCGTATTTATTATCCTATGTACTTCCATTTCCTAAACAATAAAAATCTGCTACTTCATCTATTCACATCTTGTCCCACCTCATCACCTTGGTATTACTGTATTTATTTTCATATCATAATCTTTAATCATTATTTCCTGTATACCATTGAATGCCTGTTCTAGATTCTATTCTCTTTCTTCCAAGATAGCTATATCATCGGCAAACCTCAATATACCTATTTCATCTTCCTGACTTTTAAAGTCTATTAAACCCTATTAATACTCTACCTTAACCTTGTTTATTTACATATTTCTCTCTCTGTGTATATTATATATATAAAATATAACATCGACGAAAATGTACATCCCCGTCTGACTTGCTTTCCTATTTTACTTTCTCATCTTCCCCCGCAATTCAAAATAACCTAAAATGAACGACCCAAGAAATAATATTAAATCTCAACTTTCAATGATTTATTAAAGTATTAAACGCGCAATTTCAACGTTTGTCCATATCCCAGGATTTTTAGGGACTTTTTCACATCAATTTATTATTATTAAAGAGTCCGCAATCCTAAAGATTGGTTGGAAACAGCACGCCATGCCGATCTATCCTGAGCTAATCCCTTCATCTCCCTATAGCTATTCATCTCAACGTCTTCAACTATCTGACTCACATACTCCAATCTAGGCCTACCTACCCCTCTCTTTCCCTCCACTCTACCTTCTATGATCAATTGCATAATCCCCCCATGCCTAAGAATATGCCCTACTAATCTGTCTCTCCTACGCTGTAACACTCTCCAGATACTTCTCTTCTCCCCTACTAACTCTAGTACAGCTTCATTTGTTACTTTATCTTCCCAACCAATCCTCATCATCCTCCTATAACACCACATTTCGAATGCTTGTAATCTACGCTTCTCTTCCTTTCCTATAGTCCACGCCTCACACCCGTACAGTGCTACACTCCAAACATATACCTTCAGTAATCTTTTTCTAATACCCAAGTCAATATTTGATCTTAAAATCTGTTCTTTTTCTACGAATGCCTTCCTACCCTGTGCTATCCTATACTTTATATCTACCTTGCTTCGATTATCTTTTGTGATTCTACTGCCTAAATAACAAAAATCTGACACTTCTTCGATTCTATTATCTCCTATTGAGATCCTCATTTTTCTACTGCATTCCTTTTTGTCACACCTCATCACTTTAGTTTTACCTATATTTATTTTCATGTTAAAATCCCTAGTCAATACTGCCTGCATACCATTCAATACCCTTTCTAAATTCTTTTCGCTTTCTTCCCATATAGCTATATCGTCGGCGAATCTCAACATATATATTTTCTCTCCCTGTACATTCACACCTACACTATACTCTTCTTTTACTTTGTTTATTGCATCTTCTATATATAGATTAAATAATAACGGTGAGAGTGTACATCCCTGCCGAACTCCCTTCCCTATTTTTGCTACCTCTTCTTCCCCCTCAATTCTAACTAAGGCAGTTTGGTGTTTATATAAATTAAAAATTATTCTCCTATCCTTATAATCTATACCCGTTTCTTTTAAAATTCTAAACATTATGTCCCAATCTACATTATCAAATGCCTTTTCTAAGTCTACAAAGCTATGCAAGTTACCTTTTCTACCCTATTTCTTTTTTCTACTACCGTTCTTAGTGCTAGAATCGCCTCTCTCGTCCCTCTGTTTTTCCTAAAACCAAACTGATCTTCTCCTAGCCTTTCCTCTACTTTATTTTCTAATCTCCTATAAATAATCTTTAACAATATCTTCGATGCATGTGATAGTAGGCTAATGGTCCTATAGTTCTCACACAAATTAGCTCCTATTTTCTTCGGCATTGTTATTATTCTACTACGCTGAAAATCCTGTGGTACTTCTCCCTTCTCATATATTTTACAAACTAACCTGTATAATCGCTCCTGCATTTTTTCCCCTGCGTGTTTTATTAATTCGGCTGGTATCATATCAATCCCCGCTGCTTTGTTATTCCGTAAATCATTTAATGCTCTATGAAACTCTGACCTAAGTATGCTAGGACCTAAGTCATCCTCATCTATCTGTTCCACACTTTCTAGCTCCTCCATGTCCTGCCTACCTTTATATAAATCTTCAAGATACTCCTTCCATCTTATAGCTTTTTCCTTATTTTCTGTGAGTTCCTTACCCTGCTTATCACATATAATGTTACCCTTTGGTTTTACTTTAGAAAAATGTGACTTAATTTTCCTGTAGCCCAAATCTACTTTACCTCTTCTCATATCCTCCTCAATATCCTCACAGTTTCCTTTTATCCACTCTTCTTTCGCTAGCTTGCATTTCCTATTAATTAAGTTCCTTAGTTCCTTATATTTTTTCTGTCCTGCTTGTGTTTCCTATTTTAATTTTCCTTCTTGCTTCAATCATTTCCACTATTTCTTCCGTGATCCATTCCCTCCTACCTGCCCTTTTCTTTGTGCCTAATACTTCATTTGCTGCTGTAGTTAACCCATTTCTGATTTCCCTCCATTCGCAATCTATGTCGCTCCTTGATGTTCCATTAGCCATGATTTCTACTTTCTGCTTGTACTTTTCACATACATCAGCTAATTTTAACCTATCAATTTACTTTATGCATATATAATTAGTATAGAATATCACCCAAATACCGTAACTTAAAGCATTGATAATAATAATAAACAAAAGATAATCGAAGCAAGGTAGATATAAAGTGTAGGATAGCACAGGGTAGGAAGGCATTCGTAGAAAAAGAACAGATTTTAAGATCAAATATTGACTTGGGTATTAGAAAAAGATTACTGAAGGTATATGTTTGGAGTGTAGCACTGTACGGGTGTGAGGCGTGGACTATAGGAAAGGAAGAGAAGCGTAGATTACAAGCATTCGAAATGTGGTGTTATAGGAGGATGATGAGGATTGGTTGGGAAGATAAAGTAACAAATGAAGCTGTACTAGAGTTAGTAGGGGAGAAGAGAAGTATCTGGAGAGTGTTACAGCGTAGGAGAGACAGATTAGTAGGGCATATTCTTAGGCATGGGGGGATTATGCAATTGATCATAGAAGGTAGAGTGGAGGGAAAGAGAGGGGTAGGTAGGCCTAGATTGGAGTATGTGAGTCAGATAGTTGAAGACGTTGAGATGAATAGCTATAGGGAGATGAAGGGATTAGCTCAGGATAGATCGGCATGGCGTGCTGTTTCCAACCAATCTTTAGGATTGCGGACTCTCTAACTAACTAAAGCATTGACTAGCTAGACGTACATTTCGAAGGCTATGACCCCATCTTCAGTAGCACAAGATAAAATCTAAATAAAATACCTCTGTCACGAATCGTGATTGATATACTATTAAATAAATGAGTCAACATGACAGAAGCATTTCAAAATTGGCATATAATATGACCTTTTAAAACGATATATATTAATAATTAACGAAAATGACAAATTTAGGTCTGTGAAAACCTAAAATAACTAAAAATTAAATTAAAAATAGTTCTTAAAACACGTAAACCAATTGAAACTAGATTTAAGGAGCATTTAGCTCATTTCAGATTAAATAGAAAAGATAAAAGTGCTGCAGCCGAGCATATTTTTGAATCAGGTCATTCTATTCAAATTAGTTCACTTTAAATTACTTAAAAGTGTTTTGAATTATTCAATTTCTTCTTGTCTATTTAATTTATTTAATAAGAACAATTTTTAAATTTGTTTTTATTTTATTTATTATTTTTAGTTATTTTAGGTTTGACAAACATAAACTTGTCATTTTCGTTAATTATTAATTTATATTGTTTTAATAGGATTTATAGGTCATATTATATGCCAATTTTGAAATGCTTCAGTCATGTTGACTTATTTATTTAATAGTATATGAATTATGATTCGTGACAGAGGTATTTTATTTTGTTTTTATCTTGTGCTACTGAAGGTGGGGGCATAGACTTCGAAATATACATCTAGATTCTTAATGCTTTAAGTTACAATATTTGGGTGATATTCTATACTCATATTTAGCACCGGTGATAATTAAAAAAAAAACATATATAATTAATTTGAAACCAAAATGGATTTTTATATTGTTATAATAATTTTTATTATAAATCATTAAGACGAGCGATTAGAAAAAGCGCAGGGGGTTGTAGCTTATTCGTCAACACATAAAAGGTAAAAAGCTGTACAACTGTGATCGACTACTCTTTGCAACCAAAAAAGATATAGCAAGAAACTGTTTATGTAACATGAAGGGAAAACTAGAATGATGTAAAGCCATAATGTCGGATCTTTTATAAGTCCCAGCCAACTCATAAAAAAACTTAAGTTTCTATCCTATATCAGTGACATTATTACTCTAAAAAATGAATTTAAGTGGCAAAAATATAATTTTTGACATGGGTAATTTTCGGTTAATGTTGGTATACTTAAAGTGTAAAGTATATTAAGTTTCATTTCAACCCGTTAAAATATTTAAATAGAATCTATTTATATAAAAACTTTTTTTATTTCATCATTCTCTAAAGAATGAAAAAGCTCTTTCACACAATTGTTACAACTTATTTTGACTATAATTTACTATTTCAATTACATATCGAATCATGCAGCCTCATTAAATTAGATTGAATTAAACTACAAAATGTATACTTGGTTCGTAGTAATAGGTGAGTATACACTTGTTGAATAGATATCGATGAGATTAAGGCACAATTTATTTATTTGCTGCTCTACTAGTTTCAGCTTCTCCAAGCTATTCTCAAGAGCAATGTCTAGAAAGCAACAACTGAACAATAATTTAAAAAAACTTAAAGAACGACTAAACTTTTTGGCGCAATATACAAGCCCTGTATAATGCGCAAGTCTTGTATATTGAGCCAAAAAGTATAGTCGTTCTTCAAGTTTTTAAAATTATGTATTGTACAGTTGTTTCTTGGTGGATAATGCTCTTGAGAAGGGATTAGGGAAGCCAAAACTAGTAGGGCAGCAAATAAATAAATTGTGTACAATGAAATTGTGCCTTAATCTCATCGATATGTATACATAATTGCTGACAATGAAAAGCTTTTTGAGCATATTTTCTAAATTGAGGGTTGACATTTAAAGCTTTTTGATTAGGTGGCTGGGTATAATATGTTGTGGGATGCATCACTTACTAGTGATTACTAGTATTGTCATTTTAGTTATCTCTTCATGTTACAGAACTGGTTTTCAGCGATTCTTTAAATTTTTACTTGTTACAGAGATATAGCCATGTCAAATTGTTGCTTTGTACAGCCAACTAGAAATATAAACTTGAAGAAGAAAGATGAAGAAAACAAAAATGTTCCATTTGATGTTCATAACTATATAACAGGTCTATAGATAAGACATTTCAATAGTGAGCATTGAATGCGACCCACCCTATATTATAAAACTTTGTTTTATGTTTTATAACTGCGAAGTTCTCGAGGTGGATAATGTATTAAATAAGAAATACTGTATTTGTTTTACCGTTCTCTTAAATAATAAGTTAACAGGCGCGTACCGTAATTTATAGTGTCTCAGTGTGAAATTTATAGTACGAACAATAAGAGAGTGAGCAGTTGACGGCATGAGCTACTATTAATAAGAGTACTTATCATTTTTGTATACGTTTCGCATTATACTTCTTTTACGACCACACAAGTTTTTCGAATTATTCTCCAAAGCAATTTGTATGATATTGTTGTAATTGTGAAAATAGTATATTAAAAAACAAATTCCATTAGCTAGTTCCCGTTTGTAAAATTAGGCGCTTAGAATAGTGTTTTCTAAACGACAAGTAAGATAGGAAAATTAGAAATGAAGAGGCTTGAATTAGATATCATAGGGAATAACGAAGTGAGATAGAAAGAACAGTAGAATAAAAAGAAGAGGTAGGTAGGTCGATTGGAGTATGTGGGTCAGATAGTGGAGGATGTGTGGGATGAATAGCTATAGGGAAATGAAGGAATTCGCTCAGGTCAGCGTTGCGTGGTTTCTAACAAATCTCTAGAATTGATGACTAACAATCTGATTGAAAAAATGGTTAAGATGTTATAAATCTTAAAATCTTTACAGTAATTTATATTTTTTGATGTTCCGTTTTCATTACTTTATTTCTTTGGTAATAAAAACCAATCGAAAATTCGGCCAAGAGGATTATAAAAAGCGCCAGAATTTTGAGCAATTTCAGTATCAAAAGAAAACACTTTTTTATAATTCTACGATTATGTCTTGTGAACGTACTTATATTTATTAGAGAATTGTTTTGTAAAAGGAACCAAATTATTTTTAATTACAAGGATAATTAACTAATCAATTCTCTTAATTATATAATGCTTATGTATCATATATGTTATATGTATAATATGTATCTTCTATTTGAAGTGGTATTATAACTAAGTTCTTTCCTTCAAACCCATAAGCTATTTCCTTTTGGCAACATATTTTTTAATTTTTTTAAAAAAGGAATTTCACCGAGAAATAATTTTATTAGATATTAATTATATAATACTTATCACGGTATTTTTATTTCCAAAATAAAAATAGCTTGCTTCCATTGTTATGAAATGCGATTTTAAAATTTTGTCCAAATTGATCAATAACAAGATCTTGTTAATAATTTAATTGATAAATAATGATAATTTTTTTTTTAAATCGGTTTTCTAATCAGGTATGTTCACAAAGTGTAATTTTAATTTAAAAAATGTTTTAGATATTGAAATAGCTATTTTGGAGGCTCTTAAAGAATGCTGTATGCAAAATTGCTGAAAATGATAATACATATATTGCGATGGGTGGTCGTTATTATATATATATATATATATATATAGACACACACATATATATATATATAGACATGCGTAAATGCATAATTGTCTTGATGATAAAATCATATTAATGACAATTCAATTCTACTTAAAATTTATTCGGTGAATTGAAATGTACGCATTGTTTTAGAATAGATAAATAGGTACAGTACAATATTCCCTTAACTAAAAATGTAAAAACTTAGATTACTTTGAATGCGAAAGGAATGACGAAGAACCATTACTGCCAACAATGGTTTGCAAATTGTATACATTATTTTCAGTCTCAAAAAGTTACTGAAATGTCATCGTCCAATTAAGATTGAATATAGCATAGTTGTATTAAGACTGTAAACAAAAAGAACCTATCGTAACGTTGATATTAATCTTATTTAGAAGCGAAAATAGATAAATGCTTTCTTCACAATTTCAATATATCATGGAAAGCGAAATATTCTAGGCTATGTAAACATACGGAATATATAAAACAATATAATGGTCGCAGAAAAAGTAAATTGCGATAAGATATTTATCACGAATTTGTAAGCGTTTAATAAGAGAAAATATACCAGAAAAATCGATTTCATGAACGCGTTATAGATGATATCATTTCTGTTTCAATATATAATAAAAAGTATTATTACCCTTCTCGCCCAGGCTTGGTAACCCGAATTTAATTCAGCTTGGGACATAATTTGGGCACCAGTAGAGCCAGTAAATTGGCCAATTTGCTGCTTGCATTCTGCCCAGAAATTCATCTAAAAAGTTATTAACCATAGTTATAACCACACTAATGCATGAATAATAATCAAAATACTTCTTTTTGAGCTTTGTATATTTCGGAAATGGCTTGCACATCATTCGGATTTTCTTGTAGCTTTCTCATTGCTGTCAGCCTTTGGGCTACTATTGAGGCAACGTCCACCTTTTCTTGCTGTTCATAAGAAAACTTAAATAATAAAACAAATTAAACATCAAACTTAATTTCATATATGTAAAAATCAAGACCTAAAATAGTTTCTTCTAATAAAAAAAAAATTATAGCACAAAGCCAATCACAATCAAACAACGAATTCAATTTTCCTTATTTGATTTAATTAGGTTAGGTTAGTATCTTATTAGATTATACTATTGCGTTTTACGGGATTTTTTGGGAATGAATTTTAAAGGACCATTTTTAAATCATAGGAATTGGTAGAACGTCAAAAGTGACATATTATTGAACTGCGCACGAATTGATATTGTTCATTTTGCCTGGAAATTTGTTTTTGGAAAATTGGAAATTGTTTAGAATAAACCTCAACTTACAACAGAACTTTGACGCTCACCTCCGCTATCTGCTCACTAGTAGGAAACACTTGCGATCCATGTGGCATCAATTCTGGAAAACTTTCCGCAGCGCCGGGAATTGGGGGTTGTGGTGGCACGGTCAGAGACTGAGAGGGCATCAGCAACGGTTGATCCAGACCCAAGTACATTAGCCCCGGGGGAGGAGATGGGGGTGGTAACATGGGCGGTAAGGGCGGCAAAGGTGGTGCTACTAATGGAGCTACTATACGTGGTGCTGTTGGTTGTGTGGGAATAACGACAGGGACAGGAATTGGGACGGAGGGCGATGGCTGATGGACTAGTGGTGTTGGGTGTACCATGGGTATGGGAGTTGGTACAAGCGGAAGGATAGGAGGGGCGGGTGCATGTATAGATATAGAGGGTGTTGGAAGTGCAGTTGCCTTTGGGATTGCTGTAATTTGAGAAATTGTTAATAAATTGAAACCGTTTCAATGCGATTATAATGCAGAAACAAAATTCAACCAATTGACAAAGGCCACATAATTTTCTTAATAACTACACTTTTTGTAAAATGAATGTGAGTATAATATAGAATATCACCCAAATACCGTAACAAGCATTAAGTAGCTAGATGTATATTTCAAGCGCTATGCGCCCATCTTCAGTAGCAGAAGGTAAAACTAAATAAAATACCTCTGTCACGAATCGTGATTGATATATATTGATATATATTATATATATATATATAATATTAGTTAAAGAGTCCGCAATCCTAAAGATTGGTTGGAAACAGCACGCCATGCCGATCTATCCTGAGCTAATCCCTTCATCTCCCTATAGCTATTCATGTCAACGTCTTCAACTATCTGACTCACATACTCCAATCTAGGCCTACCTACCCCTCTCTTTCCCTCCACTCTACCTTCTATGATCAATTGCATAATCCCCCCATGCCTAAGAATATGCCCTACTAATCTGTCTCTCCTACGCTGTAACACTCTCCAAATACTTCTCTTCTCCCCTACTAACTCTAGTACAGCTTCATTTGTTACTTTATCTTCCCAACCAATCCTCATCATCCTCCTATAACACCACATTTCAAGTGCTTCTACTCTACGCTTCTCTTCCTTTCCTATAGTCCACGCCTCACACCCGTACAGTGCTACACTCCAAACATATACCTTCAGTAATCTTTTTCTAATACCCAAGTCAATATTTGATCTTAAAATCTGTTCTTTTTCTACGAATGCCTTCCTACCCTGTGCTATCCTACACTTTATATCTACCTTGCTTCGATTATCTTTTGTGATTCTACTGCCTAAATAACAAAAATCTGACACTTCTTCGATTCTATTATCTCCTATTGTGATCCTCATTTTTCTACTGCATTCCTTTTTGTCACACCTCATCACTTTAGTTTTACCTATATTTATTTTCATGTTAAAATCCCTAGTCAATACTGCCTGCATACCATTCAATACCCTTTCTAAATTCTTTTCGCTTTCTTCCAATATAGCTATATCGTCGGCGAATCTCAGCATATATATTTTCTCTCCCTGTACATTCACACCTACACTATACTCTTCTTTTACTTTGTTTATTGCATCTTCTATGTATAGATTAAATAATAACGGTGAAAGTGTACATCCCTGCCGAACTCCCTTCCCTATTTTTGCTACCTCTTCTTCCCCCTCAATTCTAACTAAGGCAGTTTGGTGTTTATATAAATTAAAAATTATTCTCCTATCCTTATAATCTATACCCGCTTCTTTTAAAATTCTAAACATTATGTCCCAATCTACATTGTCAAAGGCCTTTTCTAAGTCTACAAAAGCTATGCAAGTTACCTTTCCTACCCTCTTTCTTTTTTCTACTACCGTTCTTAGTGCTAGAATCGCCTCTCTCGTCCCTCTGTTTTTCCTAAAACCAAACTGATCTTCTCCTAGCCTTTCCTCTACTTTATTTTCTAATCTCCTATAAATAATCTTTAACAATATCTTCGATGCATGTGATAGTAGGCTAATGGTCCTATAGTTCTCACACAAATTAGCTCCTATTTTCTTCGGCATTGTTACTATTCTACTACGCTGAAAATCCTGTGGTACTTCTCCCTTCTCATATATTTTACAAACTAACCTGTATAATCGCTCCTGCATTTTTTCCCCTGCGTGTTTTATTAATTCGGCTGGTATCATATCAATCCCCGCTGCTTTGTTATTCCGTAAATCATTTAATGCTCTATGAAACTCTGACCTAAGTATGCTAGGACCTAAGTCATCCTCATCTATCTGTTCCACATTTTCTAGCTCCTCCATGTCCTGCCTACCTTTATATAAATCTTCAAGATACTCCTTCCATCTTCTAGCTTTTTCCTTATTTTCTGTGAGTTCCTTACCCTGCTTATCACATATAATGTTACCCTTTGGTTTTACTTTAGAAAAATGTGACTTAATATATATATATCCATAATTTAGTAGTCCTGGACTCAGAGGTCAAATTCAAGAAATTACAGCGGTCTAAACAGGTCAGAGTAGATGTCGATAGGTTAAAATTAGCTGATGTATGTGAAAAGTACAAGCAGAAAGTAGAAATCATGACTAATGGAACATCTAGGAACGACATAGATTGCGAATGGAGGGAAATCAGAAATGGGTTAACTACAGCAGCAAATGAAGTATTAGGCACAAAGAAAAGGGCAGGTAGGAGAGAATGGATCACGGAAGAAATAGTTGAAATGATAGAAGCAAGAAGGAAAATTAAAATTGGAAACACAGAAGCAGGACAGAAAAAATATAAGGAACTAAGGAACTTAATTAATAGGAAATGCAAGCTAGCGAAAGAAGAGTGGATAAAAGGAAATTGTGAGGATATTGAGGAGGATATGAGAAGAGGTAAAGTAGATTTGGGCTACAGGAAAATTAAGTCACATTTTTCTAAAGTAAAACCAAAGGGTAACATTATATGTGATAAGCAGGGTAAGGAACTCACAGAAAATAAGGAAAAAGCTAGAAGATGGAAGGAGTATCTTGAAGATTTATATAAAGGTAGGCAGGACATGGAGGAGCTAGAAAGTGTGGAACAGATAGATGAGGATGACTTAGATCCTAGCATACTTAGGTCGGAATTTCATAGAGCATTAAATGATTTACGGAATAACAAAGCAGCGGGGATTGATATGATACCAGCCGAATTAATAAAACACGCAGGGGAAAAAATGCAGGAGCGATTATACAGGTTAGTTTGTAAAATATATGAGAAGGGAGAAGTACCACAGGATTTTCAGCGTAGTAGAATAGTAACAATGCCGAAGAAAATAGGAGCTAATTTGTGTGAGAACTATAGGACCATTAGTCTACTATCACATGCATCGAAGATATTGTTAAAGATTATTTATAGGAGATTAGAAAATAAAGTAGAGGAAAGGCTAGGAGAAGATCAGTTTGGTTTTAGGAAAAACAGAGGGACGAGGGAGGCGATTCTAGCACTAAGAACAGTAGTAGAAAAAAGAAAGAGGGTAGGAAAGGTAACTTGCATAGCTTTTGTAGATTTAGAAAAGGCATTTGATAATGTAGATTGGGACATAATGTTTAGAATTTTAAAAGAAACGGGTATAGATTATAAGGATAGGAGAATAATTTTTAATTTATATAAACACCAAACTGCCTTAGTTAGAATTGAGGGGGAAGAAGAGGTAGCAAAAATAGGGAAGGGAGTTCGGCAGGGATGTACGCTCTCACCGTTATTATTTAATCTATATATAGAAGATGCAATAAACAAAGTAAAAGAAGAGTATAGTGTAGGTGTGAATCTACAGGGAGAGAAAATATATATGTTGAGATTCGCCGACGATATAGCTATATTGGAAGAAAGCGAAAAGAATTTAGAAAGGGTATTGAATGGTATGCAGGCAGTATTGACTAGGGATTTTAACATGAAAATAAATATAGGTAAAACTAAAGTGATGAGGTGTGACAAAAAGGAATGCAGTAGAAAAACGAGGATCACAATAGGAGATAATAGAATCGAAGAAGTGTCAGATTTTTGTTATTTAGGCAGTAGAATCACAAAAGATAATCGAAGCAAGGTAGATATATAAAGTGTAGGATAGCACAGGGTAGGAAGGCATTCGTAGAAAAGGAACAGATTTTAAGATCAAATATTGACTTGGGTATTAGAAAAAGATTACTGAAGGTATATGTTTGGAGTGTAGCACTGTACGGGTGTGAGGCGTGGAATATAGGAAAGGAAGAGAAGCGTAGATTACAAGCATTCGAAATGTGGTGTTATAGGAGGATGATGAGGATTGGTTGGGAAGATAAAGTAACAAAAGAAGCTGTACTAGAGTTAGTAGGGGAGAAAAGAAGTATTTGGAGAGTGTTACAGCGTAGGAGAGACAGATTAGTAGGGCATATTCTTAGGCATGGGGGGATTATGCAATTGATCATAGAAGGTAGAGTGGAGGGAAAGAGAGGGGCAGGTAGGCCTAGATTGAGTATGTGAGTCAGATAGTTGAAGACGTTGAGATGAATAGCTATAGGGAGATGAAGGGATTAGCTCAGGATAGATCGGCATGGCGTGCTGTTTCCAACCAATCTTTAGGATTGCGGACTCTTTAACTAATATATATATCAATCACGATTCGTGACAGAGGTATTTTATTTAGTTTTATCTTGTGCTACTGAAGATGGGCGCCTAGCGCTTGAAATGTACATCTAGCTACTTAATGCTTGTTACGGTATTTGGGTGATATTCTATATTATAATTTAACACCGTAGTGATAATTTTTAAAATGAATATGAGTATATTTTATAATAAGAAAAATATTCTACACAGAATATTGCATAGCTAATTTTATGGACTATGTCATACATTAATAAAATTATATATAGTTAATAAAATAATAATGTATACAGGGTGTTGCGTTGGCGGGCGGGACATAGGAAATCGCATGCTTTTTGAAATGGCCATTTAAAATATTCCCTAATCACTTTAGAGCAAAATAGTAAATATAAAACTTTACAAGAATTTTATTCTGAATCTGGAACGTTTTATTTCAATTCTCGAACTTCGGTAGTTTTTAAGAAAATCGACGAAACGTGTATTGATTTTCTATTATCAAGGTCATTGGTATTCCTATAATGTGCCGTAATTGTGGGTCTACGTTTCATCCATTTTATTGAAAACTACTGATGTTGGAGAATCGAAATAAAGTGGTCCAGACCCAGAATAAAATTCCTGTAAACTTTTAAATTCACTATTTTGCTGTAAAGTTTAACGTGATTTCCTATGTCCCGTCTGCCAACGAAACACCCGGTATATAGAATACTAGAAGAATATTTATATGAAAATATACTATATTTATATGAAATTTTAGAATATACATCTCTAAACATTACAAAATATTCCAATCTATATTTCTACCAGAGTTGTTTTAGACGAGAGATTCAACCGTGATAGCGCTAAATGATCATGTATATAATTGGTCTTAGTTGATATCTCTTTATATATTTGCAATAAAGTATTTCTAAGAAATATGCAAAGGATAAGTAATACCTGCTGCAATATCGGCTTTCTTAGGCTGCGCCTTAGGCTGAGGCTGCTCAACCAAGGGAGGTACTATGGGCTCTACTGGTGTCCATTCACTTTCAGTCTTACGATGCAATTGGCCACTACTAACCGGAAATTGTAAACGCAGTTCCGTCGCACGTTCCGTTGTTGATTTAATTGGAAGTGGTACAGAGTTCTGCAAACGAAATTAAACAAATTTATCAACATTTGACAATCATTTTTTAATCAATTACAGTGCAGTCACCTTTATGCTGAGAACTCTTTATGCTGGGACAAACTTCTGAATGTCGGCCACCTTTTGATCAACCACTCTAAAAACTCTTCTTTGATATTCAAGAAATTCCTCAAAAGCCACAGTATCTAAATTAGATGTAAGTTGTAGGTGTAAATCGTATAAGGTAATTTCCAGAGAGCTTCTTTTGCTGTACAGTTGTTTTGTGGCAAGTCTCTACCACTTGTCTTTGGCGTTTTTCAACACAGGATTCGTAATATGGTTACAAAAATTAGTTTTCACTTGCATAAACTCAGGATAGACGCTCTTTGACTTGCATTGTTTTAGGAACTGTATGCCAGTTTCGATTCTCGCTATATTCTCCTTTAGTTTGGAGTATTTGTTCAAACTAGGTCCCAGCATAAAGAGTTCTCAGGCTGCCACACCAACTTGTACACCAAACATAGTTATAAATTGAGTTGTAGAATCTATCCATTTTTCGTGCAGTGTAATATAAGGAAGTAAAAAGAGTGTTTTTGCACTTCTGCACGTATAATTCCTTTATTCATAAAATAGACTTGTTTCGGCTGTTGGCCATCATCAGTATTTAATAAAGTTAAAAAACTTGTATTCTTGGTTTTTCCAAGAAAATCCATCATTATTCTCTTCACTTGGAACTAGCCACTCCAAGCGAAATACACTGAAGATAGTAGCTTGGCTACCGAAATACGTATCTGTATTTTTAAATACAATTGTGGTGAAAGGGGCGGAATCCACTTTTTTAGTTCATTTTACACCACAGAACATTTAAGCTAAATATCACTTTTTAACATAGCTGCCCTACATTCATGTTGTTGAAGTTGAAAATGTTGATGAAATAAGTCCTTTACAATGCCGATGTAGACAAAAATCGAATCAATCCTTTTGGATGACAGTAGTTAGTCAGTTAGTCATCAATCCTATGGACCGGTTGAAAATGGTAAGCCATACCGAACTCTTCTGAGCTAGCTCCATCATATCACCATAGCTATTCATTCTAACATCCTGTACTATCTGCCTTACATACTTTAATCTGGTTCTGTATATCCTACCCTTTCCTTCTATAACTAATTATTTATTAGTATATCTCTCCTACACTGTAATACCTTTCAAATGCTTTTTCACTGCTGCATTTGTCACTCTATCTTGCCATTAGATATCACATTTTCTTTACAATTGTCCACGAATTATTTTAGTGTAATAGTACAAAGTATTTATCAGTATTTTGACAAGTAGTATTTTATTAGACAGATGAAAGTGCAAATACTAGACTCACTAGACTAGACTTTATTTTACAGATTTTTGAAATATTTTAAACTGAAACTAATCCTAGTTCATGATAAAGGTCCTGAACCGTCTTATCACTTTCCCCCATTAACATTCGATCTAATTTGATTGACTTGGCCGAACTCGTCTTGATGCTACAAATTTAGGGAATATATATAAATCCAAACAAAACCAATTAAATGCAATGGTTTGAGCATTTTTTTTTATATATAGAGTTTTTCCAACTATGAGTAATGGAGACAAATTATTACAGGAAACTCAATCAATATTTTAGGGATTTTCTAGGAGCTTCTAATAATATAACTGACGAATACAAACCTTTATATTCATAGTAATTGATTGTGGTCGCTCCCTTAGCTGGAATGGATGGTGAAAAGGTTGTTCGGTATCACTTTCTGGCGCATCACTTTTTTGCTCACCATCAGAGAGACTGCTTAGTTCACCCATTTCCTCCTTACATGACAATGTGCGACAGAAGTCGGTTAACTCATCCACAGTCTTACCACCCGATCTAATAGCGGCCAACACCTACATTTAATATGAACAAATATAATTTATTATAACTTACAGGTGACTCGTATTTTCATGAATACATTTGATCTTGTATTTTCTTGAAAAAAAATGAAGCTAATAGAATAGATATTTCGTTTTTGTAATAATTTCACGGAAACACATATCATTGCCAAAGTTATACCGCCTTGCATATGCTGAATTACTTGCTACCTCCCCTCATAGGGTTGTATTATTTCTTTTAAATCGTCAAATGAATTTTAAAAATGGTTGAAAACTTATTAAATTGTCATAATACAAAAACTAAACACTTTACTTTTTCTTGTGCCTGTGGGCCTAGTTTCAATGCCTCCGGTAAACTACCAGACTTTATCATCTGCACGGCGTTCTTACGAGCGATCTCTAATAGCTTCTTTTTATCGATCGTAATATTAGACGCAGAAGACGAGGACGATGCCTGGCGCCGGAAACGTTCGCGTATGGACCAACGATCTTCCTTACCAGACGAACGTATCGATGGTGGTGACCTGGAATTGTTGTTGAATCCTATATTGCCGGGCGGTCTTGCATAGAATGGATTCCCCAAACGAGTTGACACCAAGTTACCTTGGCTGAAGCCGGCGGTGCGAATAGTATCCGTAATGCGGCTGCCAGAACGACTGCGCTTGCGCGATGATCTGCGCAAATAAGACAGCCGAGATGATTTTTAAATTGAATTGGTTGCCGGGCGAATGCAACCATTGAAATCTAATAAATTTACAAGCAAATGCATCTCTAAATCAGCCACGAAGAAATGTGTATGCGTATTTATGGCTAATTTTAATTGTTATACAGTGCAAGTAACAAATCAAATTTTAATGAGAAAGTTTTACCTAAACGTAAAAAATTGTATACTGTATAATCAAAGATTAGAGTGAGCATAAAATATAATGGAAACTGATCTAATAAAAAATAATGGGATATATCTAATGTATGGGATGTGTTGATGGTGTTCTAATGCACCACATATGCCTCCTAGTGGCAAGACATGGGCAATCATTATAGAGCGTTACTTAGAAAAGTGATCCCGGTCTATAGGAAAGATTTCAGGCCAACCAATAGTATTATGGGAGTTAAGAAAGCAGTAGGAGTAGATATGATACCAGCAAAACTAATAAAATCCGTAGTGGAAAAGATGCAGGGTCGATTATACAAGTAAATTTGTAGAATATATGACGCGGGAGAGGTACCACAAGATTTCAAGCGTAGTATTTATTCCAGTGACAATGCCGAAGAAAGTTGGAGCTAATTTATGTGAGAAATGGAATCATTATATATTATTAATAATATTTTTTATGAGGTTAGAAAATAAATCAGAAGAAAGGCTAGCGCGGAAGAACAATTCTGTTTTAGAAAGAACATAGGGACGAGAAAGTTATTTTAGCGCTTAGAGTAAAAAAAGGCAATTTACATAGTTTTCGTATATTTAAAAAAGGCCTTCGACAATGTAAATACATTGGAACATAATGTTTTAAATTTTATATGAAATAGGAAGAATAGATTATAAGTATAAGAGCATTATTTTCAATCTATATGAACATCAAACTGTTTTGGTTGGAATTGAGGCGAAAAAAGAGGAAGATGATTAGGTTTAAGAAGAGTGTACTTATATAGGTGTAAAATTTCACGGAGAAGAAATATATATTTTGACGTTCGCCCACGTAATAACTATCAAAGAAGGGAGCAGCAATTAAGTGGTATACAAGAAGTAAAGGTTATGAACTACAATATGAATATAAGTATAAAACCAAAGTGATGGGGTGTGACAAGATAGAAAGCAGGCGAAGACGGTTAGAATGAGTTTAGAAGAATTGATTTCTGTTATTTATGAAGTATAATTACGAAGGATAAAGAATGTAAGTTAGATATAAAATATAGGGTAGTATACGGTAGGAAGGCATTCGTAGAAACGGAGCAGATTTTAAGATCAAATATTTACTTGGGTATTTAAAAAAATGTAGTGTAGCATTGTACGGATGTGAGGCGTGAACTATAGAAGAGGAAGTGAATCATAGAATAGAGGCATTTGAAATGTTGTGCTATAGGAGGATGATGAGGATTGGGTGACTAGAGAGTGACAAAGAAACGTGCTAGGGTTATTTGACGAGAAGAAAAATAGTGGGAAGGTATTACAGCGTAGGAGAAGTATACTAGTAGGTCATATACTTAAATATGGGGATAGCATGCAATTAATTATAGAATGGGGAGTAGCGGGAAAGAATGGGTAGGTAGATCAGATTAGAGTATGTAAGTCAGATAGTGCAAGATAAACAGCTATAGGAAATTGATAGTTAGTTCAGGAGAGAACGCCTTGGCGTGCAGATTCTAACCTATCCCTGGGATTGATGACCAACTAATTACGCATCTAACATATTGGAGTATAGTGTCTTAATTTATATAAGGAAGAATAAATTTTCCATTTAATTAATTTAATTCAGCTACCCTTCAATTAAGGTATTACGCGCATATAACGTTGATCATTTTTTCTATTATTCAGTACTTTACAAATCATACTATATACGTCAGAGATCGTAGATGAGAAACTCCTATCACATTAACATTGTTCAATTGGATAGCAATCACGATAAATAAGATATATTTTATTTAGTTTAATGTTGTGCTACCGAAGATGGGGGTATAGCCTTCGAAATGCGTGTCTAGGTATTAATTACTTTGTGCTACGGTATTTAAATGATATTGTGTACTATTACCGTATTAATAAATTTACAACCAAAATAGACATTTTAAATAATAAAATAAAAATGTTTAAGAAATATTTATGTCTTGCGATTCTGTGAAGCATATGTTCGTGTTATATATTCGTTAATTTAGAAATAAATTTACCTAGGTTCGTCTTTCCTTCGATAAAAGTCATTGCCATTACTATGTTTGTCACTTTGCCGACGTTTGTAATCATTATCCTTGTGCTTATGTAAACTAGTTCTATCGTCCCTATGATAGGAGTCTTTCGGTTTGTCCTTATCTTGATCCTTGTCTCTAGCTCGAACTCTACTTTGGCAACTCTCCGCTTCCCTTCGTTTACTAGACTCTCGATGCTTTGAATTATTAGATATATCTTCACTCTTAAATACAATAGGGGATATCTTCCGTTTCGAAGGAGATTCATTTTTATCATGAGGCTTCGAATAACTGGAATTCGATTTTTTCGAACTTTTATTAGATTGTTGATCATTTTTGTCCCTAGAAAGTTTATGGCCGCAGCTTTTGTTTTCTATCCTATCAGAACTGCAAAGAGCATCAGTTTTAGATAAATTTTCATTCAATATTTGACTTTGCTTAGATTCGTTTTTGGGACCCTTAGAATCACATTTAAGATTCTTGGGTTCATTCTCATGAACCTTTGGTACACTTATAACAGCTTTTGTTAAAAGAGAAATACTAGAAGCATTTGATTTCGAGGGGGTGGATTCAATTTTTCTTTTCTTATCGATTGCAACATCACCATCAAGATGTTTCCGTTTATGTCTTAATTGTTCTTGCTTTAATTTCTCACGTTCCTTCAATGTTTGTAAAGCAACATGGAAAATTGAACTGAATTTAGCTTCTTTTGTTGCAGAAGCATCATCACTGTCTGTGCTAGAAGATTCAGGCAGATTTTTTAACTTACCGATTTTAGTTTTTTTAGCACTTTCCTGATTTGTTATTTCGGGATCAGACTTGTTATTTACGATATCTGTAGGTTCAATGTTTACAGACGGTTCTCGTTTGAGAAGTATTTCTGTTAAATCAACTCCCGAGGTGTTAGAATCACTACTAGCGCTGCTTGTGCGTGATCGCTTGTGCCTTTTTGATTTCTTTTTATGTTTTTTGTGCTTATGCTTCTTCTTGCTTTTCTTATGTTTCTTAGACGTGTCTTCATATTGTTCCTTCTTCACAATTATCGGTGGTTCAGCATTAAAAGTGCTAAATAACTCGGATATTATTTCTAAGGAAGACTTACTCGCAATTGTCTTATGTTTATCTGAAGTGCTGCTCATCGCTGTAACACTGTAAGTACAATGGTACTTGTATTAGTAAGTACGTAAACTATGAAAATTAAGACGGGTATAATATGTATGGTGTCGGTATTCTGGACTTAAAAGCAAGATTTTTATTTTAGCATCAATCAAATATGCAGTATTAATAGGAACACTAAATAATATGGTTCGTTCACACTGAACTGTACTTTGCTAAGTTTACTTACTTTTTGTCCTTGGTTTTGTTAAGTTTTGTTGCATTTTTGATCAAAGTACTGGATTTATATACCATACTTACACGAGAAGCGAGGCAAATATATAATAAATAGATTTAGAAAAGCTCTAAACATCCTACCATTGTGTAATGGTACTATTAATGAAATGGTTCGGTTCCGTTCTGTATCACCTGTAAACGAACCTTCAGGATGACATGAGATAGAACGACAGTGATCGTAAAAACGTGAACTTTCGTCTGGATTCGACATTACACCGCAGCACCATGAGTTACTACATAACCTTCTTTTGACATATCTTATATCGAAAAGTTTATATCTCTAGAGGCGCATTTCTCAAGTAGTGCCATAATTTTGAATACTGCATTATTTCCGTATACACGGTCCCATATTAAAGGGTGCGTTCGATGTTCTGTAGCGCCACTCGTACGGGGCTGTGGGGCAAAGCTGATATATCCTCTTATAGAGCAGACCTTTATTAACAAAATATAAAATATCTGTATTGTAACATATACTATTTGTTTAAATTATTTTTGAAAAATGTCTAAAGTGGTATGTTTGAAAGACTGATTACAATAGTTATTAGCAAAGTTGAGTATTCTATGTATTAAAGTAGATAAAGTAACTATTTATAATACTTATAAAAATTGATGTGCTAGGGTCTTTAATTATACTTTAACTAATAATTTAACATTTAGCTTTTTTTTGTTATGAAAATCCGAATATCGAATATGAATATCGAAACAAAGGTAACTTCCACATAGTAGTGAAAAGTCAAGCATAATCGGACACGTAGTTTGATTATAATATCCAAAGGGTTTCATCAAAACAAAGGTAAAGTTGCTTACATCTATAATGAATATCCCAGATGGATCGCAAAAAGCGGTACAGGTAGCCCTACAAACACTCAAGGATCGGTGTCGTGAGTATCAATATCAAATCCGTCGACTTGAAGAAGAAAATCTAGCTTTAAGATTAAAGTGCGAGTCAACGAATAAAAACAACTTGGATTCTTTAACTGAAATAGATCGATTAAATGCCAGAATAATGGAACTAAATGATCAGAATAATCAACACTTGAGGAATAACACAATGATCACAACGGAAAATCGGAAACTATGGTCGCAACTTTCAACACTTTGCATCGCTAACAAGACAATGGGTGATCATATTACTAAAGTGAATAATTACATAAATGAGCCTTATTCTCAAAGTAATATAGCGCTAATACGATCAAGAACATTCACGCACGATGTAGCTCCTGCGAAATATTCTGTAAAGGCACAAAGTGATGATAACCACAGTATGGATTTGGAAGAAGTATCTTTAAAAATTGGGGAGTGTAACAACGTAGATCATACACCATCTGACAGTCCTGCAATTTTAGAATACATGATTAATAGTTCCTTCGCATTTGATTTTCATAATCGTTCAAACAATCATTCTACCATCGAATATTTTGAAAACAATTTGAGCGATCTGAAACTGTTTAAGGAAATTATTTTACAACAAAATTATATGCTAAAGAATGAAGTTAATAATCTCGATGATTGTAAAAGTATTGTCTTTTCAAATGTTTCATTCGATTTTAAAGACGTGATTATTTTATTTTAGTTGATTACAAGTGTGGTAAGTGTTCCATTAATCACCATAAAGATGAGAAGGAAGCAAAAATTGTGGATACGAGGCAATATCACGCTCAGCAAGCAGAAGAGTCTACAAAACCTACAAAAAAGAATTTATCTCATTTGAATGATATCCCACCTGATATGAGTCGAGAACTAGACAGTTTAGCTTATTGGGGTACTCCAGAAAATTCGAATAATTTTTTAAATACCGCTGAAAATGTCAATAATTCCATGTTTGATGCAAATGATCGGATATGCCCCATATGCAATAAAATGTTCTCAGTGTCCATTTCATTTGATGTATTTCAAAAACACGTTGAAGATCATTTCTTAGAATCAGCATAATTTATAATATAGAATATCACCCAATAATATTGTTACAATATGCATAATTTATATTACTAAGGTTTACTTTAAGGAGAATTGACTGACTTATTTTCCCTATATATTTATTAAAATCGTTATATTTGTACTGGAAATATTTATAAAATGTTATTTCACTGATTTTTAAAAGTGGTTTCGTACTTTTTTAATTTGGAGTATTGTTCCTTAACGTGGATTGAGTAAGTATAGGTATATTACAAATCACGATCACGTTATTAATCTCCGGCGATTTCATAATGAAATGGTAGTGCTATAGTTATTCGTCATAAAGGTAAAGTAATATGCTTTACTACCTTATTAATTTATTAATTAAATCGTTTGTTAATAAATCAAAGAAATTAAAAAAAAAATTGGAATGTAAAACTTTATAACTATCTCGTAGAATAAACGACCAGAATGCAAATTAAGTTAAATATGGATAGTGGTGCAGAAGTTCAAATATTAGTTGGTGTTCTACACGTTGAAAGTGATTCTTACACCAAGCATAAAATAACGTTTTCTACACTGCCCCATTATAGTCAACGAATAGTATTTATATATTTTTAATTGAAGATATCTACGTTATGTATTTGTTAAGATTGAAGTTAATATTTATAAAAAGAAGCCAACATAACAATTGATTTGACATTTATTGTAGCATAACTTAAGATATACTACTGTAGATGTATCGTGAATATATTTTGAACAGGTTGATATCCATGTATTCTAGAATAGATACAAGTATATAAATACACTATTTATTAATAAGTTGTTTCATTTTAAAAACTAGACTACTCGTTGAATTATTAAAAATACAACGTTACTATTATTGTCCACAACTAATTTGCAAAATATTGAACTATGACAGTAAAACTTATCCTAATTTATTAGGTTTAATATCTGACGTGGTAGCCGGTTGCTGAGTGGTTTCTTGTGTTAAATTATTCGAGAACCAACTAGGACGAGGCTTTTTCATTTCAACAACACGTTTTCCTTGCCAATATTCATTTGCCTGTTGCGATTTATCTTCATCGTACAAAACAACCACTTCTTTATCAATTGGATCTAACTTTAATTTTTCCAGGATTTGTTTTTGCATCGCTTTTGTTTCCTCCTTTACCCGGTTGTAGCAAGTTGCTGGAATAATATTTTTATAAAACGATTAAAATGTGTATATTTTTTATAAATATAATAAAGTGTTTAAATTAAACATTAAGCCACAACAGATTTTAAGAATAATAATATGTTTTAAGTCGCTAGTGCAATAAAATATTTGTAAAATACCACAGCACAAAATATTGCACTCATACATTTAAAAATGTATGACGCACATATGGAAAATTTGTACGTTTGTTTGGATAATTTAATAACTAAACGAATTTAAATATTCCGTAAAACATTCAAAAGCTAAATTGTGAGTGAAGGATTGAAGCAGTGGAAATGGTCCTAAATAAGACTATTAATTTACAAAATTCATTAGCAACATCATATTTATCAAGTTTTATTTGGTGGAACTTATTTGTTTCATCGTCATATCACATATGCCTCTTATTACTGTTAAATAATAAAAGAGATAGCAATGCTAATTACGTACGACATAGGACTCCAACTTCGTGATTATCTCCGCATATATTACAAACTCGTAGAGTTGTCTTTGGAGTCAATATCTTCAATACATAATCAGGATGGCCAAATTTTCGCTTTAACCGACGTTCGATACTACGCCTATGATGTGGTACTGCGAAAAGAAATCCAGTGCCGGCAATATCATTTAGGCTATCTACTTTTATTTCCTTTGGATGCTCTTCCAGACCATTCCAAGCTAACTCCAGGGCATCTGTCAGCAACCGGTAATAGTAAAGTAAAGTAAATTTATTAAGTGTACTGGTGTACATATGATTTACACTTTACAGGTACATATAGTTATTGGCCTATAGCAAAACATTTTGTTTGATATGTTCGATTAAATTCTTCTTAAAATGAATTGAATTATTACATTTCAGTATATATGGCAGATCGTTAAATTCTCTAATGCTATCATAAAGAAGTGATTGTTGTGTATTAGTCTTTTGTACAAATTCTATATATAATTTATTGCTAATTCCGAGTAAAATAGTCATATACATGACGATTTTGTTTGCCAAATAATCAGGGAGTAAACCGTTAATTATCTTATATACAAGCACATTAGTTGCACAAATAAAAATTGTTTTATGGATAACAGGTTCAACGAATTTAACATACTTATCACACTTCAAAATTGCTCTCATACATTTATTTTGCAGCTTCTGCAAAGCATTAGTATTGCAGTCATTCCCAAAAATACAAAATTGTAGGACTGATAATAGAGATTTAATTAACAAAAGTTGTTTGTTTATTAGTAAAAAGTACTATGGATAATAATTGAGCGTTTTCATTGAATTTTGAGACTGCTTTTTAAGGTTTAAAAGATAATGCGAAGGGCTAGAGCATCTGTCAAGTGATTCATGACAATGATTGAGGTTAGAATTAGTTATTTTGAAGTTGGTGTTGTCGTACGAAGGCATTACGTAATTTGGGATAGAGTGCACTCACCAGGATTCATTGTACGGGTCCATCCCATAACCAGTGCCTCATTTAATCGCGCAATCGATACGCTAAGATTGTTTAATAACCTGCTGAAAGCCATAATAATACCATACACGTGTGCAATCAGCCGCCACAGTTTCTTATTGACGATCAGCTGAGTGTAGTCAGTCAGTGGTGGAAGTGTATAGTGGGTATTCTTTAGCGCGTGAATTAGAGGGGAGGACGAACGGCAGGTGCTGGGACACAGAGGTAGCAAAGCACACCAGCAGCGTCGCCGGGGTTACTCTCTTCCACACGAAGAAAAATATGATTACATGAAATGTGTTCGGTACTAGGCGGTCAATTGAAAACATCGAAAGAGTGAACACAGAGGTGTAGACATTTGTAGGTAGAGTAGTCACTAGTCGGTCGCTTCAGTATCCTCCAGCATATTGTTAAACACATGCTCTTTTTTACCTGTGCAATTGATAGAAAGGTGCTGTGTTTAAAGTAATCTTAAGGTGTACAACATAAATTGGTGCGTTGGCGGCATACAATGCCGTGGTGCTTATTCGCGGCAAGGTATAGCAGAGATCCACGATTTATTACGATATTGACGATGGCTTCCAAAGGGGCTTTGGTGGTTGGCGGTGGAGGCGGTGTGGCCGGTCGCCTTCTGTGTACGCGCGTACAGGAGAAGCTGTGTCAGTGGGGACAGTTGACACAAATACGCAAGAAGTCGTTGTGTCCCGCATTAGTGACAGTGCGTGACAAATTTGGATTTTCGCCCTTACTCAGGAATATACCACATCAGCACCAGGTTAGTGCCTCTAAAATTTTAAATTATTTATTACGAAAATTTACGAATTATTAAATGCATCGTTTTAATTCATGAATTTTGTTTTTGAATAAATTTCACCAAAAAAATACGTTTATAGAAATCTCAGTAATTATGTATATTATATTATTATTAAATTAATTACAACTAAAGTTAAGCATAGTTTCAAAAATATATTTTTCCGTTTTCATCGTACGCCTATGGCTTTGTGCATAAGTTGTTTCGCAGGACCGTATCCCATGTTTCGCAGATTTCAGTACATTATCGCAATTGCAAATTTGAATCGTACTATTACAAAATTGGTTAAATTTTGAAATAATTAATTAATAAACAATTTAGATATTATTTTAACTCTACCTAGTACTAAATTTTTAAATGGAATAGTTTGCACGGTCGGTTCTTGAATTGAAATTATATTAATTTCGAACTAAATCAACACAAACCCCTCTGTTTTTCCAAATTTTATTTACTGTTGCTGTAAGAATAAAGATATTACAGGAGAAAATAATGATATTTGCGATCACATTATCTCATTGCTGAATTTTAAATGTATATTTAACAAGTATTTAATGAAACTATATCTCGTGCTATATTATGCAATTAATAGTAATTTCCGACTGTTTCTGCGGAAAGTACTCTTTTAAAATTTACGTTGTCTACTCTGTTTCTTGGACAATATCAGTTTACATTAGGGGTCGTTAAACATCGATTGATGCTAATGCAATGAAATTAAGTAACTCTTATGCTAACATCTTTTTACGTTACTGCTACACACTGTGTCTATATATATATAATTTCGTAATTAGGTAACTACATTTACTTAAATTTCACGAAATTCATGTATTCATTTTACGTAAATTAATTATTACTTTTTTTAGAATAATTTTACACAAATTCATTTATTATATTCTTCCGAAATTTTCACTTTCTATACATGAATAATAGAAATTTGAATATAGGTAACTTAAATTATTGAGATTTCACTTAGATATTTATTATTTTCACTGAGTTGACGCTATATACAAATCACACATTAATAATCTTGCAACAGTGGATTCTAGATGACTTGATTCGTTTATTAGTATAATTTTGTAACATTTTATAATAATTTTCATATCAACAATTAAATTTACATACAAACTCTATTAATATTATTTTTACGATCAATATTTTAACGTGATTGAATGTCCGTTTCATTCGATATTTTTGGAATTATATATTCTATGTAATTATAATTTTGATTTATCTAGGGGTTTATAAAATCAATATATAATAGGAATTATATATTGATTTTTTCCGCAAGATTTCATGTTTCATTTTCATTATGTTTGATTTCATTATTCTCAATGGAGATTATAGGTATTGCGGAAACACAAAATTCTAAATATAATCTTTGTAATTTTCTTTAACTAATGAATAAATACTTAAACATTATTACTTCGATTATTATTACTGAATTCATAATATATTTGCTCTCCAAGTTCTTCTCTAAGTTACAATGAAATAGAAGAAATGATTTTTAATTTGTATAAATGTCTATAATATAGAAAAAAAAATCTGTAATTGATTATTTATATTATATTCTATTTAGTAAACCACTAACTTAAGACATCATTTCAAGAAAAAATTAAAATTTACAAAAAAATACTTTATGTCATGTGTTATACAATCTTATGAATTTATCATTTTTCATATATTCATTTAATTTATATATATGTACATTATACATTATATAATGTTCTATATAATATCTGAAGCAGTATATTGGAAAATATTATATTTATTCAATGTTAAAGAGACATTAAAAATAATTCCAAGTTCAATATCTGTGATCGAATTGAGCATACAATATAAACTAAATAAATTTAAAGAAGCAATCATGGAAACTATCCATCAAAATGTATTTTGGGAAACTATATAAATAACAAAATAATATATACATTATACAAGTAGATGTAATACAATCGAAAATAGAAATATTAGCTTGGTACCTTCTCATATAATTTCATAATTTTCGTGTCCATTCCTTTAAAATACATTGGCTTCAATATTAAATTGTAAAAGTACATATTGCTAGCTAAACTTGTAAGCCCTATTGTAACAGAATTTTGTTTAAAAGATGGACGCTGAAGGCACTCCAATCCTTATGACCTAATACTTTACAACTAGCCAGCATATCGAATTTAAAATTCTACTGTTTCAATGCACACTCGGGGAACTCCTGAGCGTAGACACTAAGGACAGGGATTTTGCTTAGACATATAGCGAAAACACAACCATGGCACAGAAGGCACTTTTCGTCTCCGAAAGTAAACCTTCCATGGTGAGGTACGAACCTCCGACCAGTGAGTTTCGTTATAGCGCAAACAATTGTCTAAACGACGTTGCCTCTGCGCCACGCTGGCCCTCCTAAGAGGAATTATTTAAGAACAAAGTACAAAAAATATCGGAAAACAAACAATTGTAATTATCGTGCTAAAAGCAGACGCTTTTCCTATATCTTCTCAAAAATTAAATCAAAAATGTTTATCTCTTAGGGGTATAAGGCATTTCTTCAATTTGCATGTTGTATATGATTAAAACAGTCGGTGTCAATACACACTCCGTGTTTTAATTAACCGTGTTCATTGTGCGTAATTGTATGTGTTTTGTATGTGGCATGTGCGCCTTCATCGTAAACTGCAAAAGTTATTTAAAAGAAAGTTATTATGACAAAGATATAGCGGTTGAGAAAGTTGTACGAATTCTGAGCTACTCGCATAGAATATTTTCAAGAACACACACACACACACACACGCATCCTCATATACGTATGTACGTACTTATGGATAATTTGCACAATATGTTTTAAACTAAGAGAAACCATGAATATAGTGAGGCATGCCAATTGTTAAAATGAAATTTATATACCAGGTATGAGTAGAAGATTGGATGGAGGTTTAAAAACTGTAGTCCAAACTTTATTATATATATTTATCATAGTTTATATAATACACACTACATCTTATTTCATAGTAATTAGATAGTCATCAATTCCAGTAATTGGTTAGAAACAGGACATCACGCCAATCATTCCCGCGCTAAATCCTTCATTTCTTTATATAGCTATTCATCCGGACGCCCTCCAGCGTTTGATGTATATATTTTATTCTGGATCTACCTACTCTCTCCTTTCCTGATACTCTGCCTTCTAAAACTAGTTTCATAAACTAAGAATATCTCCTACTATCTTTCCTATATAATACCTTCCAAATATTCATACTTGAACAGGAATTATTTAAACATCAAACCGCTCAGAATTGACAGGGAAGAAGAGGAAGCTTCAATAATAGGAAAGGCAGTCTGCAGGAATGTATGCTTTCGCCTTCTTTCGGTATTATTTAATCTATATATAAAACATATGGAGAATAAATAGATATGGTGAGCTTTTCTGACCAAATAGGTTTCTTAGAAGAAAGAGAACATAATTTGGAAAAAGTATTAATTGGTATGCAGCAAGTAATGACTAAGGATTCAAATATAACAATAAATATTAGGGAAACCAAAGTGATAAGGTGATAAGTTAGATGAAGATGAAATAGGAGATGCCAGAATAGAAGTGTCAGACTTCTGTTATTTAAGAAATAAAATTACGAAGGATAACCGAAATGTGATGTGAAATGTAGGATAGTACAGGGTAGGAAGGCATTCGTAGGAAATGAGTCAATTTTAAGGTAAAATATTAGCTTAGGGCCTTGAAACAGATTACTAAAGGCATATGTGTGGAGTATATGGCATTGTATGGGTGTGAGGCGTGGACTATAGGAAAGGAAGAGAAGCGTAGAAAGAAGCATTTGAAATGTGATGCTATAGGAAGATGATGAAGATTGGATGGGCAGAAAAAGTGACAAAGCAAGCCGTTCTTTAGTTAGTTGGGGAGAAGAGATATATTTGGAAGAATATTATGCATCTAGTTAGAGAAGATATAGTAGGCGGACAGAGAGTGGTACGTAGACCTAAATTAGAGTATGTAGATCAGATAGTGCAAGACGTTAGGATGAATAGCTTTAGGGGAATGGGAGTTAGTTGAAAAGAGATCGGCAGGACGTGCTGTTTCTAACCAATCCTTAAGAGTGACGACTAGCTAACTAACTATTTTTAAGAATAAGTAGTACACAACAAGAGATAAACTATATTTTTTTTGATTTGATTTTTTATTTTAGTGATATTTTTTGAACTATAGAAAATCGGCTATGCGAGTTGAGAGTTCAAACGCGAGTTCAAATGTGCATTATTTGCTCATTTTGCATTGGTTTGATACTAAATATGACCTTTAAATACACGCAGCTTTATAAATATGGTTCATGTGAGTTAATTTATACAATTTTTACCGCGGTATTAATCACTTTAATAAATTTAGTTAACAATGAAGATTACGAACAATATTTCTAATTCTTCAATACATAGATTTTATTTCGTAAAAGTTAGAAATAAAAATTTCCTTTATGCTGGCTAAAGGGCGGCTAGTTTGCTGTTCGTAACCCACATGAGCCGTGATATAACACTTTGTAACTAACTACAAATTGACATGGAATACCTTCAAAATCCGTGTATCATGAACATATGTTCGATTATTTTTGATCTTCGCTATGCGTACTTTTATATTGTAATGTTCACATTCATTTGATTCTTAACGGATTTACTCTCTTTATAAATGATGTCAATGATGGAATTAGGAAAGTGTTTTATAATATTCAGAGGTTTCCGAAATTATTACGCAAATATGGCCAGTTCGTATAAGTATCATTTAAATTGGACATACTTCCATTATGAAATTTTCTGAATTGCAATAATTATTCGTTGCATTATCTATGAGAATATGTTAAATTAATGTCAAAATCGTGGAATTTACAGAAAGGCAATTATAACTTCAACAGCCGGTAGATGTAAATTTATATAAAACTATTTTCTACTATTTCTAGTCTACTAATTTTATTACTTTAATATCTCCAGCACCAAACACTGATGGTTCGGGTAATACAGAATTAACTTTCCACTATTTAATTGGAATATCTTCTTCGCGTTTGTATAATTATTTTTGCGGCAATTAGGTTCCTTAAATGGTTAAAGCGACAATTTAAATGGAAAGATTAATATCCAGTATTATTTGAGCTGTGTGCACTTGTGCAGTCTTGTAGTCTAGGTCTATTATCTCTAATTGAAATAAACATTGCATATTTGTAAGATGATGGTTTGCGAGATGAAGAAATTTGTTATAATGCGTTAACAATTACTGCAATATTCCACTGTATATGTTACGGTTAATCTAATAAATCCGATTTTTATTAATAATTACCGACTATTATTAATACTATTCAGGTTATGTGGTCAGTGTGATCAATAATATTGAAATAGTTACATTAACTGGTAATTATTTATAATTATTGGTGAAACCTGGTATTTTTTATAAAAACATTTTTTGTAGTATTGCTTATATTTTATTTTTTCATATCGATATATACAAATATTATTTATTATTACCAATGAAATAAAAAGTTCTTAATAAACTAAAGAAAAACCAATTTTTAAGAAAAGTGGATAATATTTTGTATTATCCACTTTGTATTATCCATAGAGTGATGTGCTCTATTTTTCATAAATTGAACAAATTTTATACCTTCCGACCATTTCTTTGATTTATTTGTGTGACGTATTTAAAATTATTACATTTACCATTCATAGTGAATTATTAATAATTACCGGTTTATGTGATTAATTCTTATAAAAATTTGTTCACTTTAAACTTTTTTTGGTTTGTATTAATAATAGCCGGTAATTGTTAATAAAAACTGGTTAATTAATTTGACCGCAACATATATTCCATTATTCTAATAATCTACCACTAATATTCCATTGCTATATATATAAATATATATAATGTAAAACATATATATATATGTGTATAATTCCGCATGCTGTAGAATACCTAGGCATTCTGTAGAATACCTAGGCATTCTGTAGAATACCTAGGCATTCTGTAGAATACCTAGGCATTCTGTAGAATACCTAGGCATTCTGTAGAATACCTAGGCATTCTGTATAATGCGTCGTGGAATTTGGCAAAGTATAAAAATAATGATCTTATATTCATTATTTATGGGCTCGCGTGGGCTCGCGGTCCCCCCACCGTTTTGTGGCAAAGGGCTCGTGATCTCTTACCCACAATATAAATCGAAGGAACAAGGGAAAAGAGAAATTTTATTCAACATAGAATATATTGCCCAGTATTTGAAAACTAGAATCTAGATCGATAATTTGAGCCCTTTGCACCATACAATATTTAATATTTTTCTAAATGCACATTTCGGAAGCTATGCTTCCATCATCAGTAGCACACCCCAAGAAATTAAATTAATACAGTGCAGGTTTTGAACAAACTGTCCCACAGAAACTTTGGAAATTATTGTAAATATTTGCTAAATTTTATGTAAATATTTTCTAATTTTGATGTAAAAAATTTGCATCAATAATTTTTTTTTAATTATTTTTGTTTAATAAATATTTTAAAATGACAAAGAATAAATATTGGCATTTAAATACTAATATCAATTCCTGGTATTACGCCCTTCTCTCAAAGTATTCTTGAGAAATATGCACATTTTCATCGGCAGTGGGAGCCCCCACCTCTTTTTTTAGCAATACACCCCTGACTTTAAGACAACTAGAACAAGATATTTCATAAATACCAGATTTTTTATTAAAATCAATCCAATTTTTGGGATTTCTAGACAATTAGCAATACTATTAGAAGTATTATATGTTACTTTAAAATTATATTTATTTAAAATACTATCTAAACCACGTGCAATTATATAGGATCAAATGGTAATTTAACAAATTTTGGAGTTTAATTATTACTTTGTTCTAAACTACTCATATTTCTGATATCTTTTGTCCTTTTAATTTTTAAATCACGATTCGTGACAGAGGTATTTTATTTAGTTTTTATCCTGTGCTACTGAAGATTGGGGCATAGCCTTCGAAATGCGCATCTAGCTACTTAGTGCTTTGAGTTACGGTATTTGGGTGATGTTTTATACTATTATTTAACACCGTAGTGATAATTTTAAAAATATTAATAATAATAATGTATTTTTGAACAATTGCAACAAAACAACACAACAAAAAAGTCCCATTTCGTCAGTTTCACTGACATGTTCGACATTGTTATTTAAATTAACTAAATTAGTAGGAATAATATTTTCGTCAACCGACACCTCAGTTAATATCATTCATTGCCGTTATCAATGTTTTCATTATTTATTTATATATAATTTTTTTATACTTTGCCAAATTCCACGACGCATTCTGTAGAATGTGGAATTATGCACATTGGCACTAACATATAAAGTCGTTAATAGAGGTTTCGATCCACGAAGTCCTGCCGGAGGTAAAATTTTATAAAGATGTATTGTCAACAACTCGGGCTTCAAATTTATTTGTGTTCGACTATTTTTTCCATTTCGTTTACATATGGACTTCATGGAGATTTCGAGTAAAACATTGAAATTTAAAAACGAGGTGTAAAACATTCACAAATTGTGCAGTATTAGCAGTGGCGGCTCGTGCCATTTCAATCTGGGGGGGCGCATTTCTGAAAAAATAACATAATAGTGAGAAATCTTACCTAAAATGGATGCAAAATGATTAAATTCAATCATTTCTTGAAAGTGAATTCTACTCTTCTATCTTTCATTGATTTTTTTCTTTTCCAAAACTTCTTCGTTAAAATTGTAAATATCTCGCACCACATTTTTATTAATACACATCATTGCCAATGCGTTTAAACGATCATTACCCATAGCATTTCGCAAAAAAGTCTTGATTCTTTTAAGTGTTGAAAAACAATGCTCTGATTCAGCCGTGGTCATCGGGGTTGTTAAAATAATTTTAAGTATTTTTATAGTTTCCGGCCAAGTTTCACTGAGATTATTTTGTAGCAATAACGAAAGAAAATTTGTGGCTCCAATTATTTGATAAAAATCCGGACGCGAGTAAATGACTTCTAATTCTGTTTTTAATCTGGTTTTATTCAAAGATGGATATGCATGACACACGGTTTCCAAAAGGTCCACTGGAAATTGTTTAGAAAATGTTGGCATCGATTTCGTGTTAAATAACTCACCGGCTTGTAGATGGCCACGATATGAGAATCTGTCCTTCATCTATGTTATAATTACGTCACACACTTCTTTGGCATATACACTTCTTTGTAAGTCATCTTATTTTCTTCTCCTCTTTGTTGAATGAAATTTTTCTTTAGTGTCACGCTGAATAGCATCAGTTTGACATCTAATGTTTTTAATACACTTTTCAAAATTTTGTATATCAGTTTGAAGTTGTATACTATCATTATCTCTTGACTGGATTTGATTATACAATATATCCACATGTGGCATAATTTTGTGGAAAAATGACAACGAAAACAAAAATTCTGGGTCTTCTAGAGCTCGCCGGAGACCAGACGCTTCATTAGAAGTTACACTTCTTAAGCATTTTTCTTCAATTTCTTCAAATACTTCTATTTGAATTATTTTCTCGATTTTCATACACAGTATTGACAGTTCTGATGTTATAATTCCATCTTGTTGCAACTGACTCCGGTAACCTGCGGTTGACCATTTTCTCTAAAACATCGCATGTTCGAGGAGTGTGAAATTTTTTTTATTAAAAAATAATAGATTATTAAAAAATACCCTCACTTTAACATGTTGTGATACTGCTTTCTGCATTACAAGATTTAGTTGGTGAGCATAGCAATGTATATAATGAGCACAAAGATATCTTAGCTTTATGTAACTTTGAACACCACCTGTAGCACCACTCATAACATTCGCGCCGTCGTACGTTTGGGTGATTAATTTTTGAGGTGTTTCCAGAATTACAGGATCAATTTCTTCTTCAATACATTTTTGTATGCCTCCTGCTGATTTATCATGAGTCCTAATAAAGCTCCAAAAATTCTCACAAACAGTTCCATCAAAAACATATCTAAATATCAATACCGTTTGGCACCAATTCGTAACATCCGTAGTTTCGTCGCACTGAATAGCCTAAAAATCGGATTTTTTAATTTGAATACAAATTTCCTGTTTGCATACCGCAAGCATACTATCTAAAATATCATTTTGTATTGTTTTAGACGTCCCCTTGAAAACCGTAGCGTCTTGCCGATGTTCTCGCAATGTAAAATGTAATTCTGCAGAAAAATCGTCTAATTCTCTAAATATTCCACGATTTCCCGATTCTTCATTCTCGCGGTGACCTTTGAGAGCTAATTCAAAACCACTGCAAAATTTCACGCAACAAATAATGCGTTTTAAGATATAACGATTCCTCTTCACTTGTTCGTTATATTCTATTATATGTTTGCGATATGCAGAACTAAGCTGAGTCATGATGTTTACTTTGCCAAGTAAAGCCAACTGTGCGCATGAACTGATATGGACTCGAGATGATTCATGCTTTTTTATTTTATCAGAAAGGTGATGCAAATGTTTCATACCTATTCTGGCCCAATTCCGATCCATTCCAGTTGCTGCAGGCTTGTAATTTAATATACATGGAAAGCAGTACAATAAGTTGGAAACTTCATAACCACATATCCATGTATTTTATTTGTAAATGTCTCTTGAAGAACGCCTCGTAAATGTCCGGTTTTGTACACTCCTTGCACAAGTTTGCGATAAATTTAAATCAGGCAATGGCCTACCTAATTCTTCAATTTTAATTTGTCCACAAGAGAAATTTTACAAAACTCTATTTTCAATAAAGAACTAACACTATTCATTTTTATTAAATATATTTTTGGAGAAACACGTGGCAAAATCGTACATACGTAACTACAGAATAAATGCTACTGTCTGTATCTATATCATATCTGTATCTATATCATTATATATATATACTCTATGATACACTCATCTCATTGCATATGCATTTAACTCGGATAGCCGCTGGAATGTGTGAAACATATTAGACGATGCAAGCAAGGAGCGAACCGAAGAAACAGAAGATATACTGCATACGGTCGCTCTCACCTATTGCTTGCAATAGAGTGAGATGAGTGCATATGCTTTTAACCCGTATTGGGTCGTCTGTCTGGCGCTGGAATGTAGGCACCAAATTAGCGATATATATATACCACGCGAACGATAGATACAGATAGATACAGCATCGGTCGCTGCTTTGACTTGCAACGGATACCACAACGAAAGCCACACCGTGTTGTGTTGATTGTTATCGCGGCGCAAGCTATATATTTTAGGAAAAATAATGCCGAGATAAAATATCGCAATACAATTATATATTTACGGTGATGCGCTCAATGTTCAGGAGGGGCGCGCGGCCCTGCGGCCTGCGTATGGAACCGCCATTGAGTATTAGTAACAATATATTGTACAACGAAGTTACTATATTACTAATACTTGGCTTCAAGACTAATTGTTTTGTGATCGCAATTACGTTCGTTAAATTTAGTCATTACTTAATAATGTATTTCGCTAATGTTATATATATAGGTTATGATAACTCAATAACCAAAGCAATTAATAAGCACTAAACAATGGGTTTCAAACAATACTAGAAATTGTGCCGAATGACGTTCCTGCGTAATACCGTTTACACTGGTCTCCATTATATACAGTGGTATTATGCATCAGTGGTATCAGTGGTCGTATCCTATGCTTATGCTTAATGATAGGATTCCTGTTGATTTGTGGAACAATGGTACGAAGAACATTATTGAAAAAATAATCAAAAATATTGAAAACGAAAAAAATATCAGATATTAAAATAATACAAAGAAAAATGTCGAAGTAGAGATAATACAATATAGAGCCATACCATATGTACCAAGACTTTCTAACAAAATCAAAAAAATAATAAGTAGAGAAAGAATGTGACAATAACATTTAAGAGTGACAACCTAAATGAACAACATTATATGCAACAATAAAGAAAAGATAAACAAACTGCAACAAAGTGGAGTGTACAGCTTTGAATGCGATGAATGCGACATCCTATATGTTGGTCAAACTGGAATAACATTAGAGAATAGACTGGATGAACATCTGAAAAAAAAAGTCTCCAATTTACCATCACTTAAAACTCAGCAAACATATTATCGACATAGAAAAAAACACCAAACTTCTATACAGAGAGAAAAAGGGGAAAAATTTGGACTTATAAGAAATATATGAAATAGAAAAAGCTTTATAAAGCCCTAAGAAATGTCTGAATAGCCAAACAGAACTCAATACGAAATACACACCTATTTTTAATTTACCACGTTTATACATAGCCCATTCCGGAAACCCTAGTCAACATGCCACTTCAAACTAGTGTCGGACATAGTAACTAAGTATTATCAACTTTGATTATAACTTTAATAATAATTTATTCATTCACACAATTCAACAATAATTTTTAAATATTAATTTTAAACATTTTGTATTTAATGTTTTGTAATAAATTTGTATTTAATACCAACACATAAGAGATGAGTGGCGAAGAGATTGTCGTGAACTACAGGCCAATATCTTTGCTTTCCAATTTCTCAAAATTAATTGAAAAAAATTGTCAAAAAAAGGATTATGTCTTATCTTCAAAAATCTTCAAATAAAAATAATTTTTATGCATCAATTTGGTTTCCAAAAATCACTAAGCACAACCGATGCCATATTTAGGTTCCTTGCCAACATATACGAAACCCTCAACTCTATTGAAAATGTGTCCGCATCTCTCTTTTGGGATCTGTCGACTGCGTCGACCATGACTTACTAATCGCAAAAATGAAATTTTACGGGTTCAGGGGAGTTGTTTCTGACTAGTTTAGATCGTATTTTGGTGGACGCTCGCAGGAGTTGCTCATTACAATCACTCATTCTAACTTAATGAGCAATTCGTGCGGAGTTCCTCAGGGGTCGGTCTTGGGCCCAATTCTGTTCTTACTGTTCATCAATGATATTGCTAATTTGCCAATACAAGGGAAATTCACCCTGTTTGCCGATGATACTACTATAACCTGGAAGATACCCAAATGTGAATTTACTCCCTATTCAGATATAATAAATAATGATTTATATGCTCTAAATGCTTGGTTTACTAATAATAAACTATTCTTAAATCCAAGTAAGACCAAATACATATTATTCAAGCATTACCTTGAGCTGAATTTGAATATATCCAAAAATTTAATCTCATCTGCTGAATGTGTGAAGTTCCTTGGCCTCTACATTGATAAAAAAAATGAACTGGCCAATCTTTCGTTGAAACTTTCTTCTGCATGTTTCGCTTTAAGGCATATCGCAATTGACACTGATTTAAACACATCTCTAAATGTATATTATGCGCTTTTTCAATCAAGGCTATGCTATGGACCAGGCATGGGCAACCTTTTTTTGTAGAGGGCCGCATAGAAAAATTTTATGTGGACCACGGTCCAAAACATTTGCCAGCAGATCATACTTCCTCTTCTTCTCCACTTCTACTGTATGCAAATTATCTTGGGATGTAATTCCCACTTCCACAATGGTTATCTCGTTTAATACCTTGTCGTGTACTACTATATCAGGTTTGTTAAACTGGACATAAACAGTTGATAATAATAGTAATCATATTTATTAAAAAAGAGAAGGTATAGATATGTAAGCATACCTAGCGTTTTTATTACAATAAATTAATGAAAAAATAAACGTTAAACTGATATACTTCAACAAAGAAATAACTTAATAATTTGTCATAGTCATATAGTGCTACAACTCTAACTAATGAGAAACTTGGGATTGCCTTTCTTTTACAAGAAGTTCAATATCTGGTGAAAGTGATGTTGTTGCTACACGTAAGGTGTTTTCCAAATTAGTATCGATAATCCTTGATCTGTTTTTTGATTTTGTGTTATTCATTTTTGAAGAAAAATGCTCACAGAAATAAGTACTGCCGAAGAGAGACATTATTTTACATACAAAATTAATTAAATATAGATATTTATCTTTGGAAACACATCTCACGTAAAAGTCTTGCAGAGGTACCTCACGAAACTGACTTTTCAGAACATCATCTGCCTGGAGTTCAATTAATTCCATTTGAAGCGACATTTCCACTTGCTCCACGTCCACGTCGAAAGGAGTCATGAATATTTGGAATTGAAGTTCACGTGAACGGAAATCCTTAAATCTGAATGTAAATTCTGTATTTAATGAAGATAGTTCCTGTGCTAGGGCATTCTTATCGAAATTTTTATGAGCAGCCAGGGTGGGAAAATGATAAATATTTCCCATGAGAATCTGATTTTCCCACAACCGAAGTTTGCTTAGAAAAGACTTTATATTGGCGAATAGCTCATGGACAAATTGTCCTTGTTTCTGCATATTTGTATTTGGCTCGTTCAAGTAAGTGGTGACATCAACCAAAAATGCAAAATCAGAGAACCATGCATGATTTCCCAAATGTTGGACCGGCTCGGGTCTGCCCTTCATTTCCATGAAAGTTTGCACTTCTTCTCTTAATTCATAAAATCGCTTCAACATTTTGCCCTTACTAAGCCAGCGAATTTCAAAATGAAAAATGATATCTCTATATTCTGTTTCCAAGTCCTGCAGGAATTGCTGGAACTGGCGGTTATTCATACCTCTTGAGTTAATAAAATTTACACACAAAACAACTGTCTCCATTACGTGCTTAAATTTTAATGATTTAGCACACATGTTTTCTTGATGAATTATACAGTGAAATGTGAACAGATTATTAATGTCAATATTTCTCTGTGATAATTCTGATTTTATTTTAGCCACCACTCCCACATTTTTCCCTATCATCGCGGGGGCTCCATCTGTAGTGACATCGCTTAACTTTGCCCAGTTCACTTTAAAAGCACTAAAAATATTAACAATTTCTTCAAAAATATCTTCTCCTCTTGTAGTGTGTTTCATGGCTCGAAGCACGAGCAAATCTTTTGTTATTTTCAAAATTTGGTCGACTGCGCGAATAAAAATTGCTAGTTGAGCTGTAGCACTAATATCGGTGCTTTCGTCCAATGCTATGGAAAATGCAACACACTTTTCCATCACTTCTCCAAGAGCGACTTTTGTGTTTTTTTCTATTCGTCTTGTGACTGTTCTTCTGGATAAACTAACTTCTGCGAACTTTTTCCTTTTTTTCTGGACACAAGATATTTGCCAATTCTATTAAGCACTCTTTCACAAATTCTCCTTCTAAGAACGGCTTCGAATATTCCGCCACTTTCTTACTAACAACATAACTTGCTCGAACGATATCTTCAGCTTCTTCACTGCGTTTTACAAAGATATTTTGTTGAGCGGCTAAATTCTTTCTTAACTTCTCGATTCTGTCAGTTCTTAGTTACCCTATTAAACTTTCGTATTTTTGCAAATGTTTGGTGGTATAATGTCTTTTTAAATTGTACTCTTTTAAAACCGCGACGGCTTCATTACATATTAGACAAATTGGCTTGTCCTTATAAATAACAAACATATATTCTTGGGTCCACTTCTCCTGGAAGGTTGACTATTGCATTGTTGTGCATTATATTGTATCGTATTGTATTGTATTGTACTGTCGAAAGATGGGTAATAATAGTAATAAATAAATAATGTTTAATTGTGATATTAAAACAAAAGACAATTGCTAATTTGTGATAACGATAACGATGTTCCATTTTGATGAATTTTCTGTATTACAAATGACATGTATGTAACAATAAGGTTTTTAAATATGTATTAGAATAATAATTTTTCTATGTTTCCGTAGAGTTACCTCTAATGATGCATATTAATATGCTAAACTAGTACGGACAAACTACATAAATAAAAAAAAAAAACATGATAAAAGTATAAAAAAACTCGACTCTTTCATTATTTCATTAAGTCATGTATACCAGTCAACAACAAATAACATATTTAAAGATCCTGTAAATGTTTGTATATTATATTTCATATGTGCTTAACTCTAGCAAGATATAATAAATATTAATTTGCATTGTGTTTCATTTTTTAACTGTTTTCTTTGAGATCACCATTTAAGAAAAATATAAATATATATCTAAAGAAATAGATGATTATGAATAATTCAGGTATTTTCATTGCTAAAAAAAATTCGGTCATGAGCTTTCTTATAACCGCGTTTATATTCTAGCAATATTTTTCATGTTTATTTTCAAATCAGTGAAAAGTTGGCCACCCTAGACGAGACTAGCGTATCTAAAACAATTTCCTTTATATGATACGGAAGTGAAAAGTGCAACTGCTGTAAGAGTACATTACATGTTTAAATAGAATAATTTAAAGAAACAATGTATATAATCAATAAATAAAGTAAATATACATTTAAAGTAAATTTTATATGTTAGTATACGAAAAGGTTTATGAATGTCAACGAAGAGATTGAAGTATGTCACGATAGTAAAATTAAAGTATATTAAAAATAACTTGAAGATTTATGCATTATATTTTTAACTACATTTTTAACGTACTGTCTGTCGCGTTTAATTTGCCTGGCCATGAGATGCGCACTTGTCCAAAAATAGTAGGGATGCTATTGCTATTGCTTAAGACGCACCTACAATCATTCATTCCTTGGCACTACCCTTCAGTCTGTGTACTATCAGTGGCGTAACAACTACTAAAATGAGTTCGCTTTTAAATGGTAAAGTAATTCATAGCCAATTAAGGGAATTGATTTTCAATGTGTATAAATACTTTAAATCTGATGGCAATTTGTCATCGAAGGAAGTAAAGGAAAGAGTGTCTGCAGCAACCAAAGTGTCCATAAGAACGGTAGCTACAATTATAAAGGAAGGTGAAGCTCCAGGTAACGAAAGTGAACCGAAATTTTCTACACCAGGAAAGAAGCGTATTCGAATGGCGACTATACGACATTTAGAAGATTTTGAAAAGTGTGACTTTCTATATATAATATATAATTTTCACAAAACCGAAAATACAAGAGTTACGCTTAAAACATTACGTGAAAAACTATACAGTGACTTAGGATGGGAAGGATATAAAACTTCCTTAAATCACATTGTACATGATTTAGGATTTAAGTTTAGAAGCACAAAAAATAATCCTAAAGTTTTAATTGAGAGGCACGATATTCGAGTTTTACGAATTAATTATTTACAATTAGGAAAATTAGGAAAATCAATAATTTATATCGACGAGACATATATTCACGCCGGACACACTCAGTCGAAATCGTGGAGTGATAATTCCAATGAAGGACTGCATACGAATATCTCAAAGGGTCAACGTTTAATAATAATTCATGCCGGTGGTGAAAGTGGCAAATTGTACCAAATTGTTTGACAATATTTCAGTCGGGTATAAAAAGTGGAGACTATCACCATGAAATGATTGGTGAAAATTACGGAAAATGGATAACAGATAAATTCTTACCAAATCTACTGGAGGATCGACAACGTGCCTGACAGAACTTGCAAATTAATTGTGCGCCAAACAGCAATTCTCCTAAGCAGGAAATGGTAAAATGGTTGTCCGAAAAAAAAATTCCATACACGCATCTAATATTAAAGCCCCAGCTGTACGATATTATAAAATCTCATAAAAAGCACCACATTACATATAAATTTGACACTTTTCACAGACCATGGACACAGAGTTTTACGTTTACCCCCTTATCATCCGGATTTGAATCCTATAGAACTAATATGGGCACAAGTGAAAAACAGTGTTGCTAAAAGAAATGTGACATTTTCGTTAAAAGATGTGAAAGTGTTAGTAGAAGAGAAATTCAACAATGTCACACAGGAGCTTTGGAAAAAGTGTTGTGAAAACGTTATTAAACAAGATTTTTAACTAGAAAATGAAACTATAGTGGATACACAAACTGAACAATTAATTAAAAATCTGAACGAAGAATCCGACGAGGAGGACAGTAATTTATTTTTAAATAGTGACAGTGAAGAAAAATTGTAATTTACTCTATTTCTTTTTAAATAACCATTAAATGAACATTACCTATAATATCTCACTGTAGAAATGTTATTTATGTATGTAATAATAGCACTTGACGACGGCATTTTATAGGCCATTAATTTATGTTAATTTACTATTTTGTATTTAACTTGTTATATCTTTGTTACTTAGTTTGTTACATGTAATAAAGTAGGTACTTTTGCCCCAAAAAATTTCTTATATTACGAACATGGTAAGAATGACAAATGTATTGGGAACGCCACTGGTCGACAGAGTTGAAGAGAAGAACCGCCTTCTCTTCACGGAGAATGCCGAATATCCCTTCGCAATCTGCGCGACCCGAAGCAAACTTATAGCGAACAACCTGTACTTACATAGTTATCAAATATATTATTATAAATTACGATGCAGGCGATATTAAAAAATAAAGGCATTAGAAACTGCGTTGAAAGATTTAGGGTGAGATCAAATTCGATCATTTTTCTTTTCAAGCAAACGCATACGAATGATAAGATCTCGCGTAAAATAATAAATCTATAGAAGGTGTAAAATTTGGATTCACAAATTCCGACAGTAATATTTAAAAACGAAGGGCTGTTAATGGCATGGTGTGCCGTTTCATAATCTTTTCAATTTCTGATGAAATTAAGAAAATATACATTTTTGATTACCATTACGTTCTCATTTATATCACAATTACATTTCGAATTAGATTATGTACATTGGTATTTATAGAGGATTACATCGTACAGATACAACTTAATATGCAATATTGGCGATACATTTATGGCGTGTTTCAATTATTTCCCAAATATGCCACGGAAATACTAATCAAAATAAATGAAGAAACGGTGTGTAAAATATGAATGTGTTTTTAATTTGTTGTCTTTTGTTACATGGCATAATGTTTAAAAATCGGTTTTTATTATTATTGGATATTTTAATCGCCTACACTATAATAACGGCAGTTTTCTATATGCGCACTAATCAAATGTCATAAACTACGACCCAGCGCGGCACCCTTAATCCTACTATTCGTTTGCGCACACGTATAAGCAGGTATACGGACGGCTGGCTACCTCTGGTTATCAGGGGTATATCTATACCTCTATCAGTACAGTACCTATGACAGTACCTACCGTTTTGTTTTTGATAATGTAGAACTAATAATGTGGAACAAAAAGAGAATGTATTTTTCATTGTGACATTCTTAATAATGGGTAAAATAAAAATAGATTTGCATTGTAGTTTACCAATTTCACATATATTTCAATACATTTATTAAAACACGGTAGAAAAAAAAATATAAGTCAGTATACAGTAATATAGGTCAGGTCAGGTCAGGTCAGGTCAGGTCAGGTCAGGTCAGGTCAGGTCAGTTCAGGTCAGGTCAGGTCAGGTCAGGCGTTCCGGTTACTATATACTACTTAGTACCTGTGTGCGCAGTTGATGTATCTATTTTCGGTCGGAGTTTTGTTGTTGGCGCAAATAGAGAATCTTTTAATCCGATAATAAAATTTGTGCGCAGTTAAAGACCAGGCATAATAACATATATAGCTGTAATGGTTTACGATGAAAAAGTCGCTTAAATTAAGTTTGAATTTAAAAAAATTTAACTTAAAAAATGGTGTTTCTGGTGATTTCTGGGTATTTGTTGCTTGGGTGATTTATAAAATACAGTCCTGTTCGTATTTTTTTAGGGGCATATATTAAGACATATTTGAAATACCACCCGAATTATTTTGATAATATCCATATATTTAATTCATATTTAAATATTTAAGTATTGACTAGTGCCTACTTGATACATAAAATCACTATGTAGTAATTATTTTTATGGACGTTGATTTGAATACTTCATCGTTAATATCTCGAAAACCGTTTAAGATATTGAGTTGAAGTAACAGCATCTTTACACGAAGAACTGTTAGGCAAATCATAATTTATAGCAAACAAGCTCATATAAGTATATAATTCTGTTACATATTTTTTATGATAAATATAAAAAAAATATGTAACAGAATTCTAGCTACAGGCAATCGTTAAATGTGTGTTAAAATATTATTTCTTATTTTTAAAGAATATATCTGTACCAAATTTCGGCTTATAGATAATAATAAAGATATTATACATTATTGGGATATCTCATACAAAAATCAAACACATAGTGTATTTAGAGTAAGAATTTGTTGCATTACTATTTATTTATATATAATTTATTTATTGCGATTACGATACGAAGTGTGAATATATTGGCACTTTCTCAAGATTAGTAATTCAGTTTTCCAATAGGAGCAGTTGTTGAGTGTGCTTTAATATTAGCCACCTGTATATTTATATTTATTCAGTCTGCATATACACAATAAAGTGATCTTTGTTCCGTTATTTGTTATATATTATTGTTAGCAAGTATTAAAAAGTAAAGTGGAACAAAATAAAAAATAAAAATTTTACGTGAATCGAACTCCAAGCTAATTTGATTATTATTTGTGTATCAATATTTATCTGAATTCATTAGAAACGACTTATTATGAACTCTTAAATTTTTGTATTTAAGCGGAATCTTCTTTTCAAATGTACAACAAAGTATTTTATTACAAAGATTAGTATCGTAACTGGAAGTTTGCTTAAGAATTATTATTTTGGTGGTATCCGAATTCCTCCACGAACCCAGGTAGTCAAATGTTGGAAACGAAGGTAGTTAGTCTCCATAATTGCTTAGTAATGGCTAACAGTAGGACTGTAAAGACAAACACTTAGGCAATGTAAATATGAATGCAACATGCAAAATACCTTACAAGCTTTCTGCACACAACGCCATCTGCATATGATGTGTTTGGAAGTGTGACCTGACCTGACCTGACCCTTGTTGAATTTGTAGTTGTCAACTGCTATAAGTTGTTTCTGTTTTTCACTAAACATGGTGGAAATGTTCATGGTCACGATACTTTCGATAGCAAGTGCCAAAAACGACTAATAGGACTTGAATTACAATTTATATTTATAATCCAATATTAGTTATTTAGTATTTATTAAAGTTGGCCAAATTTCTTAAAGTTGCAATTATATTGCCTAGGTGTTAGTCTTTAAGACATTTAACAGCCATTTAACTACCTGGAGCTTCATGGCGGAATTCGGATATAATTAGGATGCGTTAATGGATCGTGGCAGAATTCTGAAACACGGATTATTTTCATTATCAATTTGAAATATGATCAAAGTACTACTGATGATTTCGAAGCAAAAATAGCCCATACAGCCGGTGGGCTGTAATTACTGTAATTAATGGGCCATAGATTACACTTAATATTTAATCCCATGCTTAAATTGGGCACTAGCCCTCGGATAGGTCGGTAATCGTATGATCGAATTGGGCACTGTCTTGCGGCAGCAAAGATAATATAATCACCTATTCTGCAAGCATAGCATCAGTGAACAGTCATGTAACGGTCAGTTTTTTAATTTATGATTTTCAAAAACTAACAACTGTTAGCCGCGATTTCTGGTAATAATCTTCATGTCCATTACAGTAATGACTGATGCGAACTTCAGAGAAGCTAATATAAGAATGAATTCTTGAAAACATTTTACATTGCAAAATAAAGTCAACTGCATAATTACTTTTGCATTTGCCTCGAAATTCACAAGCATTAGATCAAGTAATAATCAACGCGAGTGTATTGACGTTAAACTATCGGGATTACCAGTAGGTAATTTGTCCGTGTTACGAATTCCGCCGAGAACCATTAACGCGTCCTAATTATATCCGAATTCCGAAATGAAGCTCCAGGTAGTTAAATGGCTGCAAAATGTCTTAAAGACTAACACCTAGGCAATATAATTGCAACTTTAATAAGTTTGGCCAATTTTAATAAATACTACCTTAACAAATATAAATGCCAAGTATCTTCAGTGCGTAAATTTCTAATACAATAACACTAATACATAAAAATTAAAATACTGAAGGCATATGTGTGGAGTGTAGCATTGTACGGGTGTGAAGCATGGACAATAGGAAAGGGAGAGAAACGTAGAATAGAAGCATTCGAAATGTGGTGCTACAGCAGGACGATGAGGATTGGTTGCGAAGAAAAAGTAACGAATGAAGCCGTACTAGAATTAGTAGGGGAGAAGAGAAGTATTTAGAGAGTATTACAGCGCAGGAGAGATAGACTAGTAGGTCACATTCTTAGACACGGGGGTATTATGCAGTTAGTTATAGAAGGTTAAGTAAAGGGAAAGCAAGGGATAGGTAGACCTAGATTGGAGTATGTGGGTCAGATAGTGGAGGACGAGTGTGGGATGAATAGCTACAGAGAGATGAAGTAATTAGCTCAGGATAGAACGACAGATGGCGTGCTGTTTCCAACCAACCTTAGGATTAACGACTTTTTAACTAACTAACATAAAAATATATACCACTATGAACTCACAGAATCCAAGTTTGGAAACTGCAAACATCCCTGTAATGTGGGAATATCAATTTCAGTTAATAAGATTTTCACTATATTTTTATAGTGAATACTCTTGTCATAGTTTATCTTGCTAATTTATTCTTGACTTACATTAAAAAATTCTTAAATTAATCAATCGATTGCATACCTTTTGAAAAAGTAAAGAATCTTAATAAGCGCATTTTTGCGTAGTAACTTATGCATTACAGTGTGTGAAAAATAGTGTAAATGGGATGCGAAAAATAACGCAGTTGGTTTGAAAATATACATCGTTTTTGTACAAATGTACAAAATATACAAAAAATATACAAAATTAATGATTGATATATTCATTTTTTACATTATCACTACGGTGTTAAATATTAGTATAGAATATCACCCAAATACCGTAACATAAAGCATTAAGTAGCTAGATGTCCATTTCGAAGGCTATGTCCCCATCTTCAGTAGCACAAGATAAAAACTAAATAAAATACCTTTGCTACTGAAGATGGGGACATAGCCTTCGAAATGTACATCTAACTTAATAACTTAATGCTTTAAGTTACGGTATTTGGGTGATATTCTATACTGATATATTTATTATTTATACAATGGTATTGACATTAAAATACACTTCAAAAGTATATTAAATTTATTGTATTTAGTGTTGATTCTAATCATTATTCTAAAAAAAAAATCATTATTATTCTAATAAGTAAATCTATTAAAAGTTCTTACTTTCACATCAATATTGCCAGGTATCAGTCTAAATCATGCATTGTCTTATCAAAATACGTGTTATTTTATTTTATTTATTAAATCTATTCTTTATTATATATCACTTAACTTATACAGTTTCTCATTATAAAAATCTACTAGGTGTTTATCTTGTGTTGTAATTGATATTTATTACTATCTACATACAATGTTTTTAATTAGATTTGATAACGAAATATCTTATTGAATATGTATGTGATTCTTTCTAAATTTATAAAATATGTTAATTTTAAATTATAATTTCTACCTAATTACCATATAGTAGTTTTGTACCACTTTGTATGCTATTTTAAGTACGGTTGCGAGGAAGAACAAGGATGGATTTTGAATTTCTCAAGAGTCATCATTTGATCGCTTTCCTTTTGGTATGTATGTACTCCAAAAATGCCAATAAATGAAATTTTTATTAAATTGTAAATTAAAATCAAAAATAAATTAAAATCCTATTACTAAATAGACTATATATATTTTTTATATGCAGTTTATAATATAAATCAAATAGTCAAGCATGGTAAGGTAAGAAGCATTTAAGTTTCTTATGGGTTTCATTAAATTTCCTTAGTTGGTTTTGATTCAGCACACTTTTAAATTGATCAGAGCCTTTCTTATTTAAGTTTACATTTCTGTCCACAAGCGCAAAGTTACAGTATACCTACCGTACCTGTTGTTGGTCTGTCTACGTATCAAATCAAATATTATGTGTCTGTAGGTGAACAAGTGGTCCATTTGGGCGCGCCTCACTTTCTCCCGGTAGCCCCGGGCTCCAATATCTCAGTTATTACATATTAAATATATATACAAAATTGTGCACGTTTATATCAGAGTATCGAAATGTCGGTTTTTTAATTTACAGGATATTTAACGCGACTCTACATTATAATGTGTGAAACTTTCATAAATTTGAGGGTTTCTAGATCCCGTAATTTAAGCTTGTGAAAATTGATGTACACATTAAATTCGTTCAATTATACAGCTGAAATAATTTTTATTCGTTTATAGTAGCGATGGCAAACTGTAGGTCACTTTGAGGACCTAGTTCGTAGATCGAAGTTCGTTTCAATGTACCGTTCACGAACTATGGGTCGTGAACTACTACATCTTTTAAAAATGAACTATTTCACGACCTATATGAAATACATGCACATACTGAAAATAACCTCTTTTTTTCTCAATATAAAAATATTAAATGGTAAAAAATTATATTACAATACTTATTTTGAATTTAAAATGAGGAAGAAAAGACAACAATGTTTATAATTTATACAAAACATATATATAATGAAATATAATTTCGTTCCGTTCACCAACACACTTTATCACATAAATGTTAATACTGCTATTGGTACTGTATATGTAATGTATACTATACTGCATCGTTTACAAATTGCTTTGAACACAAACTCGAGTCGTTGTGATTCAGGAACGGTTTAGTACACGACGGGTTCAGGACCTAGTACAAGTACATCAATACGTACACCGTGCACCATGTAGTTCATAGTTCACGAACTAGGTCATAATGACCTATAGGTCGTTGTAAAACATCGTCACAGTACGTCCGTCATTTGATTGAGCCGTTCAGAGTGAACGGTTCGCGAGTGAACTACACATCGCTAGTTTATAGCACTGGATATCTGCTTACTATGTATGTGCTTTTACAGATATATTTGCTTTGGATTGCCTTAATTAACCAGAACGAAAAATTAGAATAGGACACTTTGTTAATCCGAAAGAGAAACGAAACAAACATATTTAAAAGCACCGCAATTCGTGTAGTTATAGTTGTTACAAATGACGTAAATCGGATTGAATTCTTCTTATCCCGCAATATTCTAAAAACGTATGTTCGACTAAATTTTATGGTTTTCAACTAAAAATCACCAGAAAATCCAGACTACCTGGAAAATTTATCTGGGGACAATATATACTTCCACAACGGACACGTAGGTTCAGTAAATTTCTTTACCATGGTGAGATTGTTAAACCAAAGATGATTTCAAGATCCTGCTATTTTTTGCAGTAAAAGGGCATGTCGAGTTTAAGAGATTAATAATTATGTCGTATTGATAATAATAGTACTACTCGAGGTAATACTTATGCATAATATTTATGCTATATTCATCTATGATTTTATATATTTGTTTCCCACTAGTTCGCCTCTTTAGGACAATTAATAGTAAATAGTAATTAATAGCAACAGCGTCCTGAAAAAGCTTTGAATATACGAATCAGAAGGCGACAAATATTAAAATAATATATGAAAAGTATTATTATTTTTATCACAAACCTCAAAAGCTTTTCTTCTTGCGTTAGATATTATTTTTGAAATGATCTAGTTTCTTAGTCAATTTTTGGCATTTTCTGCAAATTATGATTTGTTTTAAGTTTCTAGAATATTTGTGTTGCGAATTTTAATTCGATAATAAATGTCATCATGTATCGTTCCATATTGACCATTACTTAACAACAGTGCGTTATGCATTAAGGATATCATACAGATTTCGAATTATTAACTTTTGCGTTAATTGCTTTGAACTGGAATGCATGAATGTATATGTTTATCCAATATACGAGTATGCGGAGTGACCTTACGACGGTTAGTCAATTTAATAATCAGCCTCTCTTACATTTTGTGTGCTTAGTATCTTATGTTATCTATTTTATTGAAGTACATGCCTCTTACTTTCGAAATTAATTTCCTGGTGGTGTTGTAATAAGTACTGAAAAATAAATATGATTATGAGAGATTATTGAGCGGATTTGAAACATATTTTGGAATTCTTCGTTGATATTATCGAGAAAAAGCAAACGCAAACTTTGATCTGTTTCTTAAATTGATTATTTATTTAAAAAATTGTCACTACGGTGTTAAATAATTGTATGGTATATCACCCAATACCATAACTCAAAGCATTTAATAGCTAGATGCGCATTTCGAAAGCTACGTACCCATCTTCAGTAGCAGAAAATAAAAACGAAATAAAATACCTCTGTCACTAATCCTGATTGCTATACAATTGATTAAAAAGTCTACATGATATATGGCTTTATACATCAAAAAATCAAAATCAAATTTAATGAATTTAGATTCACGCACAATTTTATATTGTCTATTTAATTTGTTAATAATGACTAATTTTAATTGGTTATTTTAAGTTTGATTTATACTTATTACTTGTTTAAATCGTTAATCGTATTTTCTATTATAAAAAAAAATAATTAAGGTCATGTTATATATGTCATCCATTGAAAAATTTCTGTTATTTTTCACATTCTTTTTCTACTACGTGTTATTCTCACACGCCTGAAATTGAATCACGGATATTATATTTAACAGGAATTGTAGTGTATAAGTATGCAAATACTACTAGGTATATGATATAAATTCTTAAGATTATGGCGTGTGGTCATTAATAAATAAGGATCATTATTATTAACTAGGATGACTATGTGAAGGATGTCCATGAATTAGCTAAAAATGTACCAATGATTTACGATCGGTATTGGCAATATTTTTCAAATTTTCTAAACAAATGTTGTTAGTTGGTATTCATTTATTCCAGAATTTTAACTGCGAGTTTTATAGTTTGAAGACTTAACAGGATGGAATGCAAGACGAACAACACTATTAGTAATAAAATACGGTTGAAAAATAATTTCTTCTTTAGAATCACAATAAAATCGCAAATACACAATCAAGAATATTATATAGAAATAAGATAAATTTCGATAAAATTTTGTTAATAGTGGAACGTTAATTTAAAAATTCTTAACCGGGCTCATACAAATTTCTCTACTTTTATTAATTTTTGATATGTATTAGTGACAATGACTTATTAATACGATTTATTTAATGTGAAAGAAAAGGTAATAAGCGGATTTGCAGTCTTTATATCTTTGGTAATAAGCCAAAAGTAAATACATTTCTTTTTATTTATTTAATGAATTTCGAAGTGCTTTGAAATTCATAGATATTCATTCCCAAAAACTAAATTACCTACCTGTATTATTTTTAAACCAATTAAAACTTCAATTAAATCGCAATGCAGATTAATAACAATAACAGCAGCAACAATTAATAGTAAATATTATGATCTATTTTAACAAGAAAGTAGAACTAATACTATACATTTCAGAATATACAATATTGATGCAATTAATGCTAGAAAACCTAATTAAAAAAAAAATTTCATATATATATAACTGTGACTACAACAAAAATAATTAATAATGAAGAAATGAAACTAATAAAGATTTACAAGCATACAAATATTACCAAAGGATAAATTTAAATTTAAGGAATCATTAGAGTATCATTAGAGTGACAATGCCAATGAAAGTAGGATCTAATTTATGTGAGATCTATGGGACTATTTGTCGTCTATTATCGCATTCATCGAATATATTATTAAGGATTATTTATATGAAATTAGAAAATAAAATGTAAGTATAATCATAGTAAGAATAAAATATAAATATAAATATAAAATGTTAGAAATCATTACGTTTTTGGAAGAACAGAGGTAGGCGAGAGGCTATTGTAGCGCACAATCAATCCAATCGCACAAACTGATTTAGTTAGAATTGAGGGGGAAGAATATGAAGAGAGTCAGAGATATACACTTTCGCCGTTATTATTTATATGGTACAATAAACAAGGTGAAAGAAGAGTATAGTATAAGCGTGAAAATACAGGGATCAGAAAGTGATATGTTGAGGTGTGCTGATAATCTTAGAAGAAAGTGAGCAGATTTTAGAACAGATATCAAACAGCACGCCAAGCCGATTTCCCTTGAGCTAACTCTTTCATTTCGCTATATCTATTCCTGTGCCTTCTATAACTAGTTGCAAAATACCCATGTATCTAATAATATGTCGAATGTCCAAAATGCTTGTCATTTTCTTAAGCAATTCTAGCATGGCTTCATTTTTCACTTTGTCTATCCACTTTGTCTACCCATCCTCATCGTCTTTCTATAACACCACATTTCAAATACTTCCACTCTACGTTCTGCTTCTTTTCTTCTTAGACTCTAAACATATTACTTTAATAATATTTTTATAATACCTAAAATATTGGACAAAAATATTTTTTCAGTGTTTATCACAAAAATATGAAAATTACTTCTACTCGAACATTAGACAGTAATAACATGTTGTAATAAGACATTTTATTATACATTTTACATTCATAGGTTTTTAGTGGTTAATTAACCACTAATAATAGTGGTTAATTTGGAAAATGGGAAGGAAATCTGCTATACTATACTATACTATAAAAGTGCTATACCGAGCATATTTTTGAATCAGGTCATCCTATTCAAATTACTTAAAAGTGTTTTGAATTATTCCTAGTTAAAATCTTATGAAAGTATATACATGCATATATCAAAATCAAATTTAATGAATTTAGATGCAGGCCCAATTTCATGTTGTCCATTTAATTTATTTAATAACAACTATTTTTCAATTTATTTTTATTTTATTTATTTTTGGTTATTTTAGGTTTGACAAACCAATGTTTATTATTGTTACTTGTTAGTATCGTTAATTATTAATTTATATTGTTTTAAAAGATTTATAGGTCATATTATATGCCATTTTTGAAATACTTCTGTCATGTTGACTTATTTATTTAATAGTATATCAATCACGATTCGTGACACAGGTATTTTATTTAGTTTTTATGTTGTGCTACTGAAGATGGGGGCATAGCCTTCGAAATGTACATCTAGCTACTTAATGCTTTAAGTTACGGTATTTGGGTGATATTCTATACTATCATGTATATTAGTCAGCAACAAACAACTTAAGTTTTTATTAAAAAATCTTTTGAAAATGAACTTTATTTTAAATAAAATTTTATTTTAAACCAGCAAAGAAAGAACATTGTTAAAGTCAAATTTAATACAAAAAGTGTAGATTCATTTTATTGAATTAAGCTATATTATTGCAAATTATAATTCTGCATTTATCGAATTACAGCAAATTGCAATTAATTGTGAAGGTGCCAATGGACTTAGTGCATAACACCTCCCTTTTTAAGAGATGGCTGTCATATTCCTCCTTAGATTGAATCCACACTGAATTCTGTTTGACATGCGGGTGATTCATCAGAAAACTAAGAAAACTAGAAAAAAAACTAGAAAAAAAATAGAAAACATCTATCGGAAAACTAGGAAAACGAAAGAGCCATAATAGTACGTGTGCAAATCATTCAAGCGTTGAGAATTCATCTGTGTGAAATACATATGTAAATATATCCGTTAATAAATTGTAAAAATATGCACGTAGAACGTTCAAATATAACCAACTTTTATGGGGAAAGAGACCCAATAATTCGCTTGAAGAAAAATCGATCAATTTTAACGTGCGCACCGAATTTAAATTGAATGACATATTTTCGTAATTAATGGCGAAAATTAAAAATTTACCGATTATTTGATCATATAATGAATGTTATATGGACCAGTGATGGTAAACTCCTAGACCAAATAATCCTTGTATCCGAATTATAGGTAAATTCCAAGACGAACTCCCCTGTAGTTAATACCCATAATTACAGAGTAATGATGCGCATTAGTATTGCAGAATGCTCGGTAAGACAAAAATCTAGGCAATACAAATAAAATTCGCATATGTCTCTCTAACGGTGTATGCTTTCGCCTGACAAGTTTTTTGTTTACAACGCCATGTGTATATGTTTTGTTTGGAAGCATGGTTTTTGTAGTATTTGTAGTTGTCAACTACTAGAAGTTGTTTCTGCCTTTCACTAAACATGTAGTAAATGTCCATGCTCTAGTCACGAAATAGTTAGACAGAAGCACGCGACAGAAGGGCCAAAAACGACTAATACAAGTGGGTTTAAAATATGAATATGTATGTAGCGATGGCAAACTGTAGGTCACTTTGTGGACCTAGTTCGTAGTTCGTAGTTCATTTCAATGTACCGTTCACGAACTATAGGTCGTGAACTACTACATCTTTTAAAAATGAACTAGTTCACGACCTATAATGAAATATCATGCACATACTGAAAATAATCTCTTTTCCCCAATATAAAAATATTAAATGGTAAAAAATAAATAAATTGAAATATTACAATACTTATTTTGAATTAGGAATGAAGAATAAAAGACATCAATGTTTATAATTTATACAAAACATATATATATATATATATAAATAAAGAAATATAATCTTCTCTAGGTACTCATGATTATTTATATGAAGTTCTAAAATACTTATTGGTAGTTACTGATGAAAGTGTTTACTACTTTACTAACACTTGAAAATTAAATGTACAAACTATAATAAAATGAACTAGATAGAATCGTTTTGTTTAGCGTTATATTTATATTTTATATTCCGAATCTTCTCTGTTGAAACTTCAAAGCATTGATTTGATATTAAGTGATTGCATTGCACTCAGTATGAAATAGAAGAACTATAAGGTTTAGATGGTTATTTTTGCATTATTGCAAAAATTTGCTATGACATGCCATATTTAAGAACATATTTAATCTTGCGAATATATTAATTATATTGTTCGAAATGAAATCTGATACCAACATATAAATTGTGACTCGTCTCGGCAATGCTGCTGTTGCAATATTGCATAGAGTTTCCTATTTCGTTCCCTTCACCAACACACTTTATCACTAAATATAAGTTAGTACTGTATATGTAATGTATACTATACTGCATCGTTTACGAGTCGTTGTGATTCATGAACGGTTTAGTACACGACGGGTTCAGGACCTAGCACAAGTGCATCAATACGTACACCGTGCACCATGTAGTTCATAGTTCACGAACTAGGTCATAGAACGACCTATAGGTCGTTGCAAAACATCGTCACAGTTCAGAGTGAACGGTTCGCTTGTGAACTACACATCGTTATATTTATAGCCGGCGATACGATGCCTTACCGATTTTTGTCTTACCGAGCATTCTGCAATACTAATGCATATCATTACTCTGTAATTATGGTATTAACTACATGGGGGTTCGTATAGGAATTCCACCATATTTTAATCCCTGATATTCTTGTCTAATGGCTTCGTCTAGGAGTTTACATGCACTCATATGCAAACCTTGTTTTCTAGAATGGTTTAATTTACTTAAGCACCGAAACTTATCAGTTTAAGAACCTACGTGGAATTAATATTGCACCTAAACTCGTGCCTTTCGAATTTTATTATTTAAATATTTTTCTCTCTAGCAAATTGTTTTTGTTACCACAGCATCATGTTGATGTAATTGAAATTTTTTCATATGTTCCGGTGTCGTACTTGATGCTGGATACTTGGTTTTTTATGTAGTAGCCGGTGTAGGTGGTTTTTCAGGTTGTCGGCGTTGTCCAGCTTGACGTCTGCTATATGTAATGTTGAGAAAGGATGGCCTTCCATTGGCCTTTGATACTTGAAGCTAATGTCTGGAACTGATACAATTATTGTTTATACCTTTTTTTTGTGATTGTATGCGATTAATGTTCATGCCGATACATTCTTGTGGATTTTAAACGGTGTAGGATCCAAGCTATTCTTTGTTTTACTCTTCATCTGCACAGTTGATGTAGACTTTCATTCTGTTTGTTAGGACATCAACCGTGTATTTCAATCTATATTCTGGATCATATGCAAGTGATTGGGATAGTTTTCGGTAACTGCCAGTAGTGAATACGATCACGCTCCTAGTTGCACATAAAGATTCACCAGCAATTATATTTTTGAATGGCTCAGTGCAGGTTTTAAAACTTTTTCTGTAATTAGTATGTCTAACAGAAAAGTAATTTTAGCATTAGATTAGTATGCCTTTATATTTACAAGAATTGCGTATGTTTCAATTCTTTAATTAATTGTATCGAATTTACGATAGAAGGGTATAAAGTGTTTAATTTTGTAAAAGTTACAGCTGTTTGAATGTTTTCTAAAATTCTAGGTGTTTAATTCAATTCCGCTACTAGTTGTCAAAATATTGTATTGATTGATTCTCTGTGTTGTAGAGTTGTTCTACTTGCAATATTCTTGATTGTAAGACTTCCTGGTTGCTAGATACAACAGGTGTATAGTATTATTCTATTTATCGATGCTCTTCATGGTGAGTGAAATCTGTTGCTCTGAACTTGATCCAATTTGAGCTGATTTACTTTCAGATTGTACAGTTGAGTGTTGATTCTTCTAACGTCTGCATAATTTAAGTTCATAGTGATTGGTTTTATAAGATTTTCAAGTCCTTCAGACCACCACATTTCTTTCCGAATTGAATTTCTGGTGATATTTAAAGAAATTTTTTTAAGGTTACTTAAGATGTAACTGTAACTGTATGATTCTGATGATACGTTTTAATTAAGGTATTGGTTATGTTTCGTTATTAATTTATTAAATTTATATATCAATATCGATAGGTCGTATACCAGTACTAGCATCCAATTGTCCGAAGTCACCTTTGCAGTACCCAGCTTACATAGTAGTAGTCCTGGGTTATTGTAGATCGAAGTAACATTTAGGTTTAATGACGATGTTTCAATATCAGGAATCTAAAAAGAGAATATATCTAAGATTACTCAAGTAAATTTGATGTATTGTGTTGAAGTTTTATGTAGAATTGAACAAGTGTTGTTTGGGAAGATTTCAACAATAAAGGCTCCTTCGTATTTTTGAATCATTTTATGAGGCTCAATGTTTTTCTCGAATATTTTATCTACTACATTAAATGTTTTGAAATCAGATATACCATTTGTTTTGATACCTACTTTTTCTTTTTGAGTTTCCATTTTTTTTTGTATTTTACTTGTATAGCTACTACATTTTTCGTTTTGATTTATATGGTTTGTGATAGTTTGTGGTGGTTTTGTAATCTTGATAATAATTTATGTTGTTGAATAAGTCGTATGGTCTCAATGGTGTGAACCTGTTCCTGAAAGTAATTAATTGTAATACACTATTATGGCGTGCATCATTATATTGATTGTTAGGTCCTAGGATGATTGTCTCATAGGACGACAGTGTTCTGCTCTATAATTGTAGAATGTAATCCTTCCATCATATCATTTGTTTGAGGTGCTTCGGAAATGTTTTGTGGAAAATAATTTTATGCAATATCTAAAGTTGTTTAAAAATTCGCTGTTAAATTCGGTACCTCCGTTAATGATGATGTTGGTGGGAGTATCATAATTATGCTGAAAGTATATTATGCGTTTGTGAGCGATTTTTACTGCATTCTTAGATGTAATATACTATGCTTGCATAATCTTTCAGAAGGTATCTATCTATGTTGTTTATGTTGTTATGGGATCAGATTGCAAACAGATCGAAGCCAATGAAGCATATCTGAGTTCTTGGGGAGATATTAGGAACATATGGCAAGGGTGGGAAGCCTGTTACTATAGCGGTTGGCTATTCCGCTAAAGCTTAGTTAATTGTATCCCAACTAAGAATGGTACCGAGTATAGAGGTTAGGTGGCGCTGAGCTACGGTCACTCATCCAAGCACTGAACTAGCGAGACGTTGCTTAAGACAGAATTAACCTCGAGTTATGCCAATCTATTCCGCACAGGGGTCGAATAAATATTATTTGGAGTGCATGTAAACTCCTAGACGAAGCCATTAGACAAGAATATCAGGGATTAAAATATGGTGGAATTCCTATACGAACCCCCATGTAGTTAATACCATAATTACAGAGTAATGATATGCATTAGTATTGCAGAATGCTCGGTAAGACAAAAATCGGTAAGGCATCGTATCGCCGGCTATAAATATAACGATATGTAGTTCACAAGCGAACCGTTCACTCTGAACTGTGACGATGTTTTGCAACGACCTATAGGTCGTTCTATGACCTAGTTCGTGAACTATGAACTACATGGTGCACGGTGTACGTATTGATGCACTTGTGCTAGGTCCTGAACCCGTCGTGTACTAAACCGTTCATGAATCACAACGACTCGTAAACGATGCAGTATAGTATACATTACATATACAGTACTAACTTATATTTAGTGATAAAGTGTGTTGGTGAAGGGAACGAAATAGGAAACTCGATGCAATATTGCAACAGCAGCATTGCCGAGACGAGTCACAATTTATATGTTGGTATCAGATTTCATTTCGAACAATATAATTAATATATTCGCAAGATTAAATATGTTCTTAAATATGGCATGTCATAGCAAATTTTTGCAATAATGCAAAAATAAACATCTAAACCTTATAGTTCTTCTATTTCATACTGAGTGCAATGCAATCACTTAATATCAAATCAATGCTTTGAAGTTTCAACAGAGAAGATTCGGAATATAAAATATAAATTATAACGCTAAACAAAACGATTCTATCTAGTTCATTTTATTATAGTTTCTAGATTTAATTTTCAAGTGTTAGTAAAGTAGTAAACATTTTCATCAGTAACTACCAATAAGTATTTTAGAACTTCATATAAATAATTGTGTGTACCTAGAGAAGATTGTATTTCCTTATATATATGTTTTGTATAAATTATAAACATTGTTGTCTTTTCTTCCTCATTCCTAATTCATAATAAGTATTGTAATATTTCAATTTATTTATTTTTTACCATTAAAATTTTTATATTGAGAAAAAAAGAGATTATTTTCAGTATGTGCATGTATTTCATTATAGGTCCTGAGCTAGTTCATTTTTGAATGGTGAACGGTACATTGAAATGAACTATGAACTATGAACTAGGTCCTCAAAGTGACCTACAGTTTAGTTAGAGAGTCCGCAATCCTAAAGATTGGTTAGAAACAGCACGCCATGCCGATCTATCCTGAGCTAATCCCTTCATCTCCCTATAGCTATTCATCTCAACGTCTTCAACTATCTGACTCACATACTCCAATCTAGGCCTACCTACCCCTCTCTTTCCCTCCACTCTACCTTCTATGATCAATTGCATAATCCCCCCATGCCTAAGAATATGCCCTACTAATCTGTCTCTCCTACGTTGTAACACTCTCCAAATACTTCTCTTCTCCCCTACTAACTCTAGTACAGCTTCATTTGTTACTTTATCTTCCCAACCAATCCTCATCATCCTCCTATAACACCACATTTCAAGTGCTTCTAATCTACGCTTCTCTTCCTTTCCTATAGTCCACGCCTCACACCCGTACAGTGATACACTCCAAACATATACCTTCAGTAATCTTTTTCTAATACCCAAGTCAATATTTGATCTTAAAATCTGTTCTTTTTCTACGAATGCCTTCCTACCCTGTGCTATCCTACACTTTATATCTACCTTGCTTCGATTATCTTTTGTGATTCTACTGCCTAAATAACAAAAATCTGACACTTCTTCGATTCTATTATCTCCTATTGTGATCCTCATTTTTCTACTGCATTCCTTTTTGTCACACCTCATCACTTTAGTTTTACCTATATTTATTTTCATGTTAAAATCCCTAGTCAATACTGCCTGCATACCATTCAATACCCTTTCTAATTTCTTTTCGCTTTCTTCCAATATAGCTATATCGTCGGCGAATCTCAGCATATATATTTTCTCTCCCTGTACATTCACACCTACACTATACTCTTCTTTTACTTTGTTTATTGCATCTTCTATATATAGATTAAATAATAACGGTGAGAGTGTACATCCCTGCCGAACTCCCTTCCCTATTTTTGCTACCTCTTCTTCCCCCTCAATTCTAACTAAGGCAGTTTGGTGTTTATATAAATTAAAAATTATTCTCCTATCCTTATAATCTATACCCGTTTCTTTTAAAATTCTAAACATTATGTCCCAATCTACATTGTCAAATGCCTTTTCTAAGTCTACAAAAGCTATGCAAGTTACCTTTCCTACCCTACAGTTTGCCATCGCAATATTCATATTTTAAGCGCACTTGTATTAGTCGTTTTTGGCCCTTCTGTCGCGTGCTTCTGTCTAACTATTTCGTGACTAGAGCATGGACATTTACTAGATGTTTAGTGAAAGGCAGGAAACTTCTAGTAGTTGACAACTACAAATACTACAAAAACCATACTTCCAAACAAAACATATACACATGGCGTTGTAAACAAAAAACTTGTCAGGCGAAAGCATACACCGTTAGAGAGACATATGCGAATTTTATTTGTATTACCTAGATTTTTGTCTTACCGAGCATTCTGCAATAATAATGCATATCATTACTCTATAATTAGGGGCATTAACTACAGGGGAGTTCGTCGCGGAGTCAGTCTTGGAATTTACCTATAATTAGGATACAAAGATTATTTGGTCTAGGAGTTTACCATCACCGATTATTTGGAGCTAGCGTCTAGATGTATAAGCTTACTATTATCTGATTATAAAATCAAAATTTACCGAACCTTTCATGAAGCGCAGCTTACAGGTAGGTTTTACTAACTGGCTACAAAATGCACAAAAAATCGTCTGTAATCGTTTTGCAAGTTTACGTATTTTTAATCTCAATATCTACTATATATAAGAATATTACTCATTTATCATTTACGAAACAAATGCTGTATTGAAAAGGTGTTTGAATCAAAAGGTCTAAAAAAGTAGTGAGGTCTAAGAAATAGGTCTAAGAATGTAGTGTAACCAAATGTGGCTTGTTTATATCTAAAGACTATCCTTTCCTTGGTGTTAGTCCTGATGGGATATGCGATAACTTTATTATAAAAGTCTTTATTCAATTAAGGACAAAATTATTAACGATGAAGCTAAATCGAATAAAAAACTTTGTATAGAATATAGTGAAAATGGTGAATTAATTCTAAAGAAAGGGCATAGTTATTTTTATCAAATTCAAGGGCAATTAAATATATACTATAAGGAATTATGCGAGTTCGTTTTATATACCGACATAGGCATTGCCTGTATTATAATAAATCGCGATTGCGAGTTTTGGAAAAGAAATAGATCTAATAGTTAATAGATTTTTGGAAAAATTGCGCTCTGCCCGAATTAGCAAATCCAAGAATTCCTAGACATATGCGTACGCGACACTTGCATTATGAATCGATGTAAATAAGTTACCTATACTGATATCACCTTTTTATGTAATGATAAAGACGGAATTATATGAAATGAATTAAATTATATTATTTGACGAGTCTTGTTATTTTAATCTATTTAAATCTATTTAAATTAGTCTATTTAATCTAAAAAAATAGTCTATTTAAATAACAAGAGTAATTTGACGATAACTCTTGTTATCGACGCTCAATGCATTACCCGCATAGGCCACTCGGCGTGGCAAGAAAACTCTTTCTTTCTATCAGAAGGTATCCAGGTGTAATTTATTAAACGTTTTGTTATCATCATGGAAATGTTTGATTGGTTCCTTTCGTATTTTCCACGCTTACACGTTTCAGAGTTATCTGTGATTTGTAACAGCTGTTTTAATATTCTTTCAATAATAATGGAATTGTAGACGAGTTAGGGTTTCTATAATACCTCCATGATTCACGTTCATGAATCAGTTATATGTGATTTGCAACAGCTGTTTCAATAAATTTTCAATAATAATGGAATTATAGACGAGTTTTGGTTTCTTTAATACCTCCATGATTCGTTTTTCCTTCGTGATGTCTCAATTATCGTTAATAGCGGGTTTGTAAACAATCAAATCTTTAGTACTTCGTTTATTCGTTTCTGGTGGTTCCGTTGAATCATTATTGTTCCTCTTCTTTTTCGATTGCGTTAAGATTTTTGGTGCATTGTAGTACGATAAGACCATCTTTGGTGCAATATTTACAATATATTCTGCAAATGTTATTATAAATTGTCTCTGGATATATACATATCATAATATGTATATAAGATATGATTGTATAAAGATATTTATACAATAAACTATGAAATGGACAGATGGGTCGAAACAGATGATGATGACCTGGGCATATGAATCGACGGTAGACTAAACTGGAGAAAGCACTGCCAAGAATTAAGCAACAGACTATCCCGTGCAACATATGCGATACGACGAATACGCATTATAGCAGGAAAGGAAGCTGCAATGACGGCGTACCATGCACTTTTTCAAAGTCAGCTGGCATATGGCATTGAGATATGGGGATACTCCTCGCACCTGAAGATGGTTCTAATACAGCAGAAGAGGGCAATTGGCTGCATAGAAGGCATCCCACCTTGGCAATCCTGCAAACCACTGTTCAGAAGCCTTCGAATTTTGACGATTTTGCCAGCAGTCTACATATTCAGGTCCGTAGTAAAAACCCACTCAAATAGACACCAGATGGGGGGGACGAACACTCGTACAAGGGGACGAACACTCGTACAATACCAGACACGCAGGTAACATAAAGGCACCATTCTGTAGAATTTCAACCACAAGCTGCCTACGACGTGGAGCAGAATATTACAATCGGTGTCCGGACGAGTGGAAGATCCACAACGATGTGCTATTTGGGAAATATCTCAAACAATATCTGATCAAAAACCCATTGTACGAAATTAAGGAGTTCGGGGACCAGTGGAATGGGAGATCGTGGAATAACTAGAAAATGAAATACTTAAGTAATCTGTAATAAAAATGTAATTGATTCATGACTGCACACTGCACAGTATGTAATAAAATCTATTCTATTCTATGTAGTTTTGGGGTTTTAGCAGTGGCACCTCGTGACATTTCAATCGATGAGGGCGCACTCTTATTCTTAAAAAATAACATTGATCAGTATAATGTAGTATAATGCATATAATGTATAATGTATAACAGTATAATGCATATATCGCATAAACACTCACTAAAAATAAATGCGGCGAAAACATCTCTAACGATATTTGGTAATAGGAAAAATTGAAATTTGTATAAAAATGACATCAAATTGCAACTTGAACATACTGAACTTATTCCAGTAAAATCAGCAAGAAATCTAGGTTTAATTATTTATCAAGATTTGAGTTTTCGAGATCATGTTTCTAAACCAAATTCCAGAGCCTATTTATCACTTAAGCAAATTTGTAACAATAAAAGTTATTTAACCACTGATATGAAAATACTGATTTGTGAAACTATGGTGCTGTCACATTATAATTACGGTGACGTCATTTACAGACCCTGTCTAGAACAAATGATTAGCAAAAACAATTGTTTACGTTTAATTTACGGTATAAGGCGCAGGGAGCACACATCGCACACGCTAAAATCAGCTGGGTAGTTAAATATGGTTAATAGACGGGTCTTGCAGTTAAATACCTTCTGTTTGAATTCATTACAAAAAAATGCCCGCCTTATCTTTACGATCGGATTAATTTTAGAACGGATATTCATCATCTGAATATTCGAAATAAAGGCCTATTGACCATACCACATCATAAAACCGAAAGTTTCAAAAAAGCCTTTATATACAGCTTAATAAAAACAATCAATTCGATTCCACTGAATAATAGAATATTAACTGTCACAACTTTTAAGAAGAAATTGTTTATAATTTTAAAATCCGTTCAAGACCAATAAGCTATAATTTTGCAATAATTGCTAAGTACTTGGTATTATGTTAATTTAAATTTAATTATTTTAATGTTACATGAATGAATAATTATTAGTCTCCACTATAATTATGTACCCTACAGTGTTATAATATAGAATATCACCAAAATACCGTAACAAGCATTAAGTAGCTAGATGTACATTTCAAGCGCTATGCGCCTTACAGTGTTATACTTTATATTATGCAAATGAGATGTTCTGATTTTGCGTTTTTTAAGGTTTGTTCTTTTTAATCTAGTACATAAGTAAATATATTTTTAATGTAAATATGGGTTGTGAGGAAGACTAAAGGTGAAACATTTTCTGCGTACTTCACCAATTTGATCACAATCCTTTTAGTGATTTATTTCTTAAAAAGTCTATTATTATGTTTTTTTTTGTATGTTATGGTCACCAATAAAGAGTACTATAATAATAACATAATATTAAAAATCTTACCTAAAATGGATGCAAAATGATTAAATTCAATCATTTCTTGAAAGTGGTATTCCACTATTCCATCTTTCATCGATATAATTTCTATCTTTCATTGATATACTTTCTATCTTTCCTTGCACAAGTTTGTGATAAATTTAAATCAGGCAATGGCCTACCTAATTCTTTAATTTTTACTTTGTCCACTAGAGAAAGTCTACAAAACTCTATTTTCAATAAAGAACTAACACTATTTATTTTTATTAAATTATTTCTATTGAATATATTCTTGGAAAAACACGTGGCAAAATCGTACATACGTAACGTAAGTACACAGAACAATGCAACTGTCTTATCTGGCTATTATACACACACACACACACACACACACACACACACACACACACACACACACACACACACACACACACACACACACACATATATATATATATATACTCTGTATATATATACTACTCTCTGTTCTCTGTTCTCTCTGAACTTATCTCTTGGGACGTTAAAGAATCGCGGTATCCGATAGATAATATATTGCATCTGTCGCTTTCACTCTATTGCAAGCAATAGAGTGAGAGACTCATCTCATTGCCTGCACTCAATTTAACTCGTACTGGCCGGCCTGGGTTGTCGCTAGTTTGTGTGCGACTTATTAGTCGATACATATATATGCGACACGCGAACGAAAGAAACAGATGATATACTGCATACGGTCGCTCTCACTCTACCACTTGCAACGGATACCACAACGGTGCGAGCCACACCGTGTTCTGTTGAGTGTTATCGTAACGCAAGCTTTATCTTTTAGGAAAATAATGCCGAGATAAAATATCGCAATACAATTATATATCTACGGTAATGCGCTCAATGTTCAGGAGGGGCGCGCGTCCCTGCAGCTTCGAAAGGAACCGCCACTGGGGTTTAGTATATGCCTTTCAATATCTTCTTCATTATTATTTTGACAAATATTTACTTTTATAATTGTTTCTCCTTTCGTTATGATAACTATTGTAACACGATTGCATTATGTAACACGATTGTTGTAAATCATCTGACGAGGTTTGAAATTATTAATATATTTTGAGATTAAGATGCCTCAATCACTCACCGTGATTATGATACAATTGGTGAGTGACAGAGGTATTTTATTTAGTCTAATTTTTTGCTACTGAAGATATAGGTACGGCATTCAAAATGCGCATCTCTCTATTAAATGCTTTGTCTTACGGTATTTTGGTAGCATTATATACAATTATTTAATATCGTAGTGATAAATTTATAATGGTTGCGTAAAGTAAACGGTGATGTTTATTCTACAACCTGTTCTCTCTACGTTAACAAATTTCTTCCATTGTGAAGAATTTCTCCCATTCCTATGTAAATTCATGTGTGTTCCACTAGTTCCATAATTTGGTGATTAATGCCCACAGTTATCGTATTTGTTTTAACCACATTAAAATTGCTCGCTAATTCATGATGGGTGAATGTGCAGAACAGCTATATACCATTTAATATAGCATATGCTCTAGGTGCTCTTTCTCTTCTATATACACATAATGAATTAATTAATGAAAAGCGAAACTATGGCATAATTGAAGAATATTAGCTCTAAGGTGTAAAGAGGATATGTATATAGCATATCATTTTGGCTGCATGCGGCGGGTTATCGCTCTCGCTGAAAATGTGAAATATGAAGTGTATACAGCGCTCGTGTATTCGCGCATTATATTGTGGAAGAAAGTAACATCAAGTGACCTAGTTATTACCGTCCAAGGCCACTATCACCTTAAATCAAACAGCCACTACCATAACGGATTTGCCACTTGTATACATGTCTACGATTCCACATGTTGCTTGGTCGGTCGTGCGTTTATTTCGCGTTCGTTGAATGCACGCAGGTACTTGATCGCTGTACATTGCATTGTAACCAAGTATTAACTCTATAGTATTCATTTCACTCTCACTTCCATCGCTAGATTCATATTAGAATATACTTTTATGAAGAAATGTGACTAGTTAAGAGTATAGTATAGAATATCACGCAAATACCGTAACTTAAAGCATTAAGTAACTAGATGTACATTTCGAAGGCTATGCCCCCATCTTCAGTAGCGCATCTAACAATTTAATGCTTTAAGTTACGGTATTTGGGTGATATTTTATAGTATTATTTAACACCGTAGTGATATCATATAGAATATCACCCAAATACCGTAACAAGCATTAAGTAGCTAGATGTACATTTCAAGCGCTATGCGCCCATCTTCAGTAGCACAAGATAAAACTAAATAAAATATCCCTGTCACGAATCGTGATTGATATACTATCAAATAAATAAGTCAAGATGACAGAAGTACTTCAAAATTGGCATATAATATGACCTATAAATCTTTTATAAACAATACAAATTAAAAATTACAAATTACAAATTATAAATTAACGAAAATAACAAGTAACTGCAAAAAATATTGGTTTTGTGAAATTTAAAATAACCAAAATAAATAAATAAATCAAATAATAATAATAAATTTAAAAATAGTTTTTATTTAGTTAAAGAGTCCGCAATCCTAAAGATTGGTTGGAAACAGCACGCCATGCCGATCTATCCTGAGCTAATCCCTTCATCTCCCTATAGCTATTCATCTCAACGTCTTCAACTATCTGACTCACATACTCCAATCTAGGCCTACCTACCCCTCTCTTTCCCTCCACTCTACCTTCTATGATCAATTGCATAATCCCCCCATGCCTAAGAATATGCCCTACTAATCTGTCTCTCCTACGCTGTAACACTCTCCAGATACTTCTCTTCTCCCCTACTAACTCTAGTACAGCTTCATTTGTTACTTTATCTTCCCAACCAATCCTCATCATCCTCCGATAACACCACATTTCAAGTGCTTCTAATCTACGCTTCTCTTCCTTTCCTATAGTCCACGCCTCACACCCGTACAGTGCTACACTCCAAACATATACCTTCAGTAATCTTTTTCTAATACCCAAGTCAATATTTGATCTTAAAATCTGTTCTTTTTCTACGAATGCCTTCCTACCCTGTGCTATCCTACACTTTATATCTACCTTGCTTCGATTATCTTTTGTGATTCTACTGCCTAAATAACAAAAATCTGACACCTCTTCGATTCTATTATCTCCTATTGTGATCCTCATTTTTCTACTTAAATAAATTAAATAGACAAGATGAAATTGGGCCCGAATCTAAATTCATTAAATTTGATTTAGATTTATGCATGTATATACTTTCATAAGCATTTAACTCGGAATAATTTAAAACATTTTTAAGTAATTTAAGTGTACTAATTCGAATAGGATGACCTGATTCAAAAATATGCTCGGCGACAGCACTTCTATCTTTTCTATTTAATCTGAAATGAGCTAAATGCTCCTTAAATCTAGTTTCGATGGATCTACGTTTTTTAAAAGATTTATAGGTCATATTATATGCCAATTTTGAAGTACTTCTGTCATGTTGACTTATTTATTTGATAGTATATCAATCACGAATATAATTTATTTAGTTTTACCTTGTGCTACTGAAGATGGGCGCATAGCGCTTGAAATGTACATCTAGCTACTTAATGCTTGTTACGGTATTTGGGTGATATTCTATATTATAATTTAACACCGTAGTGATAATTTTTAAAGCCGTAGTGATAATTTAAAAAAAGTAAAGATTATCTTCAATATACGTAAATCTAATAATTTTTTTAGCGCACTTCAGAAATAATAAACCATCGTTTCTACTAAAAACAAATGCATACTTAGAAAACGATTTGTCATGTTTCATAAAAAGATGTGTAACATTTTCTTAATCGTTTGGATTGAGTGGAAAAGCTATTTCGTTTAATATCATGTTTTTAAGTAAAATCAAAACATTATATTAAGCTTCGCTTTTTACATTTCTTCCTTCGTTTATTAATTTCTATATATATTGTCAATATGGCCATATTTTGCAAGCATACCTAATATTTACATCAATATATGCCTTGCAATTCTTAGTAATAAACAATATCTGATATTTCTAATCTATTTCTGTTACTTATGATATATATATGAACCCACACACAAACACCATTTATAATAAAAAATTTAAATTTACTTCAGTATTGCTCGGAACTTTATGTTTGAACATTATAACTATTTTTCTAACTATAGATATAACATTTAAAAATTATCACTACGGTGTTAAATAATAGTATAGAATATCACCCAAATACCATAACTATCACGATTAGTGAGAGAGGTATTTTATTTAGTTTTTATCTTGTGCTACTGAAGATGGGGGCATAGCTTTCGAAATGCACATCTAGCTATTTAATGTTTTGAGTTACAGTATTTGGGTGATATTCTATACAATAGATATAACATAACTATAGTTTCTAACATAACTATTAAAACTTGTCCTACATTTTTGAAATATTTTTTAAATATTTGCATATACATTTGAATAATTATAAAACGAATAAGAATTTGAATGAACAAGCTTTTATTTTAATTTTCTTTGATATTTTTGATCCTAAAACTATTCCCAATTCTCAAAGTCAATACTGCTGCATTAAGAATTTTTTTTTTGTACGATTAGTTTTCCATTTATCTTTTTAAAGTTTTTGATTGCTTGGATATTTGATTATTTTGTAAAAATAAATCACAAATTGTATTGTTATGAATTTATTCATGATAAAAAGTTTCACATATTCATTAGATCGGATTTGAGAAAGTTCTGTGATTACTGCATCATAAAAATTTATTATTTGTATTAACTTTATAATTATCTTGATTTTTGCTATTTTAGACAAATATACTCGTATTGCTATTAGTTGATTATATGAATAAGTAATCTATGAATAAATAAAATGTTAATAAGTAAGAGTTTCTCTAAATATTATACGATAATCTTCGAATGAATAAAATAGATTTAATTAATATTGTTATAAGTTACAAGAAAGTCTAAATTTTTATATTATTTGATCGCTTATTTGATATAGAAAGAAATAATAAAATTGATTCAAGAAATGAATGTATGTTAACTACAATATTAAATAAAATTTTCTATAATTTGTTTGTAATGTTGGGAAATTGAATTTAGTTTGATTATAAATATATAACAGGAAAATGAAACAATAAGTTAATTGCGCAGATATTACATAAGGTGTAATAATTAATAATCATTAATTAAAATATTCAATGAGACAACACAGTTCTTGAATTTGTATAGATATTTTAATTAGTTAAAGAGTCCGCAATCCTAAAGATTGGTTGGAAACAGCACGCCATGCCGATCTATCCTGAGCTAATCCCTTCATCTCCCTATAGCTATTCATCTCAACGTCTTCAACTATCTGACTCACATACTCCAATCTAGGCCTACCTACCCCTCTCTTTCCCTCCACTCTACCTTCTATGATCAATTGCATAATCCCCCCATGCCTAAGAATATGCCCTACTAATCTGTCTCTCCTACGCTGTAACACTCTCCAGATACTTCTCTTCTCCCCTACTAACTCTAGTACAGCTTCATTTGTTACTTTATCTTCCCAACCAATCCTCATCATCCTCCTATAATACCACATTTCAAGTGCTTCTAATCTACGCTTCTCTTCCTTTCCTATAGTCCACGCCTCACACCCGTACAGTGCTACACTCCAAACATATACCTTCAGTAATCTTTTTCTAATACCCAAGTCAATATTTGATCTTAAAATCTGTTCTTTTTCTACGAATGCCTTCCTACCCTGTGCTATCCTACACTTTATATCTACCTTGCTTCGATTATCTTTTGTGATTCTACAGCCTAAATAACAAAAATCTGACACTTCTTCGATTCTATTATCTCCTATTGTGATCCTCATTTTTCTACTGCATTCCTTTTTGTCACACCTCATCACTTTAGTTTTACCTATATTTATTTTCATGTTAAAATCCCTAGTCAATACTGCCTGCATACCATTCAATACCCTTTCTAAATTCTTTTCGCTTTCTTCCAATATAGCTATATCGTCGGCGAATCTCAGCATATATATTTTCTCTCCCTGTACATTCACACCTACACTATACTCTTCTTTTACTTTGTTTATTGCATCTTCTATATATAGATTAAATAATAACGGTGAAAGTGTACATCCCTGCCGAACTCCCTTCCCTATTTTTGCTACCTCTTCTTCCCCCTCAATTCTAACTAAGGCAGTTTGGTGTTTATATAAATTAAAAATTATTCTCCTATCCTTATAATCTATACCCGTTTCTTTTAAAATTCTAAAGATTATGTCCCAATCTACATTGTCAAATGCCTTTTCTAAATCTACAAAAGCTATGCAAGTTACCTTTCCTACCCTCTTTCTTTTTTCTACTACCGTTCTTAGTGCTAGAATCGCCTCTCTCGACCCTCTGTTTTTCCTAAAACCAAACTGATCTTCTCCTAGCCTTTCCTCTACTTTATTTTCTAATCTCCTATAAATAATCTTTAACAATATCTTCGATGCATGTGATAGTAGGCTAATGGTCCTATAGTTCTCACACAAATTAGCTCCTATTTTCTTCGGCATTGTTACTATTCTACTACGCTGAAAATCCTGTGGTACTTCTCCCTTCTTATATATTTTACAAACTAACCTGTATAATCGCTCCTGCATTTTTCCCCTGCGTGTTTTATTAATTCGGCTGGTATCATATCAATCCCCGCTGCTTTGTTATTCCGTAAATCATTTAATGCTCTATGAAACTCTGACCTAAGTATGCTAGGACCTAAGTCATCCTCATCTATCTGTTCCACATTTTCTAGCTCCTCCATGTCCTGCCTACCTTTATATAAATCTTCAAGATACTCCTTCCATCTTCTAGCTTTTTCCTTATTTTCTGTGAGTTCCTTACCTTGCTTATCACATATAATGTTACCCTTTGGTTTTACTTTAGAAAAATGTGACTTAATTTTCCTGTAGCCCAAATCTACTTTACCTCTTCTCATATCCTCCTCAATATCCTCACAATTTCCTTTTATCCACTCTTCTTTCGCTAGCTTGCATTTCCTATTAATTAAGTTCCTTAGTTCCTTATATTTTTTCTGTCCTGCTTCTGTGTTTCCAATTTTAATTTTCCTTCTTGCTTCTATCATTTTAACTATTTCTTCCGTGATCCATTCCCTCCTACCTGCCCTTTTCTTTGTGCCTAATACTTCATTTGCTGCTGTAGTTAACCCATTTCTGATTTCCCTCCATTCGCAATCTATGTCGTTCCTAGATGTTCCATTAGCCATGATTTCTACTTTCTGCTTGTACTTTTCACATACATCAGCTAATTTTAACCTATCGACATCTACTCTGACCTGTTTAGACTTCTGTAATTTCTTGAATTTGACCTCTGAGTCCAGGACTACTAAATTATGGTCACTATCAATATCTGCTCCAGGGTAACTCTTACAATTCTTAATCTGGTTCCTAAACCTCTCTTTAACCAGTATGTAATCTATCTGATACCTCCCTATATCTCCTATATTATATTTTAATACATATTATTTATTATTTACAGTTGAAAAATGCTGCACTGCATTAATTTACAATTAGAATGAAGAATATAAATTTTGAGGTAATTAAATGATTTTTCACTTTGTAATTCACTCGGTATTTTTTTCGTTAACACCTTAATTTGTTATCAATACGCAAAAGAGATCGTTGGGAAGTCTTGAGACCACAACAGAAGATTATGCACGTAACCCCGAATATTAGTATTTAAGGTTGTGTATATGAAATAACATACCATTCAAATGTAAATTTATGAATTCTTAGAATATTCCATCATTTAAAAAATAATAACGGAAGAAGTTGTAAAAATCCTCTGATTTAATCCCCTTGGAAATATATTCTTTTGAAATATTGACAATGTACTATTAATTTGTTTAATTATTCTAACTTTTATCGCTCTACTCTTTTAATTGACTTACAGTTAAAGTGCAAGTGATATGAATATTAAATCCACTTATTAATAATAGTATATAATCGTTGAAAAAGTAAAGCAATTATATTCTGAATTATAGCATTGCTTCCTTCATTCAGTCTGAAATGCAGATAATTTAGGGGGTCAGAAGCAGAGGGGTGTAAGTGACAAATTTGTGAAAATTGAAATAAGTGCTGTGTGGGATACATAAAGCATTTATTTGTCTGGGTGCAGACAGATATTAGTGAATGGTGTAGCTACCAAGAGTCTGTAAGACAAACTACTACACAAAAAAATCGACTTCGTTTGGAGAAAACGGCGTATAATCCAGTGGCGGCTCTTGCCATTTCAATCTGGGGGGGCGCATTTCTTAAAAAATAACATAATAGTGAGAAATCTTACCTAAAATGGATGCAAAATGATTAAATTCAATCATTTCTTGAAAGTGAATTCCACTCTTCTATCTTTCATTAATATAAACTTTTCCAAAACTTTTTCGTTAAAGTTGTAAATATCTCGCACCACATTTTTATTAATACACATCATCGCCAATGCGTTTAAACAATCATTACCCATAGCATTTCGCAAAAAAGTCTTGATTCTTTAAGTGTTGAAAAACAACGCTTTGATTCAGCAGTGGTCATCGGGGTTGTTAAAATAATTTTAAGTATTTTTATAGTTTCCGGCAAAGTTTCACTGAGATTATTTTGTAGTAATAATGAAAGAAAATTTGTGGCTCCAATTATTTGATAAAAATCCGGACGCGAGTAAATGATTTCTAATTCTGTTTTTAATCTGGTTTTATTCAAAAATGGATATGCATGACACACGGTTTCCAAAAGGTCCACTGGAAATTGTTTAGAAAATGTTGGCATCAATTTCGTGTTAAATAACTCAGCGGCTTGTAGATGGCCACGATATGAGAATCTGTCCTTCATCTGTGTTATAATTTTTTTTTGTAAATGTTTCTTGTATGTCCGGTTAAATGTCCGGTTTTGAGCACTCCTTGCACAAGTTTGCAATAAATTTAAATCAGGCAATGGCCTACCTAATTTTTTAATTTTTACTTTGTCCACAAGAGAAAGTCTATAAAACTCTATTTTCAATAAAGCACTAACACTATTCATTTTTATTAAATTATTTCTATTAAATATATTCTTGGAGAAACACGTGACAAATCGTACATACGTAACTACACAGAACAATGCAATTGTCTTATCTGGCTCTTCTTTGTCAATTTAAATATATCTATATCTATATACTCTTTATATATATACTACTCTCTGATCTCTCTGAACTTCTCTCTTGGGACGTTAAAGAAGCGCGGCATCCAATAGATGATATACTACATCGGTTGCATGCAATCTATGATACACTCATCTCATTGCCTGCACTCATTGCATATGCATTTAACTTGTACTGGCCTTGGATAGCCGCTGGAATGTGTGAAACATATTAGACGATATATGCGACAAGCGAACCGAAGAAATAGAAGATATACTACTTACGGTCGCTCTCACCTATTGCTTGCAATAGAGTGAGATGAGTGCATATACATTTAACTCGTATTGGGTAGTCTGGCTTCGCGTTGGAATGTCGACACCATATTAGCGATGTAGGTATTACACCACGCGAACGATAGATACAGATGATATACTGCATCGGTCGCTGCACTGACTCTACCACTTGCAACGGACCTCTGCTTAATATAGTGACTGTAACTATGAAGTATCTCTTTAATTTTTCCATCCAACTGGTTGGAAGTAAATGGGTACAAGTGCAATTCTTTGAAGTAAAGGATTATAAGTAAAAGGATGCGTAATTAATTTACTCTATAAACTGGAAAAAAATTCTTTGTGATAAGAAAATGTTTTTCATCACACAATTTAGATCAAACAAAGTTATTGAATGGTGTATTACCGTAATGCTGTATTAGCCGTTAATATCTTTTTATAAGGTTTCTATATTTTTCAAAACTGATTCAACTTTAGAGTGCGATATCTCAAAATTTACTTTTAGTAATTTACACTTGCTTCTGACCCCCTCAATTTGGGGTCACATTGGCTATATTAGTTTGCTAATATTTTACATACTTCTTATGATGTATTTGAATTTAATACTGTAATATATAGTCAATATTATATTTAACTGGATATTAATGGATTTAATAAATAATTTAACTGGATCACTAATCCCTACAATATCCCTTCAACTGGATATTGTAGGGATTAGTGAAGTTAGGAGGAAAGATCAAGTAGATACGTGGTCAGGAGAATATAGATTAATAACCACAGCATCAGATAATGGGCATACCGGTGTAGGTTTTATAATGAATAGAAAGTTGGGATGTAGAATAAAGAGTTATTGCCAAGTTAGTGATAGAATTATAACTATTAGATTAGACACGAAGCCAACGGACACAGTTATAGTGCAAGTATATATGCCAACTTCAAGTCACGATGATGAGGAGGTAGAATCCATTTATGAGGAGATTGAATCTAGGTTAGCAAACGTTAAAGGACAAGATAATCTAATTGTAATCGGAGATTGGAATGCCGTAGTAGGTAAGGGAAAGGAAGTTTCAATAGTAGGAGAATATAGAATAGGAACACGTAATGATAGAGGGGATAGATTGGTAGAGTTTTGTATTAGGAATAAGCTAGTGGTAGCAAACACGCTTTTTCAGAATCACAAGCGCAGGATATATACGTGGAAAATGCCAGGAGATATAGGGAGGTATCAGATAGATTACATACTGGTTAAAGAGAGGTTTAGGAACCAGATTAAGAATTGTAAGAGTTACCCTGGAGCAGATATTGATAGTGACCATAATTTAGTAGTCCTGGACTCAGAGGTCAAATTCAAGAAATTACAGAAGTTTAAACAGGTCAGAGTAGATGTCGATAGGTTAAAATTAGCTGATGTATGTGAAAAGTACAAGCAGAAAGTAGAAATCATGGCTAATGGAACATCTAGGAGCGACATAGATTGCGAATGGAGGGAAATCAGAAATGGGTTAACTACAGCAGCAAATGAAGTATTAGGCACAAAGAAAAGGGCAGGTAGGAGGGAATGGATCACGGAAGAAATAGTTGAAATGATAGAAGCAAGAAGGAAAATTAAAATTGAAAACACAGAAGCAGGACAGAAAAAATATAAGGAACTAAGGAACTTAATTAATAGGAAATGCAAGCTAGCGAAAGAAGAGTGGATAAAAGGAAATTGTGAGGATATTGAGGAGGATATGAGAAGAGGTAAAGTAGATTTGGGCTACAGGAAAATTAAGTCACATTTTTCTAAAGTAAAACCAAAGGGTAACATAATATGTGATAAGCAGGGTAAGGAACTCACGGAAAATAAGGAAAAAGCTAGAAGATGGAAGGAGTATCTTGAAGATTTATATAAAGGTAGGCAGGACATGGAGGAGCTAGAAAGTGTGGAACAGATAGATGAGGATGACTTAGGTCCTAGCATACTTAGGTCAGAGTTTCATAGAGCATTAAATGATTTACGGAATAATAAAGCAGCGGGGATTGATATGATACCAGCCGAATTAATAAAACACGCAGGGGAAAAAATGCAGGAGCGATTATACAGGTTAGTTTGTAAAATATATGAGAAGGGAGAAGTACCACAGGATTTTCAGCGTAGTAGAATAGTAACAATGCCGAAGAAAATAGGAGCTAATTTGTGTGAGAACTATAGGACCATTAGCCTACTATCACATGCATCGAAGATATTGTTAAAGATTATTTATAGGAGATTAGAAAATAAAGTAGAGGAAAGGCTAGGAGAAGATCAGTTTGGTTTTAGGAAAAACAGAGGGACGAGAGAGGCGATTCTAGCACTAAGAACGGTAGTAGAAAAAAGAAAGAGGGTAGGAAAGGTAACTTGCATAGCTTTTGTAGATTTAGAAAAGGCATTTGATAATGTAGATTGGGACATAATGTTTAGAATTTTAAAAGAAACGGGTATAGATTATAAGGATAGGAGAATAATTTTTAATTTATATAAACACCAAACTGCCTTAGTTAGAATTGAGGGGGAAGAAGAGGTAGCAAAAATAGCGAAGGGAGTTCGGCAGGGATGTACACTCTCACCGTTATTATTTAATCTATATATAGAAGATGCAATAAACAAAGTAAAAGAAGAGTATAGTGTAGGTGTGAATGTACAGGGAGAGAAAATATATATGCTGAGATTCGCCGACGATATAGCTATATTGGAAGAAAGCGAAAAGAATTTAGAAAGGGTATTGAATGGTATGCAGGCAGTATTGACTAGGGATTTTAACATGAAAATAAATATAGGTAAAACTAAAGTGATGAGGTGTGACAAAAAGGAATGCAGTAGAAAAATGAGGATCACAATAGGAGATAATAGAATCGAAGAAGTGTCAGATTTTTGTTATTTAGGCAGTAGAATCACAAAAGATAATCGAAGCAAGGTAGATATAAAGTGTAGGATAGCACAGGGTAGGAAGGCATTCGTAGAAAAAGAACAGATTTTAAGATCAAATATTGACTTGGGTATTAGAAAAAGATTACTGAAGGTATATGTTTGGAGTGTAGCACTGTACGGGTGTGAGGCGTGGACTATAGGAAAGGAAGAGAAGCATAGATTAGAAGCACTTGAAATGTGGTGTTATAGGAGGATGATGAGGATTGGTTGGGAAGATAAAGTAACAAATGAAGCTGTACTAGAGTTAGTAGGGGAGAAGAGAAGTATCTGGAGAGTGTTACAGCGTAGGAGAGACAGATTAGTAGGGCATATTCTTAGGCATGGGGGGATTATGCAATTGATCATAGAAGGTAGAGTGGAGGGAAAGAGAGGGGTAGGTAGGCCTAGATTGGAGTATGTGAGTCAGATAGTTGAAGACGTTGAGATGAATAGCTATAGGGAGATGAAGGGATTAGCTCAGGATAGATCGGCATGGCGTGCTGTTTCCAACCAATCTTTAGGATTGCGGACTCTTTAACTAACTAACTATATTTAACATTTATCCAACCGAAAAAAATAAAGATAAAGCGCATGAAAAATTGGAACGGACAGAGATAACATCTATTTGAAAATATATAATTGCAGAGATGAAAACCCCGTACATAAAAAATCTTGGATATTTTTGCAACTGAGAGAGATTTTTTGATTTTACTAAATCAAATTACTCATCATAATTGACATCGCATCTTTGAGTTTATATACCATATAGCATCACATTTTATATAACAATACATACTTAAAAACTACACCAGCAATTAATTTTAGGTACTCTGTGTATACTAAAGAATTAAACTGTAACTTTTAACTATTGTCATAGATTTGGCAAGATATTCAGAGAAATTCAGAAACTTTTCTGATAATAAACACAAACACAATACAGTACTGGTCCTATTTCCTTGGTTTGCAATGTTAAAATAATAATTAAACAAAAGTATACTACTTTGACGCAGGGCGGTTTACTATGATGATTTTCCATAAGAAACTTTCGTATATTTTGAGACAACAATTTGTTTTTCTAAAAGACAGTATAAGGGCATACTATTATTATAAAATACGTTAAAATACTTATACTAGGAATTACATATTCTGACGGTACAGGTTATGTTATTTACTTTTTAAAAAATCTTAAAATTGAGGTTTTTTTTGTATCAATTTTTTTTCTACTTTGAGACTGCCGAGAACTAATATCGCATTAGATAAAATTGCCGAACTCTTAATATCTAAGTTAGAATATTTATATTATTATAAAAAATATATTACTGTACAATATTTACTAGATAATTTACTGATTCAGAAATTACGGAACAATTTTGAATCAAAAATTTCTACTCTTTGATATATATTATAATATATACATACATCAAATATTTGACAAATTCATTGAAATCGTGAATTTATGATTGACTAATTGAAATACTGTTGAAATTGAAATACATTTTGAATCTAAGTCCAATTATGGTAAAATACGCACACATACATTTTATTAACAGGTATTACCATCAGTGGCGGTTTCTTTCGAGGCCGCACGGCCGAGCGCCCCTCCTGGGCGCATCACCGTAGATATATAATTGTATTGTGATATTTTATCTCGGCATTATTTTTCCTAAAAGATAAAGCTTGCGTGGCGATAGCACTCAACACGGTGTGGCGTTCCGTTGTGGTATCCGTTGCAAGCGGTAGAGTGAGAGCCACCGTTTGCAGTATCAGCTCATCTGTTTCTATGGTTCGCGTATCGTATGCGCCGCAAACAAAATAGCGGCCCGGGTTGCTGTTGCAACGTGACATCACGCTGCTTCTACAGCTAAGAATATATCGTTGTTTTAATCTATTCCGGGCCGCAATTCTTTAGCGTCCCAATAGAGAAGCCTAGTCTAGTATACAAGAAAATGGATATAGAATAGCCAGATAAGACAGTTGCATTGTTCTGTGTAGTTACGTATGTACGATTTTGCCAGGTGTTTCTCCAAGAATATATTTAATGGAAATAATTGAATAAAAATGAATAGTGTTAGTTCTTTATTGAAAATAGAGTTTTATAGATTTTCTCTTGATCACAAAGTAAAAATTGAAGAATTAGGTAGGCCATTGCCTGATTTAAATTGATCACAAACTTGTGCAAGGAGTGTTTATATCAATGAAAGAAAGCAGAGTGGAATACATAACATAATAGTAAGATTTCTTACTATTATGTTATTTTTTAAGAAATGCGCCCCCCTCGATTGAAATGTCAAGAGCCGCCACTGATTACCATACGCCTCCTTAAATGTTAAAAATCGTTCGCTTAAACTGACAGAAATATGTTTAATTAGTTTAAATTTTGTTTCGTTTAAAGAAATTATCATAGTTATTCAAATATATGTCTTATATACGTAGTAACTTACAGAATATGATTCAATTATCCATCAAATTATTCACATAAACAATTTAATAAAAATTTATATATACATAATAATTTTATTACATGAATACAGAAGAAGAACTTTCCTTTATATTTTGTAAAACGTCGTTAAACAACTAAATTCTATTTTAGATTCGTCATTTCTACCGGAAATTCTACGTTCTACTCGTAAGTACAACATAGATATTTTTCGATTGATGCAGTTTTATTATCTTTTTGTTCGTTATACGAGTATAATAAATAGTAGTGAAGCACATTGTACTACAGTATATCTGAGCTCAACTGATTTTGATGATCATTTGATATTGTGTAACCATTTTGTAATATACAGCTATTAAATCTTATTATAGTGTAAAATAAAGGCTATTGTGACTAATTTATAATTTAGCATTGACTCAGATTGATAGATGAAACCAGTGTTGGTATTTTGCGCGTAAAATATACCTGCGCTATAATCTCCCTGGTAAATTGCGCTGAGAACCTTTCAGCGGTCGTTAATCTCCCTAGTAAATTGCGCCTAAATGCACACCTTATGGACACTCAATATTCTGTATGTTTGAATATATATTTCGCATTGTTTGTTGATATATAAAATAGAAGCTAACGTGTAAATAAATATTGTACCATTTTAGCCCTGATGAAGGTATAAAATATGTCGAAACGTTGGCAAAATTTTCAAACTTTGTAGTTTTATTTGTACTATACTTGTAATATGCATTTACTTGTCAGTCATTTGGTCAGTCATTGGCAGTCATTTGGTCAGTCATTGTCAATCATTTGGTCATTTTATAATCCTTAGTACACCGACTACTTGACTACTAGGCGCAAAATACCTATGCCCGATAAAACTTTATAATACCATGTATTATTTATTGAGTATGTTATAGGTTATAGCATTTTCATATAGCCATAGTGAATTTTAATGAAGTTTGTTTAAACTTCGTGATTTACTTTTATACGATGCGATTAAGTTTGATTTTTGAACAAGCACCTTATACAAAGTACTGAAAATTAGCGTTGTGTAGTTCACTCGCGAACCGTTCACTCTGAATGGTTCAATCAAATGACGGGCGTACTGTGACGATGTTTTGCAACGACCTATAGGTCATTATGACATAGTTCGTGAACTATGAACTACATGGTGAACGGTGTACTTATTGATGTACTTGTACTAGGTCCTGAACCCGTCGTGTACTAAATCGTTTATGAATAACAACGGCTCGTAAACGATGCAGTATAGTATACATTACATATACAGTACCGATAGCAGTACTAACATTTATGTGATAAAGTGTGTTGGTGAACGGAACGAAATTATATTTCCTTATATATATGTTTTGTATAAATTATAAACATTGTTGCTTTTTCTTCCTCACTCTTAATTCAAAATAAGTATTGTAATATTTCAATTTATTTATTTTTTACTATTTAATATTTTTATATTGAGAAAAAAGAGATTGTTTTCAGTATGTGCATGTATTTCATATAGGTCGTGAACTAGTTCATTAAAAAAAGATGTTAGAAGTTCACGACCTATACTTCGTGAACGGTATATTGAAATGAACTATGAACTACGAACTAGGTCCTCAAAGTGACCTACAGTTTGCCATCGCTACTTTGGAGCTTTCATATAGAAAGAATCCATATTTATTTTTCTATACTATTCTCTTAATTTGTAAATTTGTCACTACTGTGTTAAATAATTGTATAGAATATAACCCAAATGCCGTAGCTCAAAGCATTTAATAGCTAAAAGTGCATTTCAAAGGCTGTGCCCTCATCTTCAGTGACATAACAGTTAAATTGTTTCGAAGATCCATATATTATTGACAAAATGCTGTTTCAATACTCTAGTTTTAGCACTTTGCGTACAGCCTTCGATATTAATTAATATAGAGAAATCGCAAGAAAATAAATATATGTATATAAATAAATAAGTTATAATTTTATTTACTTAATGTTATTACTAAATATAATTTATTTAATGACCAATTAGACCTAATCTCCTCGCCATTATTAGATATTATGTGTAGGTAGATTGTTTATATATAAATATATTTTCTGTAATTCGTTTTCATTTCTTGATAATGCTTAATAAACGAAACTATAGTCGAATAAATCCTCGTTTTTAATTGTAATATAAAACATCGTATTTTTATTTCTCTTCCCTAATATGGAATATCACAACATAACGGTAATATCAATAAACCTATTCCTATTTGATCCTATACATATTCATATTTGACATATTTGATAAATAGTTGACCAAACGATTTTAGTTGTGGATTCTACGATTCTCCATTTTCTTCTTTATTCATATATTTTAAAATATATAAATTAAATTTACTTTTATATTATGTTTAAACACTTCTTACATTTACAAGAACACAAAATAAATGAAATATGTAATGAATTTATATTATTTTTTATAATATTATATTTTATTATTACTTCTACTAAATGTATTTATCTTAAGAAAATGAAATAAACTTTACTTTACTTTACTAGTTATCAAATCTACTTTATTATTATAGCAATTATGGTCATAGTAAATGGCATGTTCCAGAATAGTCGCATAAATGACGGGAAATAAAAAAGCCTTAGCTTATTGTTAGAATATATATAAAAATGATTTTTTTTGTATTACTGCAATTGGCGTAATAATAAATGATGATTCGTGTGAATGCACAGAAGGGATAAATATCGTGCATCTAATTCACTCATCGTCGAACATCCCAAGTCGCGATTTACCAGTTGGAAAATAAATTCTATACAAGCTTTATTTCTTTCCTTCTACGTATCTAACACTTCTTTTAATATTGATTCGTGTTATTTCACTACAACGAAATAATTACAAACACGCTCTTATGTATTTCCATTTACTGCATCTCCAAAATTACAACTTTAGCATATCTAATTATTCCTATTTTTTAAAATTGTATACATCCCTCTTTATTACTTGCTTTATTGCTTTATTACTTACATTTGCATATTTATATTCTATTTTTTTTTAATTTTTATTGTTAAAATTATTAAAAATCGTAAAATAGGTAGATCATAGGATGTATGGATATAATGCAATTAATTATAAAAAGTAAAGTAGAAGGGAAAAAGGGTAGGTCATCCAGATTAAAGTACATAAGTCAGATATTGTACTACGTTAGAAGAAAGAAACCGATGGTATAAGATTTGAAAAATATTTATAATATATTTAATCTCCCTCACTTATAGATATACATACACACGCGTTCGATTCAATTATATTATCAAGTTGTAACACAATTTGTTTACTAGCTGTATGTAAATTATATAACGTTATTACTATTATTAAACTTATAATATTGTTGTATTATTGTTGCAATTATATTTACATCGATGGGTTCATATTTAGGACACATAGGAACATGAATCGGAAATAAGTATGTGTGCAATTTTTTATAATACTTTATTTCTCAAGGATACCTATTTATGTACGTATATAAAAAAAAAGAATTTAATGATGAATATAAATTTATATATAGTCATAGCGGTAATATAATATTGAACAATTTCGATGTAAATTTATCTCAATATTAAAGCCATACATGAAAAAAATTGAAACATTCTCTCAATACATCCCAATACTCAAAAAATCTTCTATAACCAACAATTTTAATATTATAAATCTTTTAAAATTGTTTCCAATAGCCTAGTTTTTCAATTTAGTTCGCTAAACTTAAACAAATATCTTCATGTCCTCAATTAAAAAAAGATTTCTATTTTCAAATTTTATAGAGTAATCTCAAAAATATGCAATTTTAAAATTATAAAAATATATAATAGACAATAAACTAAATCCATATGATCATTAATCAAGTAATAACTTGTTTTTTTATAATATAGAATATCACCCAAATACCGTAACAAGCATTAAGTAGTATATCAATCACGATTCGTGACAGAGGTATTTTATTTAGTTTTAACTTGTGCTACTGAAGATGGGCGCATAGCGCTTGAAATGTACATCTAGCTACTTAATGCTTGTTACGGTATTTTGGTGATATTCTTTATTATAATTTAACACCGTAGTGATAATTTTTAAAATTGTTTTTTTAATATTTATAAATATCCAGTGATTAAATAAAAAATAAAGTTTTTGAACAAACATATAATATTTATAAATTGTCTATTTATGGGGAAGTATGTTTAGATTCTAATATGTGATTTGAAAAGTTGGAATTAGAATTTTATAATATATCCTTCTAATTTACCAGTTGTACGTCCGTTAGGTAGGATGAAGTGCTGAACAAGAACTACAGATAAAGACGAACTCAAGCCGACTTTACTTCAAAATTTATAGGCAGTATTCTCACATTGTGTCATTATCAGCTCTTCGGTTTTCTCTTGAAGATTGATATTTCACTCGAGTTGGTTTGCTCGAGGATGGTAAATTCCTACAAATATGGGGTCAGGTAGAAGAAACCGAAAATGTGTATGGTCAAATTCCTACAAACGCCTGTTGTCCATCGCCTTCCTCTTGCACGAAGCACTTATTTCTTGCACATGTAACTTTGTTTCTTCGGGGTGATCGTGCAATGGAATGCAGGCTTCTGCATTCTGAATTTCTGTACTTTCACCAACTGGGTCATTGTTAATTGGGTAATTGTCAAGATCGTTAAATATATGGGAACCTATATCTATGTCTTCTTCTTCTTCTATGTTTGATTTCAATTGGAAATGTTTCTTTTGAATATCAGTAACGAGGGATTAAGAACCTTATAGGAATTTACATGTACCTTTGTAGGAATTTCACCATCATTAACTCGACTACCTGAAAATTATAGGAATATGTATACACCCGGTTTGCTGTTCAACTTGCTTGTATTTTCTCGCATTTACACACGTTCATTGGTCTGTGGTGGTGAACCGTGCATCAAGGGGATGTTTGCTAGTTGCGAGCGTATAAGAGTCTGTGTAAGGTAACGGCTATATTCCCAGCATTGTTATGCTTACGTGTTCGTCCACATACAATTTATGATTTAATTAATCAATTCATTAATCAGAGGAAGTGGGCCAGCGTCCGAAATTGTTGGAAAGATTCTAAATAACGGTTTCAAATGTTTATAAATGAACTACTCACAAGCGTATTTCCCAATAGAAAAATAAACATAAATTTAACAGAAAAAATATAATATAAAAACTAAGCACGAATGAACGGAAAAATGTATTTATCATTACACACTAAGAGATGTTCTGAGATAATTTTTATTATTTTTAATACTTAAAATTGTCTGAAATTGTCCAAAACCGTGTAATAAGTTGATGAAACCTGCTGGGTTTTTTTTATAATAAAACTCACAGTTTTTCTATTACTTCAATTTATTTACCGGGGCACCGTGGTACCGTGGTATAGTCGCGGATGATGTGGGTTCGAATCCTACTCCCGTCGGGGTAATTCTGGACTTTTTCTAGAAATAAAATCCCTTCCGGACCATGGATATGCTAACTGTGTATGTCATAAGCAAAGTCCTTGTCCCTAACTAAGGCGTTCCCTGATGTGTGCCTATAAGTTAATAAAGCTGGCCATATTAATTACGGCAACATAGGGCCCTTAGGGATTGGAGAGCCTTCAGCACCCATGCTTAAAAAAAAAAAAATTTATTAACTAATAATGCTTATAATAATAGTCTAACTAACATGCACCAGTGTGGTTAAAACACCAAGAGTTGTTTTTTTTTTAAATTTATTTATTCAAAAAACAGCTTAACATTTTAAAAAACATTTACATATTACATTTACTTATAGTAATATTTGCAACCAGTCTGCAATGTATGTATTAGTTGATAGTGCATACTGATTTTAAAGCTACTTATGCTAATTGCTAGCTTACTCTTGTATTGAAAGGTAGGAAGAAGAAGAGGCTACTCTTCTTGTAGTGTCTTTTGCATATATATAATATTCAACATAAGCATCAAATATAGTAAAAATGTTTACCAGGCAGTCACTCACATGATTTTATATCCGTAAATAATACAATGTTTTAAAAACCATACACTTTAGCTACATCAAAGTATATATCAAAAGAAAGCTCATGAAATTTTACTCAAGACTAATTTAAAATACTGTGGGTATACATTTAAAATTTACAATTTTTTAATGAATCAAAATGTCCAAATGTCAAGTGTATTTATTATTACCCTATATAATATATTGGTAAGCCAATACAATCGTAAAGTGCATTTACATCCTGTGAAGTCTATTTTAAGTTTTCATGCTATTATAACAATTTGTTTTGTTACTATTAGCGTTGGCAAACTGTAGGTCACTTTGAGGACCTAAATTGTAGTTCGTGGTTCATTTCAATGTACCGTTCACGAACTATATGTCTTGAACTACTACATCTTTTAAAAATGAACTAGTTCACGACCTATATGAAATACATGCACATACTGAAAATAATCTGTTTTTTTCTCAATATAAAAATATTAAATGGTAAAAAATAAATATATTAAAATATTATAATACTTATGTTAAATTAGGAATGAGGAAGGAAAGAAATAATGTTTATAATTTATACAAAACATATATATAAGGAAATATAATCCTTTCTAGGTACTCACGATTATTTATATGAAGTTCTAAAATACTTATTGGTAGTTACTGATGAAAATGTCTACTTTACTAACACTTGAAAATTAAATGTACAAACTATAATAAAATGAACCAGATAGAATCGTTTTGTTTGGCGTTATAATTTCTATTTTCTATTTCGAATCTTCTCTGTTCAAACTTCAAAGCTTTGATTTGATATTAAGTAATTGCATTGCACTCAGTAGAAATAGAAGAACTATAAGATTTAGATGTTTATTTTTGCATTATTGCAAAAATTTGCTATGCCATGACATATTTAAGAACATATTTAATCATGCGAATATATTAATTATATTGTTCCAAATGAAATCTGATACCAACATATAAATTGTGACTCAGCTCGGCAATGCTGCTGTTGCAATATTTCATAGAGTTTTCTATTTTGTTCCGTTCACCAACACTTTATCACTAAATAAATGTTAGTACTGTATATGTAATGTATACTATACTGCATCGTTTACGAGCCGTTGTGATTCATGAACGGTTTAGAACACGACGGGTTCAGGGTCTAGTACAAGTACATCAATATGTACACCGTTCACCATGTAGTTCATAGTTCACGAACTAGGTCATAATGACCTATATGTCGTTGCAAAACATCGTCACAGTACGCCCGTCATTTGATTGAACCGTTCAGAGTGAACGGTTCGCGAGTGAACTACACATCGCTAGTTACTATGGCTCACCTTCTGAACCTTTGTTACTGTCGTATTCTTCGAAAATTAATTAATTTGTAGAAAACGCATGTACTTAAGTCCTAAGGTGATATATTATTGTAAAACTAAAGTTAAAAGTGAAGAATTGCAAACATAAAAAATATAGCACATAGGTGTATAGGTGAAAATATTTTTTAAGTAGAGTTTTAGGATGTGTCTTCAGATTCCTATTTTCAGATCCCTATCCCAGATTTATCTTCAGATCCCTATCTTCATTCGTGTTGACATGAAATTCCGTGGCGTTTTAGGTGGTCCACCCTGTATACACGATGAACTTCTTCTACGTCGGGTGAAATATTTATATACCTGTTTGACTAGAGTTGCACCATATGAAACAGTATACTAAATAACTTTCGGTGATAATGTCATCTAATTACGTATACAAATATTGCGCCGCGATGTGCAGATATTATTACATTGTTGATGATAAGTATGTCATTGTCGGCATATATGGCGTGGATTTACGTCTGATCTATACAGGGCGATAGATGAATAGATCATGTAATATAAAATATTAATTGATCTTGTATTGGTCATAAAACTGCATGTTCATTGTGTGCGTGTGTTCATAAACAATATGTAGATTGATTTTATTTTTTATTAAATAATTTTTTAATATATTATATATATTTAATTTTTTTTATTTAATATTATTATTTAATATTATTAAAAATGAAATAATTAACATAACTTAATGTAACAATTTGAAGCAATATTACAATTTCAAAGAGATTGAATCTGGTATGAGAAATCTGGTATGTAGAATTACGAACCATATCCACAGGAACATCTATTAAATTTTCACCTGACTTCTCAAAGATGAGTAAATCATTTTATCTACAATTATATTTTATTTTTGTAAAAAATTAAATATAATATTATTTTTTACTAATTTTAATAAAAACTATTTTAGTATTTTAAAGCCAATTTGTAATATTTTTTACCCTATAAAAGCTTACCCTATATAAAAATTGCCCATAATTTCTTGATAAATTTAGATAAAACATACTTCGCAAGTAATTTTCGAGTGAACATGATTCTCTTGATATTTTTATATATTCTATTGGATTAAATATTGAAAGAATTAAAATCCAGTTTATAAATGACAATAAAATGTTTTTCATGTAAACAATAGAAATAATTGATAACATTCTGCCTTGTTTTGGATTCGATCCCACAGCCATTGATTGCAAAGCGGGTGCTAACTCAATAAGGCTGTAATAAATTTATACATTTTATTTCAGAATTATAGCGAGCATTGGAATAATATTGATTTTACGATTTAAAATTGTTGTTAGTTAAAGAGTCCGCAATCCTAAAGATTGGTTGGAAACAGCACGCCATGCCGATCTATCCTGAGCTAATCCCTTCATCTCCCTATAGCTATTCATCTCAACGTCTTCAACTATCTGACTCACATACTCCAATCTAGGCCTACCTACCCCTCTCTTTCCCTCCACTCTACCTTCTATGATCAATTGCATAATCCCCCCATGCCTAAGAATATGCCCTACTAATCTGTCTCTCCTACGCTGTAACACTCTCCAAATACTTCTCTTCTCCCCTACTAACTCTAGTACAGCTTCATTTGTTACTTTATCTTCCCAACCAATCCTCATCATCCTCCTATAACACCACATTTCGAATGCTTGTAATCTACGCTTCTCTTCCTTTCCTATAGTCCACGCCTCACACCCGTACAGTGCTACACTCCAAAATTGTTGTATAGCAGAAAAAAAAAAAAAATATATATAATGCTTCGTCGTTGATTAAGTGATAATATGTCATTAATAACAATACGCCATGTCGATACGTCGATTTCTCCTAAGATAACTACTTCAATTCTCTATAACTGTATATTCTAAAGTCCTAGACTATCACAATTACGTACTTTAATATGATTTTAACCATACTTATCTTTCTCTCTATTTTATCTTCTATAATTAATAACGTAATTCTCCGTGTCTACGAATATTAATGCATCTATTTTCCTCAAATAAATTCAGTTCGTTCTTAATTTTGTCTATGCAACTAATCTTTTCTATAAACTACATTTCCAATAGTATAGAATATCACTCAAATACCGTAACTCAAAGCATTAAGTAGCTAGGTGCGCATTTCGAAGGCTATGCCCCCATCTTCAGTAGCACGAGATAAAAACTAAATAAAATACCACTGTCACGAATCGTGATTGATATACTATTAAATAAATAAGTCAACATGACAGAAGTACTTCAAAAATGGCATATAATATTACCTATAAATCTTTTAAAAACAATATAAATTAATAATTAACGAAATTAACAAGTAACAACAATAAACATTGGTTTGTCAAAACTAGAATAACCAAAAATGAATTTAAAAATAGTTCTTATTAAATAAATTAAATAGACAAGATGAAATTGGCCTAAATATAAGTTCATTAGATTCAACATAAATTATGCTGCTTTTAATTTTTTAATTAACCGCTTATTAAATTTTCCTGTAATGCACAATAAAGTGCATTATTATTATATTATATAGGTCTTTCTATTAAAATTAGTTCACTTAAATTGCTTAAGTGCCTAAATTCAGATTTAGGCACAATTACATCCTGCTTATTTAATTTTAATATATTATAAAAGCTAATTTTATCATATTATACATTTATGGTTATTTTAGTTTAGCTATCCTTCAATTATTGTTCTTACTTTCATATGTCGATGGTCATATTTTATATTATTCGACAATTTAGAGGTCATATTATATATGTTCGAAAATGAGAAGTGCTGTCATCAGTGGCGGCTCTTAACATTTCAATCGAGGGGGGCGCATTTCTTAAAAAATAACATAATAGTAAGAAATCTTACCTAAAATGGACGCAGAATGATTAAATTCAATCATTTCTTGAAAGTGAATTGCGCTCTTCTATCTTTCATTAATATAAACACTCCTTGCACAAGTTTGTGATAAATTTAAATCAGGCAAAGGCCTACCTAATTCTTCAATTTTTACTTTGTCCTCAAGAGAAAGTCTACAAAACTCAATTTTCAATAAAGAACCAACACTATTCATTTTTATTAAATTATTTCTATTAAATATATTCTTGGAGAAGCACGTAGCAAAATCGCACATATTTAACTACTCAGAACAATGCAACTGTCTTGTCTGGCTTTTCTCTATCAATTTTCCTTGTATACTAGACTAGGCTTCTCTGTTGGGACGCTAAAGAATTGCGGCCTGAAATAGCTTAAAACAACGATATATTCTTAGCTGTAGAAGCAGCGTGACATCATGCTACCATAGCAACCCGGGCTGCTATTTTGTTTGCGGCGCATACGATACGCGAACCAAAGAAACAGATGAGTTGATACTGCATACGGTGGCTCTCACTGCCGCTTGCAACGGCTAGGATGAGTGCATCTTGCTCGCCGCCACACAATGTTGTGTTGATTGTTATCGCGGCGCAAGCTTTATCTTTTAGGAAAAATAATGCCGAGATAAAATATCACAATACAATTATATATCTACGGTGATGCGCTCAAGGTTCAAGAGGGGCGCGCGGCCACGCGGCCTCGAAGGAAACCGTCACTGGCTGTCATATTGACTTTTCGTTCAATTATATAGCAATATCAGTCGGTGATAGATGTATTTTATCTTCTTCTACTGAAAATGGCGGCATAGCCTTTGAAATGCGCATGTAGCCACTGAATACTTCGAGTTACTGTATTTGGGTATTAGTAGTATTATATACTACTTAGATTGAAGGCTTTACCTGCAATATGCGCATCTCGTTTATGAATTATAATAAAAATAATTACTACTTCACGAAGATTTATGTCCATTTGCCTCCATATTCATTTAAAAATTCTTTAAAATTTATTTATCCTATTCTATTTATTTTGTTGTAATAATCATTTTTTAAATAAACATATGCTGTACACACTACGTGCTTCGCACATTCGTTGCGCCCATGTGTGACGCGGTGCACGTACACCAGTCGTTGTCGTCGTCGCAGAATTAAACATAGTTTAATTTAAAAAAGGTACCGTGGAAGCGGATTTAAAACTTACTATATAAGAAGACGTGAAAACATTCATTATTTTAGTACTAATGTCTTATTAGAGTAGTACGTGTTCATTACAAGATTGGCAAGTAATCGAAGAAAATGACAACACAACAAGAAACGTTCGAATATGTGGTAGAGGAGAGCGAAGACTCTCTCTTGGTAACGTTGGAATTAATTTGGACGGCGAAGACAACCCTAACATTTTTGATACAATTGTTAGTGCGAGGGATGGAGAAGGCTACAGATCAGAAGAATCTTCAGATGAAGAGGAATTTTCAGAAGTTGGTAACAGTATTTCGGAAGTTCATCAAGAGTTTGAAGAGGAAAGATCAGGTTTCAAAGAATGTGATGTCGTACGAGCAATTCGAAAGTTTTCTCCGAGAAGAAGAATTGTACACCATATTTTACCAGACTATACTCTTACCAGAGGAGAAAGACTTGTTGCACGACTTAAACAAATCTCTTATGGTGGACTTTTACATTTACTTTTACTTTTTAAAAGACGACTTTTACATTTTGAAGTCGGAAGGAGAGCGTGGAGCTTATGTAATCAAAATGGAAATTTATCGCACCAAAGATATTGTGGGATTAGATCGAAGCCAATGGTGGAAGAAGGCGTAACTGCGGACAACTTTTTTAACTTCATCCAATGTGGATCCGTTGATGATGCAGATAACAGCGCTGGAGAAGAAGGTGGTGAGCCATTTCTCAAAAATCGAAAAGGTAAAAAAATAAATAAAGAAGAACGTCTCATGGAATGGCTCTACAAATACCCGTCAAGCCCCCTATTAAATGTAACGACTACAACATTTTGGATTTTAAGTCCTTATAAATTTTTACGTAAAAATTCATTTTATTATTATTAATGTATTCGGCTAAAATATGCACTCATTGGTCGGTGCAAGGCAAGGAGAAACCAGCACTGTACCTTTCTCAAGCTTACAGCAAAATGTCAAATGAAAATGTCGATTACTGTTAATGTATTACCCCAGGTGAGTAGAGCCAATGGCTCATAGTCTTACCGGCTACTTCGGTAGCAGGCAACCCCTCGGATTCTGGGGCGGGCAAGAAATCGATTTCGTCGAGAGTTCTACGAGTTGGAGCGTGGAATGTACGCAATATGAATAGGATATGAAAGTTAGAGAATTAGAAATTAGAAATGGAGAGACTTAAACTGGATATTGTAGGGATTAGTGAAGTTAGGGGGAAAGATCAAGTAGATACGTGGTCAGAAGAATATAGATTAATAACCACAGCATCAGATAATGGGCATACCGGTGTAGGTTTTATAATGAATAGAAAGTTGGGATGTAGAGTAAAGAGTTATTGCCAAGTTAGTGATAGAATTATAACTATTAGATTAGACACGAAGCCAACGGACACAGTTATAGTGCAAGTATATATGCCAACTTCAAGTCACGATGATGAGGAGGTAGAATCCATTTATGAGGAGATTGAATCTAGGTTAGCAAACGTTAAAGGACAGGATAATCTAATTGTAATCGGAGATTGGAATGCCGTAGTAGGTAAGGGAAAGGAAGTTTCAATAGTAGGAGAATATGGAATAGGAACACGTAATGATAGAGGGGATAGATTGGTAGAGTTTTGTATTAGGAATAAGCTAGTGGTAGCAAACACGCTTTTTCAGAATCATAAGCGCAGGATGTATACGTGGAAAATGCCAGGAGATATAGGGAGGTATCAGATAGATTACATACTGGTTAAAGAGAGGTTTAGGAACCAGATTAAGAATTGTAAGAGTTACCCTGGAGCAGATATTGATAGTGACCATAATTTAGTAGTCCTGGACTCAGAGGTCAAATTCAAGAAATTACAGAAGTCTAAACAGGTCAGAGTAGATGTCGATAGGTTAAAATTAGCTGATGTATGTGAAAAGTACAAGCAGAAAGTAGAAATCATGGCTAATGGAACATCTAGGAACGACATAGATTGCGAATGGAGGGAAATCAGAAATGGGTTAACTACAGCAGCAAATGAAGTATTAGGCACAAAGAAAACAGCAGGTAGGAGGGAATGGATCACGGAAGAAATAGTTGAAATGATAGAAGCAAGAAGGAAAATTAAAATTGGAAACACAGAACCAGGACAGAAAAAATATAAGGAACTAAGGAACTTAATTAATAGGAAATGCAAGCTAGCGAAAGAAGAGTGGATAAAAGGAAATTGTGAGGATATTGAGGAGGATATGAGAAGAGGTAAAGTAGATTTGGGCTACAGGAAAATTAAGTCACATTTTTCTAAAGTAAAACCAAAGGGTAACATTATATGTGATAAGCAGGGTAAGGAACTCACAGAAAATAAGGAAAAAGCTAGAAGATGGAAGGAGTATCTTGAAGATTTATATAAAGGTAGGCAGGACATGGAGGAGCTAGAAAGTGTGGAACAGATAGATGAGGATGACTTAGGTCCTAGCATACTTAGGTCAAAGTTTCATAGAGCATTAAATGATTTACGGAATAACAAAGCAGCGGGGATTGATATGATACCAGCCGAATTAATAAAACACGCAGGGGAAAAAATGCAGGAGCGATTATACAGGTTAGTTTGTAAAATATATGAGAAGGGAGAAGTACCACAGGATTTTCAGCGTAGTAGAATAGTAACAATGCCGAAGAAAATAGGAGATAATTTGTGTGAGAACTATAGGACCATTAGTCTACTATCACATGCATCGAAGATATTGTTAAAGATTATTTATAGGAGATTAGAAAATAAAGTAGAGGAAAGGCTAGGAGAAGATCAGTTTGGTTTTAGGAAAAACAGAGGGACGAGGGAGGCGATTCTAGCACTAAGAACGGTAGTATAAAAAAGAAAGAGGGTAGGAAAGGTAACTTGCATAGCTTTTGTAGACTTAGAAAAGGCATTTGATAATGTAGATTGGGACATAATGTTTAGAATTTTAAAGGAAACGGGTATAGATTATAAGGATAGGAGAATAATTCTTAATTTATATAAACACCAAACTGCCTTAGTTAGAATTGAGGGGGAAGAAGAGGTAGCAAAAATAGGGAAGGGAGTTCGGCAGGGATGTACACTTTCACCGTTATTATTTAATCTATATATAGAAGATGCAATAAACAAAGTAAAAGAAGAGTATAGTGTAGGTGTGAATCTACAGGGAGAGAAAATATATATGTTAAGATTCGCCGACGATATAGCTATATTGGAAGAAAGCGAAAAGAATTTAGAAAGGGTATTGAATGGTATGCAGGCAGTATTGACTAGGGATTTTAACATGAAAATAAATATAGGTAAAACTAAAGTGATGAGGTGTGACAAAAAGGAATGCAGTAGAAAAATGAGGATCATAATAGGAGATAATAGAATCGAAGAAGTGTCAGATTTTTGTTATTTAGGCAGTAGAATCACAAAAGATAATCGAAGCAAGGTAGATATAAAGTGTAGGATAGCACAGGGTAGGAAGGCATTCGTAGAAAAGGAACAGATTTTAAGATCAAATATTGACTTGGGTATTAGAAAAAGATTACTGAAGGTATATGTTTGGATTGTAGCACTGTACGGGTGTGAGGCGTGGACTATAGGAAAGGAAGAGAAGCGTAGATTACAAGCATTCGAAATGTGGTGTTATAGGAGGATGATGAGGATTGGTTGGGAAGATAAAGTAACAAATGAAGCTGTACTAGAGTTAGTAGGGGAGAAGAGAAGTATTTGGAGAGTGTTACAGCGTAGGAGAGACAGATTAGTAGGGCATATTCTTAGGCATGGGGGGATTATGCAATTGATCATAGAAGGTAGAGTGGAGGGAAAGAGAGGGGTAGGTAGGCCTAGATTGGAGTATGTGAGTCAGATAGTTGAAGATGTTGACATGAATAGCTATAGGGAGATGAAGGGATTAGCTCAGGATAGATCGGCATGGCGTGCTGTTTCCAACCAATCTTTAGGATTGCGGACTCTTTAACTAACTAACTAATGTATTCGATGTGTATCAACACTTTTTATTGATAAAACCATTGTGGAAATCTATTCTTATTCTAACAATTATAGAACGACTTTATTATATGCTGCTTCAAATGGAGACGTAGCTTCATATTATTATACTTTAGATGAAAGTGTTTTAATATTGGAATTTTTTTTTAAATTTCAGTTTGCTAATTCCACTTCAGATATATTTATATATATATATACATACATTTTTAAAGGATTGATATAATATTGTTAACAAAAATTTGCCGAAAATTAATTGCTTGTTTATAATATCACCGCCGTCAAGTGGTAAAATTTTTTTATTTGACGCCGTATTATATTATTGTTTTTCGAACGGTTTAATTCGTAATTTTAATAAATTTTCCAATTTTAAATTGCAAGAGTGTGCTAATAAACACATATTAATGTGGATCGAACCGAGTTGTGATGGGTTCTGTTGATACGATTAAAATGCTCTTTGGTGGTGATATGTTTAATGCGAAAATAAAGTATCAACAAGGTGCAATAGTTAGTTGTACTCCGATCATTGTTTTAAGTAACAAATATATTTTTCGAAAAGAAAATGCCTTTCTTTGTCGCATGATAACGTATCAGTGGAAAACAGCACCATATTTAAAAATGTATACGAAAAAACCGTACCACTTGCATTATATAAGTTATTTGATAAGTATAATATTTTTAATAATATGAATGATATAATGGAGGATTTAGAAGATATATCTTCCTTGCAATATCGGCAAATATATGTATATGTATATTGAAGCAGTAATCAATCACCAAGTTATAGGATAATGTATTGATAAAAAAAAACCTTAATATAAATCTAAAGGTACTTATTTAAAAAATATTTAATCATTACAAAATAAAAATATATAAAAAATTCTAAATATTCAATTGTACTATCAAAGGATGCTAAAATGTTTAAAGAAACAGTCAAGTTTCTCAAAGGGCAAGATGTAACAAACAAATAATAATAGTAATAACATAGCAATCACCGTAAACAATTTAAAGTTTAATTACTTCGAGCTTACGAACACAAAAAAATTAGAAAATATGGGGAAAATTTGTAATTCCGACAATAAATCAAAGACGGTGTGGAATTCCATTAATCAGGAAAATAGACATGAAAACCGAGAGTAATTTAACAGCTTCATCCAGTGATGATTTTAATGTTCACTTCTCAACTCAAGCAGCTGAAAACATAAGTACTATTCTGGCAATTAAAACTCCTTAAAATAACATTTTCCTACTCCCTTTAACGAAATTTGAAGTCGAACACATAGCAAGATCAATAAAGAATGAAACATCCAGCGATATATACAATCAAATTTGATTGGACCATAATCTGGCGAACGGAAAACATTTATTGTTAAGCAGGTGTTAAGCGGGAGGAATCACCAGAAGAATGCCAGTATTCTTATCATTGTATGTGTAAACGATTTTCCAAAATAAGTGTTAGCTTACTCAACATTGTTTGCAGACGATACAATTAGTAGCATAAAGAAGACTTGCGCCATCAACTCGATCAATGTAATTGGTAGACCCTAAAGCGGTTCACAAAGAACGAAGTGTTACTATGCAAGAAGAAAATAACCACAGTTGACTACGAAATTAATGTATGAAGTATGGCAGAAGTAAATTAAAAATACTTGCACCCATCATGGAAGTCTTGCAAATCAATGTCCATTAAACATATTCTAACCGATCCCAACAAAGTGAAAGTCAATGAGACAAGTACAACAGGTGCCCAGACAATTAATAGGTAATTGAAATAGAATTAATACTTTTCCTAAATGCATTCAAAATCCAACCGACCTAGTAGTCACATCAAACAAAGTATACTACATTACTATTATATAATTATATGACTTTGTACAGCACAGTATGTAAATAAACTAATGCCCGTTTCCATGTTTAAATGTAGTAAGTTACAATTCTTGCAGATTTCATGTATACTAAAAGTAAACTTAAATTATATTTTCGTTTGAATCATGATAGTATTACGGTTATTATTCTGACACAGTGCTATCGAACTTTGCTAACCATATTATAGAATCGCACCATGTTTTTTTTAGTATAAATAATTTAACAATTTTACATGTTAAACATGATACATGTTTTACACTGTAGAAACCCTAATTATGCATTACTTAATTACCACTTAGAATTATTATTAATCTCCATCCCATAATTTGATATTATCTCTAGGTAGAAGGTTTATATATAAATAAGTTTTGTGTAATTCGTATTTCATTTCTTGATAATGCTTAATAAGCGAAACAATTCTCGAATAAAATATTTTTAACTATGATATAAGACAATGTACCTTTATTTATATTTCTTAATAATTAATGCCTTGAATTCTTCCTTGCACCCTTATTTAACACATTGATACACACTTATGTCTTTATTTTGGTTTTGCTCATAGACAATAAGCCGTTCATGTTTGATAAAAAATAGCTTGGGTGGTAGATAAGTGAGTGTAGTAGCGGTTTAATTAAATAAGAAGTATTAAGGTTGGGCGCCACTGATAAATATCAGATTTATAGAAACAAATTATGAACCCTCTCTATTTTCCTTTGTCAGGAAGGGAACAAATGTTCTCTCTAAGTGTAACTATCTGCCGTAATAAAACACAACTTGTTAACACAAATTACTTTACTATTAGATGGCCAAAATTAAATAACAACATAAGGAAATAGTTCACCTCCGTTTTGTAGGAAAATGAACTTTACATAATTTTCTTTAAATAATAACTTTAAAGAAACAGCCTAAATTTAATAAAGTAAGGCATAATGAATTCTAAGTGAATCTTAGATTAATAAAATAATCAAATTATTAACATAGTTACAAAAAGGTAACATATATAAGATCCGACAATAGGAAATACTCGACAAACAAATTGAAATAAACGAAAATACACTGTTTACCTCGGTGAACTACGGAACTGCAGATGTTGAAGGCGACTCCAAGATGTTTCGCGAAGTTCTAACGTATAAGATCCCGCGAGGGAGAGACCAGCTTAGCCCACAAGCAGTCTGGTAGTGGTAGAGTACTCTAGGCACTTCGATTCGAATGGAAATTGGAAGTACTCGGATCTGCCACTACCCTTGATGTCTCCAAGAACCAGTTGCCCTTAGGTTCTCAACGTATCTCGTTGTTCAGATAGGTTCCAGTATTTATTTCCGTGTTCATGTAATTCAGTGTGTTATTCGATATTTCTTAGATACAGTGGGTATTCACAACCCAAAATAATATATAAAGGAACAGGGAAGAACAGAACATTAACAGAAAATCACATTATAATTAAAAGTATTTCTCAATTCTAGACGGCGGGCTGAATTATCGACAAATCTTATCGAACCGTAGTAAATTTGTTAAATATTGAAATACGAAACTACTAAATTAATGAATTTACAGTGATAATTACGTACAATAAACAATAAATATTTGTCAAGCCTTGCTTGACTACGCAAGTATAACAAAATATCGAAAAATATCGATTTATGTTCATCAAGTTATAAACATTACTATAGAAACGCAAAATATGCCATATGGCCAATTATTGACAGTGCCGACGCCGGTAAGGAAAGGGATAGACAGAGATCTTCTCACTCACACGTTTAAACAATTGACAAACATACACGTCTCGGTCACTCATACCTTCATACCATCTGAATAATGGAGTCTCTGGCCGTTTAGTATTCAATTACATCAAGGAAACTAGATAGACGCCATCTTGGCACGCCGTATAGCATGGTTTACAAAAAATACCCTGAATAGAATATTACGACTTTTACTGTAAAATGAAATACGGCCTCTTTATGAGAACTCGACAAAAATCACCCAGTAAGCCAAAATAAACCCTGAAGATAATAATGAAAAGAGAACGTTAATTTACTTAATTTACGGATTACGAAAAATAATCAAAGAAATCGTAAAAACCGCTAATCTGCAAATTAAACTACTCCAGATAAGATAGAAAATGCATGATGTTGGCTATCTAGCTTCATGCTCTAATTTTAACCAATTTGGTTAAATAATCAAAATTATATTTAGATAGATTTCGTAAAATCAATGCAAAGCAACCAGAATTTTAGGACTCACCCATTATTCAGATCTCAATCAGTAATAGCTACACTTCTTTTTTTTACTGACCTCAAGCGCACACCAAGAAGAGCTAGAAGAAACTCTTGCTTTTCCGACGTTCACACTAATAAGAGCTAGAAGAAACTGTCCCATCGTACAAGATGCCTATCGCATCCCTAAAAAATCAAGTGTTCCCACTCCATTTTGACCGCGGCATATACACCCGTGTCCAAATAGATAATATCAGAGTAATTAGTACAAATCAACAATCTAGTTCTAATTACATAGTTAATTTACTAGATAAATGTAATAAGCTCTTATAATCCATAAGGAAAAATATAGATACCTATAACTCATTGCAATTAATCAATTAGAATATGAAATCATTAGAGTTTAAAATAGGTTAATTGGACTACAATGTATTTAAATTGACAGGGTCACGAAGAGGGGGTCAGAACTCAAGGAATTGGTTATTGAAATATAGGGGAGATGAAGAGGAGGATGAAGCAACTGTTTATTAGAATTCAAGTTCAGATTGTTTTTTCTTCAACGCACTCTGGCTCCAATATCTCTCTCCCCAGCAACAAACACAGTAACGCGATGCAATATTGTGTCTAGCCCGCATGCGCATACATACATCACATGTTAAATAGAAAGATGGGCAAACAGTAGAGATGACAACATAACTGACAATGACCATATTTTCATTGTCTTAAAATTACTAAACATTTACGACCGGAAAACGGGTCGTAACAACATCAGTGAAACGACGCGCTTTCACTTAGGGTACCAGGATAGGAACTACAATACACTTCTAACTACGCATGCTCCAGGGTATCGATTCTTTAAGTATACCCGGGATGGACCACATAGCGTGTTGTGATGGGGGACCTGGTAGGACCTGTAAAATTGAGTTTCAAGCGTGGCGCTTCTTTCTCCTGGATTGGTTGTTTGGTTATACAGTTTGGCGTGAGTCAAAGCTCTTGGGTTGTTAAGTAGGTTTAGGGGATGGACCGCATACGATCTTAGGACCAACACTGTATGCCCCATATACAGGTTGATAAACTGAGGCCCACCCTGTGATACCTAACAACGTAATTAAATTTTGCGACTCAATGAAGTCTGTTTAGAGTGTATATATTATTATTGTACAAGTTCTACCTAATGAAAATATTCTGGTGTATATATATATATACTTCGTCCATGGTACAATAGTCATAAGGCAACAAGTCACAGATATTATATCATTTAATATTCTGGATTGTTAAAGTATAAAATGCAATTGACGTATAATAATTTATTATATACAGATAGATCAAATTGATAATTAGATTAGATAATAGCATGCGGTGCTATTCATATTACTCTTTTAACGAGGAACTTATGTGCTATGAATTCTAGAATTTATTTTATAATACAGCGTATATAGATGACGATAAATTAATCGTGACGTATTCTTATATATATATATATATATATGTTTCGGAGGATATATATATGCTGCTATTCGCACACTAGACAAATAAGTTTCCTTCATCGTAGTTTTGTAAAAACAGAGTATCGAATACAATTTATTATTGATTATTGCAAATTTTGTAGAATATATTATTTAATTTAACTTATACAATTTATTATTGTATAAGTTCTACCTAATGAAAATATTCTGGTTGAATCAATATAGAGGAACACATATTTCATACTAAAGCTAATATACTTTTTTAATTTGTTCCTGAATTGCTGATTATGGAAACAGTTTTATTTATAATAGATTCAATCAATATTTCTTAGAATTATGTAACAAATTCACCTTTCTATTTTTACATACATGGCTTCAATTTTTCGAAATGATTGGTTATTATAAAAAGTCCTCCTGGAATATTTTTAACAGCAAGTTAATCCAAAGATGCATAAGAAGATAACAGAAAAATAGTAAATAATATAAGAAGAAACCGCACAAATTCAAATTTCAATAAAAGTATTTTCTCAAATGTCCCAAATTGATATTTAAATCGTAAAATTTAAAAAAGCAAGAAAACTTAATTGTAATAGCGCGAGGAAAGTAATAGTGGGTATGGGAAGAGAATGAGCAACGCTAAGAGAAGAAGGAATGGGAAGATACAATGAGAAAAGGATTAGACTAGTAGAGTTTTTTTAAGCTTGTGGTAGCAAACACATTATTGAAGAATCATTATTTTATATTACATATTTGTGAAGGAGAGGTTAGTCCTTGGATCCTTCGTCAAAGAATGGTTGGCAGAGGAAACAGTCTACATGATAGAGGTTAGGAAGAATGTTAAGAATATAGACGCAGAAGCTGCGCACGGAAAATATAGGAAAGAAAGAAACTTAGTTTATAGGAAATGTAAATTAGCGAAAGAAGATTGGATAAAAGGAAAACGTGATTACATAAAAGAATAAATGAAAAGGTGTCAAATATATGTGGGATGTAGAAAAATTAAGCCCTTAATGTAAATCCTTTATAAATGATACAATAAAACTGAAACCAGGAAGGAAGCTTACAGAAAATATGGAGAAAGCTAGAAGATGGGATAAGTATCTCCAAGAGTAGAAATAGACAGGTAATGCAAGGCCTTGAAAGTGTATTACAGGTAGATCAGGAGGGATAAATCAAAAATTCTAAAATATTTTTTTAAGTAAACTTTTATAACTATTAACACACTGAGTTAGTTGTATTCCAAATCACCAGAAAGCAGTATTTCAGTCATCAGCTCAAATTTGCTAATTCAATTGTAATTCAATTGGTACACGTAATATTATTAATGAGATTGAAATAATTAGGTCATTTGGTAATATCTGCACCGGTGTTATATCTGCATTTCCTGAATGATATGTTGCAATACCTTATTCTATTGCTTATATTTAGTCCTATGCAATAATTAACGAATTAGATGCTGGTGTGCACCAATAATATGTTATAATTACTTGTAAAGTAGTTTACGATGTTCATAATTAGGTGCGGTAATAAATTTAATAACAACTGAATCACCAATATACCTGTAGAGTAGCGATGTGCAGTTCGCTCGCGAACCGTTCACTCTGAACGGTTCATTCGAATGACGGGCGTATTGTGACGATGTTTTGCAAAGACCTATAGTTTACTATGACCTAGTTCGTGAACTATGAACTACATGGTGCACGGTGTACGTATTGATGTACTTGTACTATATATATACTTGCAGTATAGTATACATTACATATACAGTACTAACATTTATTTAGTGATAAAGTGTGTTGGTGAACGGAACGAAATAGGAAACTCGATGCAATATTTATATGTTGGTATCAGATTTCATTTGGAATAATATAATTAATATATTCGCAAGATTAAATATGTTCTTAAATATGTCATGCCATAGCAAATTTTTGCAATAATGCAAAAATAAACATCTAAATCTTATAGTTCTTCTATTTCAACTGAGTGCAATGCAATCACTTAATATCAAATCAAAGCTTTGAAGTTTGAACAGAGAAGATTCGGAATGGAAAATATAAATTATAACGCCAAACAAAGCGATTCTATCTAGTTCATTTTATTATAGTTTGTACATTTAATTTTCAAGTAGTAAACATTTTCATCAGTAACTACCAATAAGTATTTTAGAACTTCATATAAATAATCGTGAGTACCTAGAGAAGATTATATTTCTTTATATATATGTTTTGTATAAATTATAAACATTGTTGTCTTTTCTTCCTCATTCTTAATTCAAAATAAGTATTGTAATATTTAAATCTATTTATTTTTTACCATTTAATATTTTTATATTGAGAAAAAAAGAGATTATTTTCAGTATGTGCATGTATTTCATATAGGTCATGAACTAGTTCATTTTAAAAAGATGTAGTAGTTCACGACCTATAGTTCGTGAACGGTACATTGAAATGAACTACGAACTACGAACTAGGTCCTCAAAGTGACGTACAGTTTGCCATCGCTACTGTAGAGGATAACAGTAATGAAATTGTTTTTTTCTTCAAGTGTATTAAAATAATAAAGAACATACTGTACAAGTTATCCAAAAGTTGCGCATAAAATGTATGTTTCTTCAATGCGTATTTAGGATTCCAGGAATCCAGATTTAGGAATAATAAAAGTATATTAAAAAAAATTGTTTTGTTACCCAAAATATTTATTATAGATTTATAATAAATCTAGACTTAATTATTCTTTGTTTTGTGATAAAAACAATGTATCGATAACGAGGTAGAACAAGAAGTATCGCAATTACGACATGTACTCATATTTATATCTTTAGTTACAACTAAATAATAATAATAATAATAATAATAAAGTAACATATTATTTTTATGCACTAATTCTACAGTAGTAATTAAAATACTTTATCATAAAATATCTATATAACATTTTTATGTTATTAGATAAGATAATTCAAGATAATTCAAACCCTTCTAAGATTCAACTTTGAGGACGGCGAAGTTGAAGTTGAAAAGGAATATTTTTTATATCCACCATTGATTTGGGTTATGCAGCTTCATTATCCTTGCCATTTATTTTATTTAAAAAAATTATCACTACGGTGTTAAATAATAGTATAGAATATCACCCAACTTCCGGAACTTAAAGCATTAAGTAGCTACATGCGTATTTCGAGGACTATGCTCCCATCTTCAGTAGCACAAGATAAAAACTAAATAAAATACCTGTGTCACGAATCGTGATTGTTAGTTAGAGAGTCCGCAATCCTAAAGATTGGTTGGAAACAGCACGCCATGCCGATCTATCCTGAGCTAATCCCTTCATCTCCCTATAGCTATTCATCTCAACGTCTTCAACTATCTGAGTCACATACTCCAATCTAGGTCTACCTACCCCTCTCTTTCCCAACACTCTACCTTCTATGATCAATTGCATAATCCCCCCATGCCTAAGAATATGCCCTACTAATCTGTCTCTCCTACGCTGTAACACTCTCCAAATACTTCTCTTCTCCCCTACTAACTCTAGTACAGCTTCATTTGTTACTTTATCTTCCCAACCAATCCTCATCATCCTCCTATAACACCACATTTCGAATGCTTGTAATCTACGCTTCTCTTCCTTTCCTATAGTCCACGCCTCACACCCGTACAGTGCTACACTCCAAACATATACCTTCAGTAATCTTTTTCTAATACCCAAGTCAATATTTGATCTTAAAATCTGTTCTTTTTCTACGAATGCCTTCCTACCCTGTGCTATCCTACACTTTATATCTACCTTGCTTCGATTATCTTTTGTGATTCTACTGCCTAAATAACAAAAATCTGACACTTCTTCGATTCTATTATCTCCTATTGTGATCCTCATTTTTCTACTGCATTCCTTTTTGTCACACCTCATCACTTTAGTTTTACCTATATTTATTTTCATGTTAAAATCCCTAGTCAATACTGCCTGCATACCATTCAATACCCTTTCTAATTTCTTTTCGCTTTCTTCCAATATAGCTATATCGCCGGCGAATCTCAGCATATATATTTTCTCTCCCTGTACATTCACACCTACACTATACTCTTCTTTTACTTTGTTTATTGCATCTTCTATATATAGATTAAATAATAACGGTGAGAGTGTACATCCCTGCCGAACTCCCTTCCTTATTTTTGCTACCTCTTCTTCCCCCTCAATTCTAACTAAGGCAGTTTGGTGTTTATATAAATTAAAAATTATTCTCCTATCTTTATAATCTATACCCGCTTCTTTTAAAATTCTAAACATTATGTCCCAATCTACATTATCAAATGCCTTTTCTAAGTCTACAAAAGCTATGCAAGTTACCTTTCCTACCCTCTTTCTTTTTTCTACTACCGTTCTTAGTGCTAGAATCGCCTCTCTCGTCCCTCTGTTTTTCCTAAAACCAAACTGATCTTCTCCTAGCCTTTCCTCTACTTTATTTTCTAATCTCCTATAAATAATCTTTAACAATATCTTCGATGCATGTGATAGTAGACTAATGGTCCTATAGTTCTCACACAAATTAGCTCCTATTTTCTTCGGCATTGTTACTATTCTACTACGCTGAAAATCCTGTGGTACTTCTCCCTTCTCATATATTTTACAAACTAACCTGTATAATCGCTCCTGCATTTTTTCCCCTGCGTGTTTTATTAATTCGGCTGGTATCATATCAATCCCCGCTGCTTTGTTATTCCGTAAATCATTTAATGCTCTATGAAACTCTGACCTAAGTATGCTAGGACCTAAGTCATCCTCATCTATCTGTTCCACACTTTCTAGCTCCTCCATGTCCTGCCTACCTTTATATAAATCTTCAAGATACTCCTTCCATCTTCTAGCTTTTTCCTTATTTTCTGTGAGTTCCTTACCCTGCTTATCACATATAATGTTACCCTTTGGTTTTACTTTAGAAAAATGTGACTTAATTTTCCTGTAGCCCAAATCTACTTTACCTCTTCTCATATCCTCCTCAATATCCTCACAGTTTCCTTTTATCCACTCTTCTTTCGCTAGCTTGCTTTCCTATTAATTAAGTTCCTTAGTTCCTTATATTTTTTCTGTCCTGCTTCTGTGTTTCCTATTTTAATTTTCCTTCTTGCTTCTATCATTTCCACTATTTCTTCCGTGATCCATTCCCTCCTACCTGCCCTTTTCTTTGTGCCTAATACTTCATTTGCTGCTGTAGTTAACCCATTTCTGATTTCCCTCCATTCGCAATCTATGTCGCTCCTAGATGTTCCATTAGCCATGATTTCTACTTTCTGCTTGTACTTTTCACATACATCAGCTAATTTTAACCTATCGACATCTACTCTGACCTGTTTAGACTTCTGTAATTTCTTGAATTTGACCTCTGAGTCCAGGACTACTAAATTATGGTCACTATCAATATCTGCTCCAGGGTAACTCTTACAATTCTTAATCTGGTTCCTAAACCTCTCTTTAACCAGTATGTAATCTATCTGATACCTCCCTATATCTCCTGGCATTTTCCACGTATATATCCTGCGCTTGTGATTCTGAAAAAGCGTGTTTGCTACCACTAGCTTATTCCTAATACAAAACTCTACCAATCTATCCCCTCTATCATTACGTGTTCCTATTCCATATTCGCCTACTATTGAAACTTCCTTTCCCTTACCTACTACGGCATTCCAATCTCCGATTACAATTAGATTATCCTGTCCTTTAACGTTTGCTAACCTAGATTCAATCTCCTCATAAATGGATTCTACCTCCTCATCATCGTGACTTGAAGTTGGCATATATACTTGCACTATAACTGTGTCCGTTGGCTTCGTGTCTAATCTAATAGTTATAATTCTATCACTAACTTGGCAATAACTCTTTACTCTACATCCCAACTTTCTATTCATTATAAAACCTACACCGGTATGCCCATTATCTGATGCTGTGGTTATTAATCTATATTCTCCTGACCACGTATCTACTTGATCTTTCCTCCTAACTTCACTAATCCCTACAATATCCAGTTTAAGTCTCTCCATTTCTAATTTCAAATTCTCTAACTTTCCTATCCTATTCATACTGCGTATATTCCACGCTCCGACTCGTAGAATTCCCGACGAAATCGATTTCTTGCCCTCCCCAGAATCCGAGGGCTTGCCTGCTACCGAAGTAGCAGGGTGAGATTCTGAGCCATTGGCTCTACTCACCTGGGGTAATATATTTGAGATAATCGACATTTCATGTGTAAACTTGAGAAAGGTACAGTGCTGGTTTCTCCTTGCCTTGCACCGACCAATGAGTGCATATTTTAGCCGTCGCCCCACCGATTCAGCCTAATCCCCCTAATACCGTGGGTTAGCCTGAATCTTTCCTATAGACCGGGATCCCTGTATAGGGACCGCTCTATAGGCCAGAGCGTCGTTGCCCATGTCTTGCCCCTAGGAGGCATATGCAGTGCATTGGCACACTATTGACACTATCGTGATTGATATACTATTAAATAAATAAGTCAACATGACAGAAGCATTTAAAAAATGGCATATAATATGACTTATAAATCTTTTAAAACAATACAAATTAACAATTTACGAAAATATTGGTTTGTGAAATTTAAAATAACCAAAAATAAATAAATAAATAAAATTAAAATAAATGTAAATAAAAATAGTTCATATTAAATAAATTAAATAGACAAGATGAAATTGGGCCTGAAGCTAAATTCATTAAATTTGATTTAGATTTATGCATGTATATACTTTCATAAGCATTTAACTCGGAATAATTCAAAACACTTTTAAGCAATTTAAGGGAACTAATTTGAATAGGATGACCTGATTTGAAAATATGCTCGGCTACAGCACTTTTACCTTTTCTATTTAATCTGAAATTAGCTAAATGCACCTTAAATCTAGTTTCAATAGGTTTACATGTTTGTCCTATATATACTTTTTGAAAGAAGGTTAAACCTACGTCTGTATGCCCATTATCTGACGCTGTGGTTATCAGTCTTGAATTTGGGATATTAATTTTCAACAAATTTGAAAATAAAAATGTGTTAAGCATTTGACATTGGATTATTTTGTTTTCCATTTTTTTTGGGGGTCGTTTTAATACAAATCGTTCCTTGGAAGGGATGATTAAGTGAATTGCGTTTCTAACAGTAAATGTAAGTTTTGTTATGCTGGAAAACTTGGTTTCCAAACAGGGATTCATATGATAAAAAATTGTCATATGAAATTATTTTTAATATGCTTTGTTATTATATGTATAATTATAGAATGCTTAAGTATATAATATAAAAATAAATTCTGGCTTTGAAATAGCAACTGAATGAAAGAAAATAGAAGTATATGAAATTGAAATAAGAATATATATTTGGAAAATAAAATTGAAATAAATAAAGCTAATATATTAAACAAGTAAGCGAAATTAAAATAACAAGAAACTGAGGAAACTAGCCAATAGGCTAAATTCAATATGTAAAAAAAAATAGCAACTAATCTGCACCTATTAATTTATTCAGCTATAAACTCCATTTGGTCACTTACATTTACGAGTATTTAAATAATAATTAAATATTTTGCGATTGAATTAAAATTCTAACCATCCCTAACAATATGTTACTCTATAGAAATGTGGAAAACCATATTGCTAATACTGAAATATCCTACAATTAGTTTTCAAAATTTTAGTTTACATAACATAATCTCGCTTTCATTTCTTATGCGAATGTATATAGTTACGAGTTAATATAATAAAGTTTATTATGTCGTTTCTATTTTATCTATTTTATTCACTTTTTATTTCTTGCATTTAAGCATTTGTTTAGGTTTTTGTTATGACTGAAAAGTTCAATGCAGTTTATACTTGCTGTGATTACAATATTATTATTTATAAAAGTAGGAATAGGAATATTTCGATTTATTATATAACTAAATATTCCTACTCTGAATTATTTAGATGAAGATCGAAGAGTCAAAAGAAACTTATTTTTTTTAGAGTCACTAAAAGTCACTAGAGCGATTTTAGAGTCACTAAAAACGCCAATTCTTATTTTTTAAATTAAGATAATATATATTTTTTTAAAATTCAATTCAACAAATTCCAACTTTCATTGGAATAAGTTAATTTTATAGTTTCAAGTATTAAAACAGATTAATGTTGTTCATCCTGATGATGTTATCTCTTCATTTATACTAGTCTCCTGTGAAGAGGTCACTTAAAATATTACGGGCGTTTTATTTATTTGTTATGTGATTGCTAAGAATGTAGAAAAAGAACAAGCAATATTTTTAAGAATAGCCCTCGGAATAAACTATCAGAAATTACAGTCAAATTAGATCAAATTACCCAGCAACAATTTATTGATTGGAATCACACCATTCCATGCAATCGTGGCATGTGACACATGGAATCAGTGTGCAATTTAAAATATATTATTTTAGCAAATTTCTTGTCTAATTTCAATCAAAATGGTCTAATTACATATTTCACTTTTACATTGGGATATCAGGATTCTAGAATAAAAATATTTTCTTTTGTAATTTGGCGCATTTGATGTCGACAAGGTTTCTTTTAAGATTTCCCAAATCCATCTGTATGAGCACCAGATAGTTGAAAACAAAATATAGTAAGGCTGATATTTATAATAGAAAAATAGTTCATTACAGTACTGTTTTGATGACACCTGTCGCAGTGAATCAGTATACAGCCGTATAAACCGTTCTCGAATTAACGCTAACTTTCCCACATCAGAAGTATCATTGTATTTATGTGCTGACGACCAACAAGGCCGTCATTTTCATTTCATTCTCGTTTATATTTCTTGTGTATCAATGTATGTGTACAGGATTTCGATGGCACATCGACGGTATCGGCAACCAGATTATTATTGGTTAGGCGGTCTTCTTAAAGAAGCTAACCCACATTCGTGTAGGAATGTGAAAGTGAATTTTATATTTTTATACACCGGGCGTTGCTTCTTTTTATCAACTATAAAGAAATTTGCACCTTTAATAAAAATATTACTCTTTTAATATTACCAATGACAATGTATATATACACATTGCAAGTCCATACAAAAGACAGAATCAGAAGGGAATCACATTTCCACAAATTTGATAGGCCAGGAAGTGCTGCAGAGTGCATCTATATATCACCATCAGAGGATGGTGATATATAGATTGTGGTTGTGTTGAAATATTTGATATCTAGAATAAATCCTGCTTGAATGGATCTATTATATAATATAGTTGATTCAAAAGCCACAGCGGTAGCGATGGCAAACTGTAGGTCACTTTGAGGACCTAGTTCGTTGTTCATAGTTCATTTCAATGTACCGTTCACGAACTATAGGTCGTAAACTACTAACATCTTTTTAAAATGTACTAGTTCACAACCTATATGAAATACATGCACATACTGAAAATAATCTCATTTTTTCTCAATATAAAAATATTAAATAGTAAAAAATAAATAAATGGAAATATTACATTACTTATTTTGAATTAAGAATGAGGAAGAAAAAACAACAATGTTTATAATTTATACAAAACATATATATATATAAGGAAATATAATTTCGTTCCGTTCACCAACACACTTTATCACATAAATGTTAGTACTGCTATTGGTACTGCATATGTAATGTATACTATACTGCATCGTTTACGAACCGTTGTGATTCATTAACGGTTTAGTACACGACGAGTTCAGGACCTAGTACAAGTACATCAATACGTACACCGTGCACCATGTAGTTTATAGTTCACGAACTAGGTCATAGTGACCTATATGTCGTTGCAAAACATCGTCACAGTACGCCCGTTAATTGATTGAACCGTTCAGAGTGAACGGTTCGCGAGTGAACTACACATGTACCGCTACACAGCGGTACATGCGCTGTTTGCATTTTCTATCGTTTTTCATCGTAATAGTTCGGTGAAGAGTACGGATAATCAATAAAAAAAAATTATATTTCCAGATTATTTTCATTTACCGCAACCAAGGCATAGTTGTCAAATATAACATGATTGGTACAGATTTGAGGAATTATGTACAATTCATGTATGCGACAATTCACTAATATAATTTAGTATTTATGAATTGCAACATTCATATTATATGCATGTAAAATATGGAATTTTCAATAAAAAACTTGATTGATTTATTAGATAGAAAACAATAGAAAGGTTATTTACACTGAATTATTTTAACGAAATCTTACAAGATATGCTCTAGCGTAAGATAACAGTCGAAATTTAAGCCCTAATTACTTATCTATTTTCACGCGGAAGCTCTTAAAATATAATCTTACATTGTCTTTCAGATGATAAGTGAAAATTGAAACAATATAATCTGCACTATTTTGAATTTGTTTTGACCAGTTTAAACAGAAAATGGTGCCACATACTGACAAAATATCTTCGTAAATATACGTTTGCTGAAAAGCTTCTCATATCAAGCATGCCAGTGGCAGTTTCGTCACCGTAATCACCTGTAATCCGAACCCCATGCTAATGACCATTAAGAACATCGGTAGTTTTGTCCCCAACCACTTTACGCTAATGTTATAGTGATAATGATATCGTAATTATATATAAATTTCATCGAGCATCCTTTATTATATAAATACACAAGTTTTTCAACAAATAAACCGACGTGGGCAAGTGTGTGACCCGATGTGGGCAAGTGTTTTTGACAATTAATAATTTTAAACGAAAACTGATATCCGGTGAAGATTCGTGGCGATGTAGAATACCAAAGTGTTTACCTAATGTCCAAACCATTGGAGACGATTTCATTTTGGTCAAATATAATTTAGACCATAATCACCCGCCAGTAAGCTTCAAACAGAAGCGATTAAAATAGAAGTAAAAAGAAAAGCTGTGGAGAGTACTTTCCGAATATTTTCCAATTTTCTGACTATCTAGTTGACAATTACATCGGGGAAGAATCTACGTATCCACCCCAATTATAGGCTGCCAAATCTGCAGGTAGCACTCGCACAACAAATGCTTGCGAGTCATTTCATTCGCAACTTAACAAAAAAATTAATTCTACACATCTTAATATATTCGTATTTAAAGACATTTTAATGCAGTATCAGGCCGAAATTTATATTAAACTACAAAGTACATGTAAAACCCATAAACCCAATAAAGAAACTCTTCAGCGAAAAAAAAATTTTAAGTGCTAGAATAAACGAATACAATAACAAAACAATTTCAACTTTACAATTTGTGAAAGTAACTTCGCATTATTTTTGTAATTTTTAATTCTATAAATCCATTGTATTATTACATTAATAAATATACATATATTTTTGTAAAATGTGATTTTATTTATGTATATCAATAAGTAAAACAATATTTTGTGTAGTACAATACAGCAATTATGCCGGGGACGAAACTACCATCGGATTTTCGACTATTAAGAATTTCGGGGACGAAGCGGCGAACGTACTTAACTCAAAACTCATTACGGGGGACGAAAGTACCATCGCCGGATCAAGCATTAGACGAATAAATAAGAGGTCAGAAACCGCAATTTATAAAGGTACCAATCTTTACCGATCATGTAAAAATGAAATTTATTAAAAGGACATGTATTGAGCATAAATAACTTCCGTAAAATACCATGTGTGTTTTAGACATTTACCACAAAAATTGAGCGGATGCTATCCATTTTTACAATCAAAGGTGTAAGGCAAGTGTCTCGAAGGGCAAGATGTAATCTACTCGACAACGATAGTAAATAGCAAGACCGCAAGAAAAATTCAAGCACAATTACCTCAAACTTACCAACACAAATAAAAAATGCTAGAATATGGGGACAAATTATAATTCCGACAATAAGTCGAAAGACGTTATGGAATTCCATTAAATCAATAGACCTTAGCCTACAATATTATTTAATTATGGCCCATAATATTCAATAATCATGGCTCTCATAAATCGATTTGTAAGTGGTAAATATCGAATATAAACTATGCTGTTGTTTGTCGTCCAGAGTTAAAATAATAAAGGAGATCGCAGTATTTGGATGTTTATATATGTATTTTTTTACATCTTTCTTTAAGACATTAGCTGACGAATATTTTGCGTAATTTTACATTCACAGAAAATAGATTTGATTCTCAAATAAGGATTTGTAGTTCAACCATCATTCCGAAAATACGAATTTCTTGAGAAGCACTCGAAAGCATTGAAATTGTCATCAAGTAATCCATTTTTATCCAACGGATTATTAGTGAAATCAAAGGGCGAATAATAAACATGATTAATGAATCCATTTAAGTATAAGTTATCATAAAAATAAAGGAACAAATAATATAATGAGCTAAAAATATTAGTACATTTACTTTACTTGTATTGGTAGTCTTTGCAACTGCGAAATCTATCGAATTGAATGCTTGCGGAATCTGAACAATATATGTGATAATCGGATGTGTATCACGTATTATCGGCTTGCAGATTTTATACATATATTTATTTTGTGTTTATATTGTACTAGGCATTTCGCAAATAAATATTTCCATATTCGTTACCTTACTGGTGCATACTTTGCAAGCCGATTGTGTTTTAATTATACCGAATTTTATGAATTCAATACATTTCTCCCGGGTTGTTGAATGTTTAACACATTTTATTCATTGTTTTGATGTTGCTGATGTCGAACAGCTGACCGTGGCCATATCGTATTTTCCTGGGCACAGTAATCGAATGCTTGGTTTAAGTCGATTGAGGACGCCACGCGCGTATTGAATTCAATTAACATATTGCTTATGGGAAGACAATGGCACCACACTAAGTGGAAAATTGTCCAAATTTCGGTCCCGTGTATTTGGTCAATATACTAGCGCAGTCTTCAGTTATCTTCACCAAGTTCTCGTGGGTAAGATATCGACAGATGTCGCCACATGAAAATCAACGGTTTAAAGTTGATTCGTTTTCGTATATAGACTTGCAACGTCTATGTATACATTGTCATTGATATTACCATTTGTTTTTTGTTGAATCTGTAAACACCACTATGACTACTTACAAAGGTACCCCACTAACTATGACATTAGCATAAATATGGTACTGTGAAAAAAAATTGTATTTCGTCCCTAAACCTAGTTAACAACAAAACAGCTATGACTCATGCCAAACTGTATAACCAAACAACTAATCCAGGAAAAAGAAGCGCCAAGCTTAAGGGTCCTGAGCACTTTTGCAAAGTTCGGATTTGAGATCGCCACGGGGGGTGCCAGGTCTTCGATGGACCGTATATGGCTATTTATGTGTTCAAGACCCTTAACTCCATTTTACAGGTCCTACCAGGTCCCCATCACAACACGCTTTGTATTTCGTTGGGGATTTAAATCCCTTACTACTTCTAATTATTAGATTAAATTACACTGTTGTTTGTAATTATGACAAATGAGGTTTGGCCTTCCAATGTTTAATAGTTCTGCTAAACGAGTATTATGTAAAGAGATTTGGAATTTGATTTATTATTATCAAAAATTGTATACAAATAAAATTTTAATTAAAATTGTGCAAAAGAAAATGAAAAAAGAAAAGAAATAACAATTAGGATAATTAATAATTAAAACAGTTTAACACACACACACACGTACACACATATGAAATGAAAATAAAGAAAGTATCAATAATTACATTAATTCGTAACAAAAATGTTATTCCTGCAGGCGTACAAAAATCTAGTTTCAAATTCGCGCAGAAAATATTTTAATGTTTGGTTTTAAGCATCAGTAAAAATACTTGTATAGAAAATGCAAACAACGTATTTAAACGTCCTTATATTATTATTATTATTATTATATTATATATAATAATTCTTTCATATTTTGAATAGAAATACAAATTTTGATTTTTTTGAATCTTGTTTATATTATTTTCCGAAATTTTCTATACATATTATTATTCTAATTATTCTAATATTGAATTTTATATACAGATTATTACGTCGTAATAATATTTTATACTGAACACCGGTTTCATAACAGTTTTTCATAAAATAGGAGATGATATAATTTGGATTAAAAACTTCTGAAATATTAAGTTTTTTCTTTGCGTCTTAATTAAAATTCTTATTTAATGACTTCATTTATCTTTAAGTTAAAAGTTTTATATTCCCGAAATATAGCTTTAAATACATCAAAAACTTTTATTTCATGACAAATTGGATTCTCTTAAATAAATATTATATATTAGAACCAATATTGATATTATGAGTAGATTTATTATGAATAAAATAAAATTTGCAATTATGACTGCACTCATTTTCCAATTATACCGTGAAGACAAACTTTTTAAAACACAGTATTTTTTGCTGATCGTTTCATGCAATTACTCTCAGCTTTAAATTGTTTCTCATTGCTCAAGATTATTATATAATATTGCAATAATTTATTATGGTATTTCACAGTGCATATACAAGTATACTTCTATTGCTAAGTACTATAATTCATCAAATTAATGATTTAATATGATGAAGCGTAGAAAATTGCGATATTAAATCAAAAAATTATGTATTGCAATACATTTACATAGGCATTCTACTTTTAAAAATTCCCATGGTAATATTTAAATAATAAATGAATACTCGAAAATTGGATGCTGATTGGCTTAGTGGGTTAAGAACCCATTTCTATGCGCCCCATGGAAAATCGATTGCACCTGTAATTGATCCTGTTGGTGTTTCACAATCAACAAAAAGTTTTATGCAAAAAGTTTCATTTTACTTTCCTCATCCTAACGTTATATATAATCTAACTTACATACAATAATTTAGCTCTACACCTTCCTTAATATAATAATTATAAGATAGTTTACAATAACAAAAAAACAATCACAAAAATTGTATGAAAAGTATTATAGATTCTACAAAGTTTTCCAAAGTAGATAAAGTATTATACATAATTCTGTTTTGAGTTAATTTTATAATAATAGTATTTTGTCAATGCTAGTTAAAGAGTCCGCAATCCTAAAGATTGGTTGGAAACAGCACGCCATGCCGATCTATCCTGAGCTAATCCCTTCATCTCCCTATAGCTATTCATCTCAACGTCTTCAACTATCTGACTCACATACTCCAATCTAGGCCTACCTACCCCTCTCTTTCCCTCCACTCTACCTTCTATGATCAATTGCATAATCCCCCCATGCCTAAGAATATGCCCTACTAATTTGTCTCTCCTACGCTGTAACACTCTCCAGATACTTCTCTTCTCCCCTACTAACTCTAGTACAGCTTCATTTGTTACTTTATCTTCCCAACCAATCCTCATCATCCTCCTATAACACCACATTTCAAGTGCTTCTAATCTACGCTTCTCTTCCTTTCCTATAGTCCACGCCTCACACCCGTACAGTGCTACACTCCAAACATATACCTTCAGTAATCTTTTTCTAATACCCAAGTCAATATTTGATCTTAAAATCTGTTCTTTTTCTATGAATGCCTTCCTACCCTGTGCTATCCTACACTTTATATCTACCTTGCTTCGATTATCTTTTGTGATTCTACTGCCTAAATAACAAAAATCTGACACTTCTTCGATTCTATTATCTCCTATTGTGATCCTCATTTTTCTACTGCATTCCTTTTTGTCACACCTCATCACTTTAGTTTTACCTATATTTATTTTCATGTTAAAATCCCTAGTCAATACTGCCTGCATACCATTCAATACCCTTTCTAAATTCTTTTCGCTTTCTTCCAATATAGCTATATCGTCGGCGAATCTCAACATATATATTTTCTCTCCCTGTACATTCACACCTACACTATACTCTTCTTTTACTTTGTTTATTGCATCTTCTATATGTAGATTAAATAATAACGGTGAGAGTGTACATCCCTGTCGAACTCCCTTCCCTATTTTTGCTACCTCTTCTTCCCCCTCAATTCTAACTAAGGCAGTTTGGTGTTTATATAAATTAAAAATTATTCTCCTATCCTTATAATCTATACCCGTTTCTTTTAAAATTCTAAACATTATGTCCCAATCTACATTATCAAATGCCTTTTCTAAATCTACAAAAGCTATGCAAGTTACCTTTCCTACCCTCTTTCTTTTTTCTACTACCGTTCTTAGTGCTAAAATCGCCTCCCTCGTCCCTCTGTTTTTCCTAAAACCAAACTGATCTTCTCCTAGCCTTTCCTCTACTTTATTTTCTAATCTCCTATAAATAATCTTTAGCAATATCTTCGATGCATGTGATAGTAGACTAATGGTCCTATAGTTCTCACACAAATTAGCTCCTATTTTCTTCGGCATTGTTACTATTCTACTACGCTGAAAATCCTGTGGTACTTCTCCCTTCTCATATATTTTACAAACTAACCTGTATAATCGCTCCTGCATTTTTTCCCCTGCGTGTTTTATTAATTCGGCTGGTATCATATCAATCCCCGCTGCTTTGTTATTCCGTAAATCATTTAATGCTCTATGAAACTCTGACCTAAGTATGCTAGGACCTAAGTCATCCTCATCTATCTGTTCCACACTTTCTAGCTCCTCCATGTCCTGCCTACCTTTATATAAATCTTCAAGATACTCCTTCCATCTTCTAGCTTTTTCCTTATTTTCTGTGAGTTCCTTACCCTGCTTATCACATATAATGTTACCCTTTGGTTTTACTTTAGAAAAATGTGACTTAATTTTCCTGTAGCCCAAATCTACTTTACCTCTTCTCATATCCTCCTCAATATCCTCACAGTTTCCTTTTATCCACTCTTCTTTCGCTAGCTTGCATTTCCTATTAATTAAGTTCCTTAGTTCCTTATATTTTTCTGTCCTGCTTCTGTGTTTCCTATTTTAATTTTCCTTCTTGCTTCTATCATTTCAACTATTTCTTCCGTGATCCATTCCCTCCTACCTGCCCTTTTCTTTGTGCCTAATACTTCATTTGCTGCTGTAGTTAACCCATTTCTGATTTCCCTCCATTCGCCAATCTATGTCGTTCCTAGATGTTCCATTAGCCATGATTTCTACTTTCTGCTTGTACTTTTCACATACATCAGCTAATTTTAACCTATCGACATCTACTCTAACCTGTTTAGACTTCTGTAATTTCTTGAATTTGACCTCTGAGTCCAGGACTACTAAATTATGGTCACTATCAATATCTGCTCCAGGGTAACTCTTACAATTCTTAATCTGGTTCCTAAACCTCTCTTTAACCAGTATGTAATCTATTCTTCTAGCTCCCTATATCTCCTGGCATTTTCCACGTATATATCCTGCGCTTGTGATTCTGAAAAAGCGTGTTTGCTACCACTAGCTTATTCCTAATACAAAACTCTACCAATCTATCCCCTCTATCATTACGTGTTCCTATTCCATATTCTCCTACTATTGAAACTTCCTTTCCCTTACCTACTACGGCATTCCAATCTCCGATTACAATTAGATTATCCTGTCCTTTAACGTTTGCTAACCTAGATTCAATCTCCTCATAAATGGATTCTACCTCCTCATCATCGTGACTTGAAGTTGGCATATATACTTGCACTATAACTGTGTCCGTTGGCTTCGTGTCTAATCTAATAGTTATAATTCTATCACTAACTTGGCAATAACTCTTTACTCTACATCCCAACTTTCTATTCATTATAAAACCTACACCGGTATGTCCATTATCTGATGCTGTGGTTATTAATCTATATTCTCCTGACCACGTATCTACTTGATCTTTCCTCCTAACTTCACTAATCCCTACAATGCATAAAATACATATTAAAATGAAACAAATTTCAAGTACATAAAAAAATTAAAGTAGACCAATGTGTGCTAAATGGCAACTGACCGAGGTCCGAGAGGCGTAGATTTATTAAATCTTAAATATTATGTGAAGATAAATATGTGTTTCTTAATTTAATTTAATTAATCACATAAAATCCTATATTGAGCCATATTGAATATTTGTATTTTAAAGTTTTTTTATTTTCGAATTGCTTTCATGTATAATTATTAGTTCATGTTCTTCGTTTTTCTCATAATTTTTAGAAGTTACAGTTATCATTTTTTACAAATCATTAAAAGGACTTTATAGACAAACCTTATACTGAAAGCTAGTAAAATTTAAAATGCCTGTGCTTACAATTACTAATGAATTAATTTGACTCTAATTACGTTTTTGAGGAATATTAGTTACAAAAAATATACGATTTTAAAAGTGTTTTACCTCGCTATAGGTTTATATGTAATTTTAGACCTTTGATATATTAGGCAGTGCCCAATTTGGAAGTGTTTCGTTGGGCCATTATTTGTTTGTAAATTATATTTCAATATACAGGTTCGCCAAAAGTCCCACATAAAATTAATATCTCTTTATTGCGTTATTTGCGAATAAATATATATATATATTGATTTGTTTGTTTCGCCATCTATTGGTAATATACGTAACTACTTTACTTAAACCTCCTAACCGCCACCTAACCTCACTTTATTTTTTCATACCTATGTCATATGCGGACTCATTCAAAAGCTTGTAGAAAACTGAATATGAGTGTAACAATATAATTCAATTTAGATGTAAGATTATTGCGTTTCTAGATTTAAGGAGCATTGACCTCATTTCAGATTAAACAGAAAGGAAAATGTGCTGTAGCTGAGCATATTTATGATTTAGGTCATCCTATTGAAATTACCGTATTGACCCAAATATAAGACAAGCCCCCCCCGAAATATCATGAAAAACAAGGGCATCTTATTTTCGGACCTTTCGATTTTCGGGTATTTCCGTGCATGGTACATAATAATATTTATGTTTATGTTTATTTTTCCTTATTTGCATTCTTTAATAAATTGTAAAACAATTTTTAATGTTTTTTTCCTCGAAAAATTGTATGTTGCCTTATAATAGAAGTCTCAAAAATTGTGCTTTTTTTCTGATCTTTTCTGATTTCGGTAAAAAAAATGGGACTCGTCTCATAATCGGGGTCCTAATATATTCGGGCTAATACGGTAGTTTATTTTCCTTAGTTTAACATTCGTTTCTTTATTGCTGTCTATATTAAGCTGTATAAATGAAGGTAGTAAGTGGTGTATGTATAATTGAAACTAGGTTAAAAAATAATACGTTATATTAGTAAATAATGTAGTAATTGGTAAATAACCAATTGCTATGATCATAGTGGGATAAAATATTACGAACAATTTACCAAGTTTTTGAAAGTAATTGATTCAATGCAGAATCCGAAAACTTACATTTTGACTAATGAGAAAATCATAGATTGACATTATATTTAAGGCTATCTATGGATATATTTAAAAATGAGCAAGACATAGAAATGTACTCAATTATCAGTTCAATATGCAGTATTAAGTTGAATTGCATATCAATTATATGTTCAGGTTGCAACATCATCGGCCGTGTACACAAGCAAACATTTGTAAGAATATTGTATTTTTCATTGGAATAAAGCCTGTTGCTAATTTCTGTCATAATATCATTACTATTGACCTGAATTAACATGCTGGCGATATATAATTATTGCTGTCCAACACCACAAAAACGGTGGCTTCGAAATGTCATTAAGTTCGATTACTACATATACATACATAATAATACGATACAATATTGTCAAGTGTAAGGTGCACGAATTTGATTGCGAAAAGTTCACGTCGGATATCGGTTATTACAAATTAATTAATATTGCTAGTGTAATGCATTTTATCTCTATATAGTGCAAGGTGTAAAACAGTGAGTTAATCATTGCTGCAACATGTGTTTGCTAATGATTTTAAGGTTCTAGAATTGACTTAATTACGAAAGTAGACTAGTTAAAGTATAACAGCATCGAGCCTTTTTCTATTATTTTCTCTATTATGGATGAGAAATAAAAGTACAATGTTTTATATCACAGTTAAAAACAAGGATTTATTCGACTATAGTTTCGCTTATTAAGAATTGTCAAGAAATGAAAACGAATTACAGAGAACTTATTTTTTATATAAACAATCTAAATACATTTAAAAAAATATCACTACGGTGTTACATAATAGTATAGAATACCAAATACCATAACTTAAAGCATTAAGTAGCTAGATGTACATTTCGAAGGTTATGTCCCCATCTTCAGTAGCACAAGATAAAAACTAAATAAAATACCTCTGTCACGAATCGTGATTGATATACTATTAAATAAATAAGTCAACATGACAGAAGCATTTCAAAAATGGCATATAATATGACCAATAAATCTTTTAAAACAATATAAATTAATAATTGCACGTGGCTTAGATAGTATTTTAAATAAATATAAATTTAAAGTAACATATAATACTTCTAATAGTCTTGCTAATTTTCTAGGAAATCCAAAAGATTCGATTGATTTCAATAAAAAATCGGGTATTTACGAAATATCTTGTTCTAGTTGTCTTAAAGTATATATAGGACAAACACGTAGACCCATTGAAACTAGATTAAAGGAGCATTTAGCTCATTTCAGATTAAATAGAAAATAGAAAAGTGCTGTAGCCGAGTATATTTTTGATTCAGGTCATCCTATTCAAATTAGTTCACTTAAATTGCTTAAAAGTGTTTTGAATTATTTCGAGTTAAATGCTTATGAAAGTATATACATGCATAAATCTAAATCAAATTTAATGAATTTAGATTCAGGCCCAATTTATTCTTGTTTATTTAATTTATTTAATAAGAACTATTTTTAAATTTATTTTTATTTTATCTATTTTTAGTTATTTTAGGTTTGACACCGTAGTGATAATTATTAAAATGAACTACAACATTAATTTTTCAATGCAAATCAAAGTGATTTTCTCGAATTGGATTATAAAACTAAAAGTACCGTTTAAAAATGTGAATTTAAGAATGATTTTGCTATTTGTTTATGCACCAAGTACGATTTCTCTAAACTTAGTATAATTTGGTAGTCAAGATGAAACGAATTTGTTAATATTGTATGTGTATTTAATAAACTCTTTGTTTTCACTCGATTCATCTAGGTATGACATTGCGCAGAAATTCGTGGATTGCGATATGGTATTGTAGTTTCATTGCACCAAAAGTAATAAATATAACATAACGAAATTTTACGAGATTCGCAATGAATTCGTTAGCCATATAAAAAATAATAGTTTTAGGTGGCGAAATTTCACTCTCTGTTATTTTATACACAACATATCTCCACTTATAAAAATATCTTGCATTATTGTTTTTTTAATGCAATTTAAAGATTACGACTAATTTCGGTGCATTTGCGCATCTAATTACGTCTTATCCGATGGAGGCATTTATATTAAAATAACGAAATATCTTGCAATAGCGAAATGTTTACGAAATTTAATCACAAACAGAATTGTTTCAAGATTACAGCTCCACGAATTGCAAGAGAGTTATACAGGCTGCTCAAAATGTGCGGAGAAAGTTAATATCTCATTATATTTTCAATGAAGTTTAATTTAATTTACATCAAATAAAAGACGCTCCGGGTCAGTGGAACTGGAGAGATCCGTTGGGGGTTGATGGACAACTCAAATATATATTCTACAATTTCCGAAAATTTCAGCTAATGAGATAATGGTTTAATTTTTCTAAAGCAATTTTTAATTTTTTTTTATAATTGATATATTATACAAAATCTTGGGAAATATCCTAAATAGTTCTAAAGAGCTCGATTAAAATGATTAAAAGAAAGAAAGGACTAGGACATAGTTAGTTAAATAGTCCTTAATCCTAAGGATTGGTTGGATACAGCACACCATCTGTCTATCTATCCTTCATCTCGCTATAGCTATTCATCCCACGCGTCCTCCACTATCTCTGACCTCATACTCCAATCTAGGCCTACCTACCCATTGCCTTCCCTCTACTTTACCTTCTATAAGTAATTGCAAAATAAGAATGTCTAAGAATGTGACCTACTAGTCTATCTCTCCCGCACTGTAATATTCTACAAATATTTCTCTTCTCCCATACTAACTCTAGTACGGCTTCATTTGTTACTTTATCTTCCCAACCAATCCTCATTATCCATCTACAGCACCACATTTTGAATGCTTCTATTCTACGGTTCTCTTCTTTTCCTATAGTCCACGCCTCATGCCCGTACAATGCTACACTCCACATACATGCTTTCAGTAATCTTTTTCAAATGCCCAAGTTAATATTTGAACATAAAATTGCTTCTTTTCTACGAATGCCTTCTTACCCTGTGCTATCTTACATTTTATATTTACCTTACTTCGGTTATCCTTTGTGATCCTACTTAATAATTAAAAAAGTCTGACACTTCTTCTATTCTATCATTTAATATTCATATCCTTATTTTTCGCTTGCATTCCTTCTTGTCATAGGCAATTCAAATACACATAAGCGCAGCCATGGTACAGATGGTCACTTTATAACATTGAATCGTCCGCAATAGAGCCGGAATGCACAACCTCAGTGATTGCAGACCACTTTACCTGCTAGATCCTCCGTGAATATTTATAAATCGTTTTTTTTTTAAAGTGGCGGACCAGTATCGTTCACTACTGCGCATAAGGGCTGCACTTATACACATCACTTATACACATACATATACTTATATACGCAAGGTACTCAGCCACACCTAGTTTTTCTATTGACAATACACAAGCGTACCCGCAGCACTATTCAATGTGCCGTACGACTGACACCATACTGTTTTGAATAGCACTGCTCTGTACTGTATTGATCAAGCCATTATACAGGTCTTGATTTATGATGCGTGAACTTCTGTCACTTTCCGCCACTTTCAATAAAACGGTGTATAGATAGGAGTGAATGCAAGAAAAAGGTTGGGAACCTCTGATATACATTCTTGCTTGTATTAGCAACAGTTGCATTAGCATCTTTAAAACGATGTATATTTTAAATTCTTGCAAAACGAAGAGATAAGGTAAAATCCTTCACTATCACTTCGAATTTTTTCTTCGACCAGTGTTAGCAATTATTCTGTTGTATATTTATAAAGCAATATCAAGAATAAATCGGTATATTTCACAGAAAATGAGAAACATCAACCTTTTAAGAGTTCATAGGTGAACACGATTTTATGCGTGTTTATTGGCAAAGAGCATTATGAAATATTAGATTTATAGTGATTTTGTATTCATAAATTTTATATTATACTGTTTTACGATAAATTGACGAGTACAATTAGCTAATGCGCAGTTCAGAGAAACAAACAAAATTTTATTTCTATTCATTATTTGGTCAGATAATATATTATTCTTATTCATTGTTATTAGTAAGGCATATACGTAATGTACAAGATTCTAATCGATTATCATTCAGTATATTCTCCAAGTATAAAAAGATGTGTAAAAATGTAACGCGGAAATACAATTATGAAACATATAATAATGAGCATGTCCAGCATAGATATAGTTTTCTTATGTACGAGACACTAGTATGGTCCGTTACGACTTTATCAATGTATTTCGAAAAATATCTTTAAAATTCAATACTCGTACACCTGAATTGTTTTATTATTATAGCCGTACTCAGTATTTGAAAAAGTGTTCAATGAACCAACACAAGACAGGTTGCTATTTGAAAAGAAGTGTTGGGCTGACTAGTGATTAGGGGTTAAAGATTAATATCTAAATATTTTATAAATTGACAAATATTGTACAAAATGCAACAAAATAGTTGTGAATTACAGGGATTGTGTTCAGTGTTCTTATCAACTTCTTCCAAACTGTCTACAAAGACATTATGGTGAATGTGAAAGTGATGAAACCTTTGAATCAATTAAAACAAATTTTGAGAATACCGTTTGTAGTAAAAAGGATGAAAAGTATATTAAAACCTTAGAGGTTTTGTTGATTAAAACAAAATTTCCAAGATAAGCTGATAAGTGAATTAAAGGATGAGAATAGACTGCTCTATGAAAATGTACATATTTTGAAGGAAAAAGTCTCGTTCCTGTGTAGGCCGTTATAAAATCATTTGAAACGGAAAATGAATATTGTGTCATCAATTAACAAAGTACGAAACCGACCGATTCACATAACTCTGATAATAATAAACACACAGATTTGGTTAATACGGCTGGCAAATCAACATTGAGTGACGGGCACCGTGGTACCGTGGTATAGTCGTGAGACTGGCACCGCGGATGTTTTGTGGGTTCGAATTCCACTCCGGTCGGGGGGGTATTTCTGGACTTTTCCTGGAAATAAAATCCCTTCCGGACCATGAATATGCTAAATGTGTATGTCTAATGTAAAGTCTTCGTCCCTAAACGTAGCCACTCCGGTGTACCCTGAGTGTGGTGCATTGGTTTACAGCTCAAGAACGAATTCATTGGTGGCCGAAACGTAGTAGCCTTAAGGATGGGAGACAGTGAAAAAAACAGTGAAAACAATTGAGTGATAACTAAATCAACAAAACCGGTCTAGATGTAAATGTACAAAAAGGTATTCCAAAGGATGACCGAATTAAAGTAGATATAAAATGTAGGATAGCACAGGGTAAGAAAGCATTCGTAGAAAAGGAGCAGATTCTAAGATCAAATATTGACTTGGGTATTAGAAAAAGATTACTGAAGGCATATGTGTAGAGTGTAGCATTGTACGGGCGTGTGGCGTGGACTATAGGAAAAGAAGAGATACGTAGAATAGAAGCATTCGAAATGTGGTGCTACAGGAGGATGATGAGGATTGGTTGGGAAAATAAAGTAACAAATAAAGCAGTACTAGAGTTCCTAAATCCTTAGGATTGACGACTATTTAACTAACTTAAATATCTATCTATGTGAGCGTTTTTTATTTTATCGCAATTGCACAAGATTGTTAAATATTATACAAAAAAAATTAAGAATGTATTTAATTTATATATTTGCAATCTTAGTTAAAGCTTCCAAGAGTTAAACCCATAATTAAATTTTTGCGAAAATTTTATGTAATTTGAATAATTGTGCTCCATTACTCGGGCTTGAATGTTTGATTTTTTTTGTTAAGATCATCGTATATTAAAAAGGAAGCTAAAAATTTATATATTTATGAAACATATAATTATTTGCAGAATAAACTACGCGAAGGGTCGCTCGCTTCGACGATTGCCTCTACAACAACAGCAGCAGTGATGTCATCGTCTACTTCGTCGACGCAATCACACAATACTTCATCATCATGCTGCTGGCACCCGTGCCGACGGCCTGAAGTTATGACAACGGCCTCGCGACGGTCCTATGCCACCACGCGTTCCCAACTGCCCGGCTCTCTGCCTGCCCCTGATTACCAGGTTGACCCCTACCACCTGCTCGAGGACGATCTCAAGGACGTCTATGGATATATTCGACAGGTACTATTTTATATATAAATATATTTTTTTACAATGGATTTTAAACGGTTCTAGGTAGGGTGGGCTGCGCACTGGGTAACCGATAATATCAACAAGTAGGTTTGGTTGTTTTTTGATAATATACACTTTTACACAAAAACTAAATGATATTTTTATTACGACAATATGTTCTTTTATAACAACCATATTTAAAGCTATGCAGTTAAAGCAAATAAATTAAGAAAATATATAATTAGTATTTTAAAAATTATCACTACGTTGTTAAATATTAGTATAGAATATCACCCAAAACCGTAACTTAAAGTATTAAGTAGCTAGATGTACTACATTAATAGTATATCAATCACGATTCGTGACAGAGGTATTTTATTTAGTTTTCATCTTGTGCTATTGAAGATGGGGGCATAGCCTTCGAAATATATCATCAGCAAATATGATACATTCTGCTTGTGGTAAATGATAAGGAAAGTCATTTATATAGATTAAAAATAAGAGCGGCTCCAGGATAGATCCTTGGTGTACGCCCGTTGTTATGTGAACCCTGTCTGAATATTCTTCATTATAAATTACAGTTTGGTAGCGATTCATCAGATAAGAGTTTATTAAATTATAACTATTTAAATCGAAATTGTGTTTTAGTAGCTTTTTTAACAGTATTTGGTGGTCCACGCAGTCGAAGGCCTTATCAAGATCACAAAAGGTAGACAGTGATAGTTGACCTTCCTCAAAACAGTCGAATGTTTTGCTGGTAAATTCTAAAATAGCTTGACCTGTATTTCTATTTTTTCGGAAGCCGAATTGATTTTCATTAAATAATCTATTATGTTCCATAGTTAGTTAAAGAGTCCGCAATCCTAAAGATTGGTTGGAAACAGCACGCCATGCCGATCTATCCTGAGCTAATCCCTTCATCTCCCTATAGCTATTTATCTCAACGTCTTCAACTATCTGACTCACATACTCCAATTTAGGCCTACCTACCCCTCTCTTTCCCTCCACTCTACCTTCTATGATCAATTGCATAATCCCCCCATGCCTAAGGATATGCCCTACTAATCTGTCTCTCCTACGCTGTAACACTCTCCAAATACTTCTCTTCTCCCCTACTAACTCTAGTACATCTTCATTTGTTACTTTATCTTCCCAACCAATCCTCATCATCCTCCTATAACACCACATTTCGAATGCTTGTAATCTACGCTTCTCTTCCTTTCCTATAGTCCACGCCTCACACCCGTACAGTGCTACACTCCAAACATATACCTTCAGTAATATTTTTCTAATACCCAAGTCAATATTTGATCTTAAAATCTGTTTTTTTCTACGAATGCCTTCCTACCCTGTGCTATCCTACACTTTATATCTACCTTGCTTCGATTATCTTTTGTGATTCTACTGCCTAAATAACAAAAATCTGACACTTCTTCGATTCTATTATCTCCTATTGAGATCCTCATTTTTCTACTGCATTCCTTTTTGTCACACCTCATCACTTTAGTTTTACCTATATTTATTTTCATGTTAAAATCCCTAGTCAATACTGCCTGCATACCATTCAATACCCTTTCTAAATTCTTTTCGATTTCTTCCAATATAGCTATATCGTCGGCGAATCTCAACATATATATTTTCTCTCCCTGTACATTCACACCTACACTATACTCTTCTTTTACTTTGTTTATTGCATCTTCTATATATAGATTAAATAATAACGGTGAAAGTGTACATCCCTGCCGAACTCCCTTCCCTATTTTTGCTACCTCTTCTTCCCCCTCAATTCTAACTAAGGCAGTTTGGTGTTTATATAAATTAAAAATTATTCTCCTATCCTTATAATCTATACCCGTTTCTTTTAAAATTCTAAACATTATGTCCCAATCTACATTATCAAATGCCTTTTCTAAATCTACAAAAGCTATGCAAGTTACCTTTCCTACCCTCTTTCTTTTTTCTACTACCGTTCTTAGTGCTAGAATCGCCTCCCTCGTCCCTCTGTTTTTCCTAAAACCAAACTGATCTTCTCCTAGCCTTTCCTCTACTTTATTTTCTAATCTCCTATAAATAATCTTTAGCAATATCTTCGATGCATGTGATAGTAGACTAATGGTCCTATAGTTCTCACATATATATATATATGTTCCATATATTCAGTAATTCTCATGAAGATAGCATTTTCAAATATTTTAGAGATCGATGGTAAAAGAGAAATAGGTCTATAATTAGATATGTGGTTGGTATTTCCTTTTTTAAATATTGGAATTACCAGTGCTTCTTTTAAACAATCCGGGAAAATCCCTTTTATTTTCGACTTGTTGATTAGTTTTGTGAGAGGCTCAACTTATCTAAATGAGCACATATCTCCAATTGTACTAGGAGATTCTATTATAGTTGGTCGCTTTAAGATATCTATATACAGTTTATGGAATTTAAGCCCAGTTTTTGTATTTGAAATAATTGGTGTTTATGTTATCCTAGTGGGATTGGTTTTAACTACGATTTATTTTATATAGCGATTTTGCCTTATGGAACGGAATTTTTTTTTAAGAAGACTTCATCAGGTAGCTGCGGAGCACTTACCATATTTCTATTTAATTTAAAGAATGTCTTATCTTTATGTTGCATTCGTTTGGTATTAATAGTGTTATATAGAAATTTGTCTTTGTGTGAAGTAATCTAATATTTAGTAAACGTTGTTCGAAATCCTATGTGATGACCAAAATCATCAATGAACAGGTAGACTAGATTTCCTCTAAACTGTTTGATTTACACGAATCTCTCTCTGGGTATTTCCACATTATTCTTGCTCTATTGTAGTTTATTTATTTTACATTTTACTCCGTACCTGCAAAAATATAAATTGTTTGTAATCTTGTATAAATAGTATGTTAAATTCTGTATATAATCACTTGACAATGGGCTTGTTGCTCGTAACTAGTCGTAAATAAACAAATATATTTAAGTGATATTATACGAAGTAACATACACCAACGAAAGGTTTCTTGGTGTATATGTTATAATAAATTTAATTTGAAGAAAGTTGCGACCATATTTTACTACTTTACAAATATAGCAACAGTTAATGTAAATTTGATATATTGGGCTAATACAATATCTCAGTAAGTTTTAATAAAGTTTCGGTTATGCCGCGACGATTATTTTTGCACTTGTGGTATTTTATTATTTCTTCTAATTGATTTTCTTTTTTCTCAATACTTTCTAAGATTTTGTTACACTGTTTGAGTTTCAATTTACTGCCAAATTCGTCACGCACTATGGAAAGCAGGATGGAAAGTAAAGAATGACACATTATATCGTTTTCGAAATAGCACGAGTAGTTGAAATCTGGCACAATATATTCCTTTAAAAATGCAATCAAATCGCTCCCGTATTTGTTCTTAGAAATCCGTACTATGAAACGTATTTTTATCTTATCAAATAGCTTTACTATTTTTGGTGGAAGGAGGTGCACCATGGTGAAATAAGTTTCGTTCTCAGAGATCAATGGATTTTCTGAAATATGTATAGTGTATATGGGATTATGTTCGGATTTTTTGAAAAGTTTGAATAAACTGTAACGTCTAAATTTTGATCCTCAGACCCTGGGGGTTCTACAATAATTGAATCAGTATCGTTACGTTATAATGATTTGCACAGTGTATCTTAAATTCATTAACATATGTATAAATTTAAAAAATTATCACTACGGTATTAAATAATAGTATAGAATATCATCCAAATACCGTAACTTAAAGCATTAAGTAGCCAAAATATTCTAAAATGCGTTCATCTACATTTTCCTGTTTAGGTGATCCTATATTCAAATTAGGGATTTTTATAGTTTGAATATTATTAAAAATTGGAATGATGGATTATCATGTGGAATTGCTGATTAGGATGTGGGTAATTCTATTGGTATTGATTTTTCGGTGTCATTTGTAACAGAAGTGTTGCAAAATTGTTTTATACCTGAACAAGATAATCTGGTATTTTTAAGTTAGAAAATTCTATTTCAGGTAATATTGTAGTGCCATCTTTGATATTAGAAATTCTTACTTTAATATTTTCTTCGGTGTTTAGAGCTACCATAATACAATGATCATAATCACTTAAATGACTTTGTAGATGTAATTTGATTTTCGCACTTGGTAATTCGATTTCATTACTTACTAAACTAATGTTTGCTTTTGATAACTAGACGTTATCAATGTATTTTAAACAATCAAAGTATTTATGAAATTTAAACAGATGGTGTTTTGTGAGTGAAGTATTAGATTTGCAAATTTTTGATACTTGGTAAAGAAATGCAATATTTTCCTTTAGAAGTTCCATATGCTGTAGAAATTGGACTTGAAAAAGAATTTCTTGTTGCAGTACTCATTGGTGTTGAAAACGTTTCTCGCTTGCTTTGGTATTTGTTGATTTGAAATTTTAGCAATTGGCAATACACTCTGTTTTTTGGCAATATTAAGCTTCGCAGTGATGTTTGTAGATGGCGAGTCAAATTTAGCTGATTTTTAGGTGAATTTATTTACATGGAGATTCCACTACTATATGTATATATACCATTGATTTGACCATAAAATTTAACATGCAAATTTGAATTTTAAATTGGTTTAGTGGACTCTAAACCACAACTCTCAAAAAATTTGCTTCAAATATGAGATTCGTCTTAATACTGATTCTTTGTATGCAGGGTCAGTGTACCAATCGTCCCCACCAAGGTTCCCACTAATACTCCCATTATGACTTCACTTGATTGTTCTGCTCTAAAACCCGAAAACCCATTAAAACCTAATGTTTAAATGTTTTTTTTTCAACAATTTCAAATATTATAACGTCTTATTTATTCTGTAGTATAAGCATACTAACGAATTGCACAAGTTCGACCATGGAAAATGAGTCGATAGGGATTTCAAAAATAACTTTTTTATCGCATAGAATTAATATGAAACTCTGCAGTTTAAAAATAACCTACCTAGGTAATAATGGCATTACAGTGACGAATTTTTATTTTGCATAAATTCGCCTGTAACATAATTAAGTTTTACTTTAACAACCTCACGAACCTATATATATTGTACTAGAAAATGATTGCACTTAAGTTATGGATAAAATGATTAGCACATTTTCAAATTATTTACAAATTATTCTAGAGCTGCACAAATACATTCTGCATACAGTAAGCTGATGTTATGTGGCGATTTGTTCATGCTGCAATTACTAAACAAATTGTCACGTAAAATAAATATTGAAAGTGAACTGGGTGACTTCAACATTGTTACTTACATACGAGCTACTCGTATAGCTACTTTCAACAAATACTAAGTAAGTTTATTTATTTTTATATTTGAAAAACGGAAAATATATATTTCGATTTAAATAACTAACAATTTCTTTTATAATATAATAATTAAAGAAATTTTGTTTGCGGGGACGTTTCATGTCCTACTAACAAGAAAAATTGAATTTAGGTTTTGAATGTATATTTAATTTATATATTTTTTAAATGGTTCGATATTTTTCTCTAGATTTTTTTAAAATATATTTTTTAACCTTGTTTATTGCAGCTCCTATATATTGCTTATATAATAACAGCGAGAGTGTACATCCTTGCCTGAATGCGTTTCCTACTCTTACTACCTCTTCTTACCCCTCAATTCAAACTAAAGCAGTTTCATGTTTATATACGTTGAAATTAATTATCCTATTCTTATAATCTATTGCCGTTTCTTTTAAGATTTACAACATTATGTCCAAATCTATATTATTGAATGCCTTTTATAAATCCACAAAAGCTTCGGTTATAAAGAACTGTATAGTTAATGCATTTCTCTGCCCCTAGTGGTGATCTATCTAGTTTGTATATATACATTTAATACGAAATAAATAACAATTGAAGATTATGAAAAACTCATCATAGAAGACCGATAGACATCATGAGACCACATTTTCATTTATATTGCTTTATGAGACCATCTTGCGCTTTGACGTATTGGCATATAATATTATTTAATACAAAATTTATTTATACGCTTGTTGACATACTATTATATTTAATTTTAGCTAAATAAAATAAAATAACAACTTTAATTCTGTATTAACCGTTACATCAAAATTCACAAATAAATATTTTTCTATAAATGCAAAGTATAAATCTATTTCCACTCCAATAATATTATATTGGACATTTTGAGATTAGTTAAGTTTAAAGAGTCCGCAATCCTAAAGATTGGTTGGAAACAGCACGCCATGCCGATCTATCCTGAGCTAATCCCTTCATCTCCCTATAGCTATTCATCTCAACGTCTTCAACTATCTGACTCACATACTCCAATCTAGGCCTACCTACCCCTCTCTTTCCCTCCACTCTACCTTCTATGATCAATTGCATAATCCCCCCCATGCCTAAGAATATGCCCTACTAATCTGTCTCTCCTACGCTGTAACACTCTCCAAATACTTCTCTTCTCCCCTACTAACTCTAGTACAGCTTCATTTGTTACTTTATCTTCCCAACCAATCCTCATCATCCTCCTATAACACCACATTTCGAATGCTTGTAATCTACGCTTCTCTTCCTTTCCTATAGTCCACGCCTCACACCCGTACAGTGCTACACTCCAAACATATACCTTCAGTAATCTTTTTCTAATACCCAAGTCAATATTTGATCTTAAAATCTGTTCTTTTTCTACGAATGCCTTCCTACCCTGTGCTATCCTACACTTTATATCTACCTTGCTTCGATTATCTTTTGTGATTCTACTGCCTAAATAACAAAAATCTGACACTTCTTCGATTCTATTATCTCCTATTGTGATCCTCATTTTTCTACTGCATTCCTTTTTGTCACACCTCATCACTTTAGTTTTACCTATATTTATTTTCATGTTAAAATCCCTAGTCAATACTGCCTGCATACCATTCAATACCCTTTCTAAATTCTTTTCGCTTTCTTCCAATATCGTCGGCGAATCTCAACATATATATTTTCTCTCCCTGGACATTCACACCTACACTATACTCTTCTTTTACTTTGTTTATTGCATCTTCTATATATAGATTAAATAATAACGGTGAAAGTGTACATCCCTGCCGAACTCCCTTCCCTATTTTTGCTACCTCTTCTTCCCCCTCAATTCTAACTAAGGCAGTTTGGTGTTTATATAAATTAAAAATTATTCTCCTATCCTTATAATCTATACCCGTTTCTTTTAAAATTCTAAACATTATGTCCCAATCTACATTATCAAATGCCTTTTCTAAATCTACAAAAGCTATGCAAGTTACCTTTCCTATCCTCTTTCTTTTTTCTACTACCGTTCTTAGTGCTAGAATCGCCTCCCTCGTCCCTCTGTTTTTCCTAAAACCAAACTGATCTTCTCCTAGCCTTTCCTCTACTTTATTTTCTAATCTCCTATAAATAATCTTTAACAATATCTTCGATGCATGTGATAGTAGACTAATGGTCCTATAGTTCTCACACAAATTAGCTCCTATTTTCTTCGGCATTGTTACTATTCTACTACGCTGAAAATCCTGTGGTACTTCTCCCTTGAGATTATCATGTTTTTAAAATAATCAGGAATTTACACTCTTTTCCAGAATTTGACGATATTTTATAGTCATCATCGGGAATTAGACAATATACAGGGTAGACCACCTAAGACGCCACGGAAGTTCCTGCAAAAACTAATAAAGATAGGAGCTGAAAATCTTTATTCGTATATGCAGCTTAAAACTATACCTCTGTACTACTGTATATTTACTTATACAGGGTACAGTTCTATTCTTTATTTTATATGCGATTATGTTCGCAGATGACACTTCGCTCAGTAATTCCAGTTGTAATTTGAATATTGCTCTCGAAAAAAAAAGAATTTTGTTCCAATCAGTCCGTGGAATGTAGCGATGTGTAGTTCACTTGCGAACCGTTCACTCTGAACGGTTCCATAAAAAGACGGGCGTACTGTGACGATGTTTTGCAACGACCTATAGGTCACTATGACCTAGTTCGTGAACTATGAACTACATGGTGAACGGTGTACTTATTGATGTACTTGTATTAGGTCCTGAACTCGTCGTATACTAAACCGTTCATGAATCACAACGGCTCGTAAACGATGTAGTATAGTATACATTACATATACAGTACCAATAACATTTATGTGATAAAGTGTGTTGGTGAACGGAACGAAATTATAAATGTATAAATTATAAACATTCTTGTTTTTTCTTCCTCATTCTTAATTCAAAATAAGTATTGTAATATTTCAATTTATTTAGTTTTACTATTTAATATTTTTATATTGAGAAAAAAAGAGATTATTTTCAGTCTGTGCATGTATTTCATATAGGTCGTGAACTAGTTCATTAAAAAAAGATGTTAGTAGTTCACGACCTATAGTTCGTGAACGGTACATTGAAATGAACTATGAACTATGAACTAGGTCCTCACAGTGACCTACAGTTTGCCATCGCTAGTGGAATAGTTTCGCGCAAACAGGCTTTGCTTATATTAGGAAAAAAACTGAGAAAGTTATGTTCACTCTGAAAGAGCATGACTTCCAGAACTCCACTGATTGTGTTAAGTTCTTAGGTGTGACGTTAGATCCAAATTTGCGATGGCATGCTTACATTGATATTCTTTCTAGAAAGATATGTAAGAATACATATATACCTTATACGTAACCCTCGCAATAGTGTAGATCTAAATACTGTATAAAGTGCCTATCATGCTTTGATTGAGTCTTACTTAAGTTATGGTTTGCTTGCTTGGGGATACTCTCCTGCTGGTGGCAGATTCTTTGCTCTGCAAAGGAGTGTAATTAGATTAATAGCTCAGCTAAATTACAGAGATGATTGCAAAAATGTGTTTATAAGCAACAAAATTTTAACTCTTCCGTGTTTATATTTATTTAAGCATAATGTATGTCAAGAAGAACATATTTATGTATGAGCCACAAAAAGCGTATCATGACTACGATACCAGAAGAAAAAGTAATTTATATACAGATTTCAAACGACTACTGGTGCTCACCAGTAGTCGTTTGCTATACTATTATTGATATATATATATATATATATATATATATATATATATAATAGTATATTATATATATAATAGTATATCAATCACGATTCGTGACAGAGGTATTTTATTTAGTTTTATCTTGTGCCACTGAAGATGGTGGCATAGCCCTTGAAATGTACATCTAGCTACTTAATGCTTGTTACGGTATTTGGGTGATATTTTATACTATAATTTAACACGGTATTGATAATTTTTAAAAAGTTTGTTGTTTGTACATTTAGATTATTGTATACTGTATAAAGACTATATATTTTATACACAACAAACAGCAACTTTTGTGTTTTTGAATTAGTTTTCCAGGGAATGCTACCTTTGTATGTGTTTCAGTTGTATTTTTTCTTCTACGGCAATAGGATAGAATCCACGGCCATCGGGTCTTTATTGCGACTAACATCGTCAACTTGTAAAACATGGTTGGTTTAAAATGCCAAAATTAAAATTAGAACGCAATATATTTTTATTGAAACAGATTAAATAAAATAAAATAAAAATTGAATATTCTTGCTCTCTTTAAATGATTTCAAAGTTTCACAGTTTTCCTAGCAATTTAATCATTATGATTGACATTTTTTTGATTCATCATTATTCATTTTGAACATCATTATGATTAACAAAATTATGATTAACATTTATCGTCTTCCTAGAAATTTTATGATATTGCAGAAACATACTTCTTATTTTCTCAATTTTAATCCTCATTAATAAGAAAAGTCTTTTAAATAACATGTTATTGAATGACATGATCGCGGTATATTTTAGATAGGAGTATTTATTATATAACGTCTTTTTTAAGATAATGTGAACTTATTGAATTTTTCTTGTTGACACAATATTCCTTTTCAATATGCGCTTTAGAAAAGTAAATGGTCTTTCACAACACAGTTATATATTGCTCGCAGGAGATATCAAAGTGGCGTGATATTTCCAATCAATTATCAATTATTTTGGCACTAACGAACAAACAACAATATCACTATACTAATCATTTCAATAATTTTAGGTTTAGAAACACAAGAAAGTAAATTCAAAGGGTATATAGTTACAGTTTCATTATTTCTATATCTATCTTAAACCTTGAATATCAACTCTAATCTGTAAAATAATTTTTTATCCAATTAATAGTTAGTTCATCCAATTAGCAATTGTACTACTCATCAATTCGTTACGCAATTGCTTCATTGTAATTGTCACGCTTTATTATTTATTAACATTTAGTCTGTCAATTACTACTATAATAAATTTGTGCCATGAACACAACGAGGTGCTGTGATCTCACGTTTGTTTAATTGGCGTGTCAATTATTGTTGAACTATTGGCACTTGCAATTGTTGACAAAAAGCCCGACATCGCTCCTAAGCAGTGCGCTAATGAGTATATTCCTGGGCAGTTCAATTGACTTCAAAAACATCCGCTTGAATTGTCATTGCATATATATATATATATATATATATATATATATATATATATATATATATATATATATATATATATATATATATATATATATATAAGTACTGCCACATATGGTACAATATTTAATATGGTTTGGTAATTGATGATGTTCTTTTTTGATTTATTTATCGCAGATATCTACTATCGCATTGTTTTTGTTCATTTTACTGTATTGCGTAATTTGTATAGTTTTTAAAAATACGCGTTTTTAGATATTTTTGTGCTTCCAGGATAAAAATTGTATTTTTCATGAAAAAAATAAATTTTTAGATATGAAAATAAACTTATTAACGTCTGAGGGCGCAAAACGTTCAAAATCGATCAATTTCAAAGAAAACTGACGTTTTTAGACATTTTCATGCTTCCAGGATTTAAAATGTATTTTTCACGACAAAAACTTGCTTTTAGTTCTCAAAATAAACTAATTAACGCCACAGGGCTAGAAACGTCTAAAATCGATCACTTTCAAAGAAAACAGTCATTTTTAGACATTTTCGAGCATCCAGGATTAAAAATGAGTTTGTCACGATAAAAAATATTTTTTATTTGTGAAAAAAAATTATTAACACCATAGAACTGGAAACGTCCAAAATCGATCACTTTTTAAAGAAAACACGCGTTTTTAGACATATTCGTGCTTCCATGATTAAAAATTATTTTTGTATTTTTCACGATATGTATTGTATTTTGTATTTTTTCACGATATAAAATTATTTTTATTTCTGAAAGTAAACTTATTAACGTCAGAGGGCTGAAAACGTCTAAAATCAATCATTTTCGAAAAAAGCAAGCGTTTTTAGACATTTTCTTGTTTCCACGATTAAAAATTTCTATTTCACGTCAAAAATTTATTTTTAGTTATGAAAATTAACTTTCGATAAAAAAAAACACATTCTTTTTTTTCAAAAACAATCACATTTAAGGAAAACATCCACTCTTAGACATTTTCGAGCATCCAGGACTAAAAATGAATTTTTCACAATAGTTTTTAAGATTTCCAAAAAAAATGTTTAATAATAAATGGTTTATAATTATCAACGAGGCCACGTTTGAAGATTGTGGTGAACAGTTTTATTATAATTTTTATTATTGGTTATGTTGTAGCTCTTGCATGTAGCAATGAGCTATCAGACTACTATAAACTTGATTATGTGCGAAGATCTCAATTTTTTGTATTAGACCAACTGGTTTGTTAACTAGTATGGCACATTCAGGGTACTCCTGAATTGCAACATTCACGACGTCCATGGTCCGGAAGGGATTTTTCCTCAAGAAAATATCCCTGACCGGTGTAGGATTCAAACCCGCGAACAGCGCGAGTGGTGAACAGTTGGATGTATAACATCAATTAAGAGACTACGACTACTACAATAATTAATTATAAATATGATATACGTTTTTTCGAAGGATTTTATCTGATAATATCTAAATAATTTCAAAACAATGTCCACAAAAACCCGTTAGGTTGTCCTGTTGTAGGCAACCCCATAGTAAACAGTTAAATTGTCCAATCGTCATACTGAATTAATAAGACTATTGCGAAGCTAAAAAAAAGTATACAGCCTTCTTTCATATTTTCTCTAATTGCACTTTAAAAAAATTGTTAAACACACTCAGATATTGCCCAACCATCGCGTGTATTATCCTAATTGGTAATAGAAGCTATATAGCATATTATATATATTTTCCATTGCTGTGTATTATTGTTCCTGCAATTACTGCTGCTACAGCATTCGATTGAAGATTGTTTTCCAGAAAATGAGCCGGTCAATACAAGTAATCACATAATCTTTATATACTTTATGTTGCAACGTTTGGCTATCGCAGCTGCGTACAAACTAAATTTAAGATGCTATTTTTGTGCATAAACATATCCAGACAATAACTTCTGGTATATAACTTCTTATTTGGATCTATTGATTCAGGCATTATTAATATTATATAACCCTTTTTAGAGAGTATTTAGAGAGTATTACAGCGCAGGAGAGATAGACTAGTAGGTCGCATTCTTAGACACGGGGGTATTATGCAATTTGTTATAGAAGGTAAAGTAGAGGGAAAGCAAGGGGTAGGTAGGCCTAGGTTGGAGTATGTGGGTCAGATAGTGGAGGACGTTTGGATGAATAGCTATAGAGAGATGGAGGAATTAGCTCAAGATAGATCGGCGTGGCGTGCTGTTTCCAACAAATCCTTAGGATTGCGGACTATTTAACTAACTAACCCTTTTAACGAATCTATAATTGACGCTTAAAATTATAATCAAATATGAACAAAACGAAGGATAAAGGTAAAATTTTGCTATATCTTCTAATCCTCAATTTCAAGACATTTAGTATTTAAATTTTGTTTACATATTTTCTGATATCAAAAGAATTCTAAAATAGCCTTTTAAGTTTTTTGAAATATTGTTCATTTTTAACTTTTTATACCTTTGTTTGGAAGAAATATTGAACTTAGTTCCCTTCTGTTAATTTAAAAATATATGATAAATTAATTGCCTCTAATTCTCGTTTCATTAAAATGTTTCATTCAATATAAATTACACATTACACTGTGACTTTACAATACGTTTTATAAATAATAAATTTTGTTCTTTTCCTTTTCCTTTTCCTTTTCTTGTTCCTTTGTTCTTCTGTTCCTTTGTTCAAATTAAATAAATTTAGAAAACAACTAAGTATGAAAAATATCAAAGATCCTTTAATTCGTAAAAATAGTATATCAAACATTGTATTTGTTTTAAAATAGCGCTTGAAATGTTCATCTAGGTACTTAATGCTTGTTACGGTATTTGGGTGATATTCTATATTATTGTATTTCTAATTATATAATCTAAATTTTAATGTATATGAGAAGTAAGAACCTCACGTTTAAGATCTTATTTTTCCTTTTTAACAATCCCATTATTCATCTTTCCAAAATAGGCAACTAATAATATTTTATCTTTTGACCCTTAAAATTCCTATATAGGTCAAAAGATAAATTGAAGCAATCCTTTCTTTCAGAGTAATATTACCCATATTTGCATTGGATGGACAGATAATCTTTATTTCATGAATAAAATTTCACAGAATAAATTTTTGTTCGTCAATTCATATGGTTTTTTGAGAATTTCTTAGCGTTCCTTTGTTGTTCCACTATTCATCTTTTCAAGAGAGGCAACTAATAATATTTTCTCTTTTGACCCTTAAAATTCCTATATAGGCCAAAAGATAAATTGAAGAAATCTTTTCTTCCAGAGTAATATTACCCATATTTGCATTGGATGGACAGATAATCTTTATTTCATGAATAAAATTTCACAGAATAATTGTTTGGTCGTCAATTCATATGATTTTTTGAGAATTTCTCAGCGTTACTTTGTTGTTGTTTTTTTTTGGTTCTCGACTTGACTGTTAGTACCAAGATTTTATTATAATATGGGATACAAGATAGGTTGGTTTTTGCTAGAGAGGCCCGTAGCGTTCCTTTGTAAAATTATTCGGTTTCAAAGAATAGAAATATCCTTTGAATTGGAATTGAGCCGCATTTGTAGTTGAGTGTGTATACTTTGTCTAATACCACACAACACAATATGTAGATTTAATAATAATACTAATCGCGTAGTATACGCACCGAGCCAATGGACTTGTAAGGTCAATATACAATTCTATATAATAATCTGGTATGGATAAGATGTTGGTACATACATTGAAATGCAGTTCTTTCTTGATGATAGCTAATTATATCTATCTATAATACATGATCTATGGCTGTGCGTTGTTTAGATGCTGTATGTGATTATATCAATACACGCAATATGATTGGATTTATGATATTTGATTAATAGCAGAATACTAGATATATAAAGGATGCTAACGCAAGAAGCAAGATCGTGCCCAGAGGATAGAAAACAATTTTTAGAAGTCCTTCTCTTACTCATTAGAAAACAAAATCCATGAACTGCTGCTCACAGTGACGGTGAGCCGAACTATTGCTGCGTTGCAATAGGAACAATTATCAAATGCCATTAAAAACTTGGAATTATTTGACTTGGGACTCGGATGATATCTTTGCACGTTACACGTGTATTAGGCAACATAAATTGCAACAGAAATTATGTGATCTAATTACATGAGATACTGAATGCCATATCAAAGCGATAAGGATTTAATATTTGTTACAGATATGCTATGCTTTTCCAATATTATTTTTCAAATAGGCGCGTACATAGCCCATTAATTAGATAGTCCTCAATCCTACGGATTGGTTGGAAAAAGCAAGCCACGCCGATCTATCCTTATCTGATTTCTTAATCTCCCTATAGCTATTCATCCTATGTCTTCCACTCTCTGACCCACATACTCCAGTCTAGACCTACCTACCCTTTTCTTTCCCTCTACTTTAGCTTCTACAACTAATTGCATAATACTCCCATATCTGGGAATATGACCTATCTCTTCTACGCTGTAATACTCTCCAAATATTTCTCTTTTCCCCTACTAACTCCAGTACGGCTTTATTTGTTTACAATATTTTCCCAACCAATCCTCAACATCCTGCTATAGCACCACATTTCGAATGCTTCTATTCTACATTTCCTCTCTTTTCCTGTAGTTCAGGCTTCACACCTTTACAATGCTATACTCCACACATATGCCTTCAGTAATCTTTTTCTTTAACCCAAGTCAATACTTGAACTTAAAATCTGCTCCTTTCCCACGAATGTCTTCCTACCCGGTGTTATCCTAAATTTTATATCTATCTTACTTCGATTATCCTTTGTAATCCTACTTCCTAAATAAGAAAAGTCTGACACTTCTTTTATTCCATCATCTTCTATTCTTATCCTCATTTTTCGCTTGCATTCCTTCTTGCCGCACCTCATCACTTTGGACTTGTCTATTATTATTTTCATGTTATAATCCCTAGTCATTACTTCTTGCATACCAGTTAATACATGTACTAAATTCTGCTCCCTTTCTTCCAATATTGCTATATCGTCGGCGAACCTCAACATATATATTTCCTCTCCCTGAATTTTCATACGTACACTATTCTCTTCTTTTACCTTCTTCTGCATCTTGTATACACAGGTTAAATAACAATGGCGAAAATGTACATCCCTGCCTGACTCCCTTTCCTATTATTGCTACCTCTTCTTCCACCTCAATTCTAACTAAAGCTGCATGATGTTCATAAAGATTGAAAATAAGTCTCATATCTTTATAATCTATTCCCGTTTCTTTTAAAATCCTAAACATGATGTCCCAATCTACATTATCGAATGCCTTTTCTAAATCTACGAAAGCTATGTAAGTTGTCTTTCCTACTCTCATTCTTTTTTCATTCTACTACCGTTCTTAGTGCTATAATAGCTTCCCTCGTCCCTCTGTTCTTCCTGAAACCAAACTGATCTTCTCCTAGCTTCTATAAATAATCTTGCACATCTTCTTGCATATCTCAATATCTTCGATGCATGCGATAGTAGGCTAATGGTAGTAATAGTTCTCACATAAATTAGCTCCTATCTTCTTCCGGATTGTTACTATTCTACTGCGCTGAAATGCTATGGTACTTCTCATACATTTTACAAAGTAGCCTGTATCTTCCTGCATCTTTTCCTGTTTTATTATTTCTGCTGGTATCATATCCACTTCTGCTGCTTTGTTATATATTTCCCCTTCCTGAATTTTCACACCTACACCATATTCTTCTTTTACCTTGTTTATTTGAGCTTATATATATATAAAAATAATAATAACCGCGAAAGTGTACATCCCTGCCGAACTCCCTTCCCTATTTTTGCTACCTCTTCTTCCCCCTTATTTCTAACTAAAGCAGTTTGATGTTTATATAGATTGAAAATAATTCTCCTATCCCCAGAATTTATTCTCATTTCTTTTAAAATTCTAAATACTATATTCCAATCTACATTATCGAATGCCTTTTCTAAATCTACGAATGCTATCTAAGATGCCTCTCCTACTCTCATTCTTTTTCTGCTACCATTCTTAGTGCTAAAATAGCCTCCTCGTCTCTCGTAAACATTAACTGTTTGAATCATGCCTTGGAATCTGTTCAGTGGGGGATGATGTACAATGCAAACCATATTGACGATAAAATTAGCTTCTTTAACACTTCATTATTAAATATATTTGATCAATTATCCCCTATGGTTTCATATACTTTCAAAAAACCTTATGCACCATGGTTAACTGAAAATGTCAAATTATTAATTAAGTTACGGGATAATGCGTTGGTAAAGTACAAGAGGATAAAGAGCAACGCTGCATTTACTTATTACAAGACTACGTAATTTAACATCAAAAACTATTAAATTAGAGGAAAAAAGCCTACATCACTCATAAACTTACAAACAGTACAAACAAATCTCTGTGGCAAACTCTACGTTCAGCTAACATTTACTCCAACAATAATCAATTTAGTATTCCGGAAGAACTCAAACTGCCACATGAAATTAATAACTATTATATAAAAAGCGTAGCTGATATCGTTACAAATATAAGACACAAATAAAATTATTAACTATTACCAGAACCTTGATGCCGAAAATATCCCTCCTTTGAAATTTAATACAGTGAATGATATGGATGTAGGTAATTGTATTTTCAAAATCAAATCTAATGCGGTAAGTGTAGATAACATATCGTCAATTATGATTAATCTTTGCTCTCCTTTCATAATTCCTCATATAGCATAACATACTTGATTAATGATTGCATTGTAAATAGAATAATACCATTATGTTGGAAGTATTCTGTAGTCATACCACTTCCAAAAAATTCAAAACCATCAAATTTCTCACATCTAAGACCAGTCAGTATCTTACCGTTCTGGTCTAAAGTGTTGGAGAGAATTGTTTAATTTCAAACAAGGGCATTTGTAGGTAAATATAAATTTCTACCAGAGCAACAATCTGGATTTCGCCCTGGGTACAGCTGCGTCACTGCATCGTCATAGACGATATTATGCATCATACAGATAATAACAAATTAAGTGTTCCTGTTCTCTTGGACTTTAAAAAAGCCTTTGATCTTGTGAATCATGACATATTACATGTCATCTTGGATTTGGGCCATCAGCGTCACAGTTCTTCAATAATTATTTAAATAGCCGTTCTCAATGTGTAAAAGTAGATTCCAATATTTGATCCTTTTTAAATATAAACCATGGTATCCCTCAGGGTTCTATATGGGACCACTTTGGTTTTCTTTATATACGTCCTAATTATTTAACAATATTAAGACATGTCATTTCCATTTATATGCGGACGATACGCAATTGTATGATTCTTTTAATCCCAATGCTTCGGATGAAGCAATAAAAAATATTAATCATGATCTTGTTACTATTCGCTAAAGTGCAAATGATCACATGCTTAAATTAAATGCAGCGAAAACGAAAGTAATACTTTTTGGTAAAAAATCACCTGGTCTTCAAAATATCAATAGGATTAATCTGACCTTAAATGATGAAACTCTTACTTTAATGGTTGCGCTAAAAACCTAGGCAGATATTTAGATAATGAATTCAGTTTTAAAGATCACTTATCAGTAATAAACAAAAGAGCTTTTCTTAATTTGAAAACAACCAATAACAACAGATGTTATCTGAATCGAGAGCTAAAACAAATTCTATGTGATACACTTGTTTTGTCTATGTATATAAATAGAAAATTGAAAAAAATCAATTATATTATGATATGTAAATAGAAAAGATGAAAGTGCTGTCGCCGAGCATATTTTTGAATCAGGCCATCCTATGCAAATTAGTTCACTTAAATTACTTAAAAGTGTTTTGAATTATTCCGAGTTAAATGCTTATGAAAGTATATACATGCATAAATCTAAATCAAATTTAATGAACTTAGATTCAAGCCCAATTTCATCTTGTCTCTTTAATTTATGTAATAAGAACTATTTTTAAATTTATTTTTATTTTATTTATTTTTGGTTATTTTAGATTTCACAAACCAATATTTTTTGCTGTTACTTGTTAGTTTTGTTTATAATTTTTTTACTTGATATTCTATATTATTATCCTTATTTGTTTTAACTGTGGTATGTGTAGGTATATAGTTAGAGTTTTCTGAATTAATAATAATCTCTTATAGGTATAGAAAGTGTTAAGTCGATTTTTAGTGTTTCTAAATTCGCTTAATTTATTTTAGTTATATTTTTCTTCTCAGGGTTAAGTGGAAGAACAGTTTCACCTTCCATTCCCATTTCATAATTATTCTTTTAATATTTGTTTACTGAATTTCGCCCTTGGTCAAAGATTGTCTTTATGTTTAAGGTATATAAAATTGTATTATTTTTTTATGTTATATTATGTACAATTTTGGGGTCAATAAAGAATGTTATTATTATGTAATGTACATGTAATGTACAATTCATTGTGTTCAAAGAAATAATAACAACTTGGAAAAAAGAACATTTTTAATTGGAAATTTAAAAAAGACAATATAACTTGTACTTGCCATTTTCACAATATAAGTATACACAACTAATTGAAGCGGGCATTGTAAATTAGTAGGATCGCGGAGTGCTTAAAAATATTAAATTAATTATAATCTATCTAAGAGAAATAATATATACATAGGACACTATTAGTCGATAGACTCAGTTTCTTACACAAATCTTATAGTAAAACCCTGCACCTCAAATTCGATTCCTCAAAGCAGTTGCTTGACATAAAAAAATCAATGATAAGTATGTCTCAATAATTCAGAGTTACTTTTCAGGACATATTGTAAATCCATCTATACAATATTTTTAGATATATAATCCAGTAATCTCTTTAGCTTTCAAGAGATAACCAATATATGGAACGTACGTACGTCAGCTTGCGCATATAGCATAATGAATAGTCATTTACATTAGCTTGATAACTGCGTAAGTCTGTGGAAAACTTAGGCATGTTAGATATATAAGAATGTAGAACTACAATAATTCGATAGCTATTTTTGTTAACAAATATGAAATAATCTTCCATTTTGGCAAATTTATTTTGGCAAATTTGGAAAAGCATATTATTTTTTTCGTAAATCTTGATACAATAAAGTACCAAACTAGCACCCGATTATCTGTTTGTAATATTTATGCTTGTAATGGTGTTACATTACAGTCGAGTATGTGGGTAATTTTCTAACGTACAGCTGTTTTCTCAATTTAAAAATTATTCTAAATTTCTTCTGAATTTTATTTTAACTAGTTAACCTGCTGCCAAAATATTAGCGATGTGTAGTTCACTCGTGAACCGTTCACTCTGAACGGTTCAATCAATTGACGGGCGTACTGTGATGATGTTTTGCAACGACCTATAGGTCACTATGACCTAGTTCGTGTACTATGAACTACATGGTGCACGGTGTACGTATTGATGTACTTGTACTAGGTCCTGAACCCGTCGTGTACTAAACCGTTCATGAATCACAACGACTCGTAAATGCTGCAGTATAGTATACATTACATATACAGTACTAACATTTGTTTAGTGATAAAATGTGTTGGTGAACGGAACGAAATAGGAAACTCGATGCGATATTGCAACAGCAGCATTGCCGAGCTGAGTCACAATTTATATGTTGGTATCAGATTTCATTTGGAATAATATAATTAATATATTCGCAAGGTTAAATACGTTATTTACGCAAGGGTTCTTTAATATGTCATCCCATAGCAAATTTTTGCAATAATGTAAAAATAAACATCTAAATCTTATAGTTCTTCTATTTCATACTGAGTGCAATGTAATCACTTAATATCAAATCAAAGCTTTGAAGTTTGAACAAAGAAGATTCGGAATAGAAAATATAAATTGTAACGCCAAACAAAACGATTCTATCTAGTTCATTTTATTATAGTTTGTACATTTAATTATCAAGTGTTAGTAAAGTAGTAAACATTTTCATCAGTAACTACCAATAAGTATTTTAGAACTTCATATAAATAATTGTGAGTACCTAGAGAAGATTATATTTCCTTATATATATGTTTTGTATAAATTATAAACATTGTTGTCTTTTCTTCCTCATTCCTAATTCAAAATAAGTATTGTAATATTTCAATTTATTTATTTTTTACCATTTAATATTTTTATATTGAGAAAAAAAGAGATTATTTTCAGTATGTGCATCATATAGGTCGTGAACTAGTTCATTTTAAAAAGATGTAGTAGTTCACGACCTATAGTTCGTGAACGGTACATTGAAATGAACTACGAGCTACGAACTAGGTCCTCAAAGTGACCTACAGTTTTCCATCGCTACAAAATATGGCAGTTCAGACATAAATATATAGTTTAAAATCTTAAAGAAAACACAATTATTGACCATTTGTTTGATTCGGTTGTTATCGGCTAGATGACGCTATTGCATACTTATTTTGTAATTTATAAATCTTACATAGCTTTATTTTTTGTTTTATCGAAAGAATTCGATGAAAAAATAAATATGACTGCACGAAATTTTATGCCCACTTACCCCTATATTTATTTACAAATGCTGTATTTATTTTTGTACAAACATTTCAAATTTATTCATTTTTTAATCAAACGAAAAGTTTTGAAAACGAAACCATTCATTTGAGTGGTATGCTATACAATTATTTAATGTCATAGATGTTAATTATCGTAACTATATGATCATTTTTATTTTGAACATTTTTCAATAAAACGAGAACGTTTATTTGCTACCATTGAAAACCACTTTCAAGAGCTTGCCAATTATGTGTCGCAAGTAGTGAATTGCGATTTAAGATTTTTCTGACTGGTTGCTCAGGATCAGAACTGGTGAAAGGATCAGTGAGATGCACAACTAATTATATTATTCCAGTTCTCCGTTCATATTAAATGGTTTCGAGCGACTTTTGCAGTTATAAAATTAATACCTGATGTATGTATCATTGTTGTTTGATATAAATTAATACAAGGGACATTAAAAACGCAAGGTGAATAGAAATTTTAACAATTATTTGTAGATAATTCGTATAATCGTACTATTGAATTCATACCACATATAGATCAATAGATCCATATGTGCTACTGTACAAAAGATACTATGGTTTTTATTTATGGCTCGAAAAATTAAACGCATTTTTATTGTAGAGTTTTTAGTAGAACATGTTACCATATTTATATGTATGCCAAACTCGTTAAAACAATGCACATTCTATCTGCACTTTACTATTCCAATATTATTTTTAGACAACATACATGCATATTATATATATTAGAGGAGATGTTCGTCTGGAATTTTAAAATTTGAGATGACATACCTTTAAGATGATCACAGTAGCAACAATTACAGATACATGATTATCATACTTATATGAGACCTTTTGCAGGATTTTTCATCAATAATTTATACTTGTTGAAATAATTTGAATAATCTCCAAATTTAGGTTTACAAATATGAACACACACACACACACACACATTACTAAATGGCCTCCAACCAACTAGGTCCTACAGCCGTATGAAGATATATCTGCAATATAATCGAAACTACAAAATAGCTTTGGAATTAATAAGTTGTTTTTTCTTAGAAGTCTGATTTGGTTTGAATTATTAAAGTGTCCCTTGATCAAAACTAGTATGCATATGGATCAGATTAGAATAGAGAATAATGAATTATTTATTATGTAAAAATTAACTATTTTTATGAGAGATTTTTACGCTTATGAATGCTTCACTTTATAATTACAGTCTTTACGGAGAAATACGAATCAGCACGAGCTGCATGAAATTGCCACATACTATTTCGATGGGCAAGGCAAAGCGATTCGACCGATGGTAGCTATCCTCATGGCCAGAGCCATCAATAGTCATATGTATAAAGGAAAAAAGTAAGTACTTTAATCCGAAATAAAATTTATTTTTTACAATAGCTTTGTTTCTATTTTAATTTTATAAATATATTATTAATAGAATAGAATATCACCCAAATACCGTGCCTCAAAGTATTAAATAGCTAGATGCGCATTTCGAGGGTTATGCCCCCTTCTTCAGTAGCACATCTAGCTACTTAATGCTTGAGTTACGATATTTGGGTTATATTCTAAACTATTATTTAACACCGTAGTGATAATTTACAAATCTATTATTACTTCAACAACTTGGATCAATGTATGTATGTATATACATATAAATTATAGATAAATCAAAAAATCAAAAGTATATAGCTTAATCAAATATAGTCTATGGTAATAAATTCCTAAAGGGATGGCTGGTGAAGTTATATGTAGCAATCCTTTGTAGTTAAATACTGTTCAACTATTTACTTTTCATACAAAAATATTCTCTATAATAATAATAATATAGAATATCACCCAAATACCGTAACAAGTATTAAGTATCTAGATGTACATTTCAAGGGCTATGCCCCCATCTTCAGTAGCACAAGATAAAACTAAATAAAATACTTCGTCACGAATCGTGATTGATATACTATTAAATAAATAAGTCAACATGACAGAAGTACTTCAAAAATGGCATATAAAAATTAACAACGTCAATTTCCGTAATAAAAAGTATTTCTATACCAAGAATATTTTAATATAAATAATATAGTGCAATATGTAGCTGGTAATAATCTTATATTCATATTATAATAAATATATTATTTTAATAAGTTTACCCATATTGTACCCAATGTTGGAAATAATTTTTTTAATGAAAAGGCGATGTTTGAATCATTAATATACCGACTAGTAAACAAAGGAATTTACATTAAAAATTTATTTAAAAATACATTTTTCGTGAACGAAATATTGATACAAACTTTAAAAAAAATTCTAATATAGTGGAAATGCATACACATTAAAACCGTTACTAAGTCCACTAGCAATTATTATGACATTATTATCAGTTAGATAGTCCACATATCGTAAGGATTGATTCGAAATAGAACGCCATCTGCCGATCTCTCCTCAGCAACTCCTTCATTTCCCTATAGCTATTCACCACGCATGTCCCCCACTATCTGGCTTATTATCTCTTTAATCTTGGTTTAGCTACCTCTATTTTCCTTCTGCTTCACCTTCTATAACTACCTGAAAAACACTGAGGTGACAATAAGTAAGAATATGACCTACTAGCTAACACTAGCGCTGCTTCATTTTTAACTTGTACCAAATTGTCAGTATCTTCATTAACATCGCATTTAATTTGGATTATACACCACATAATCATGTGTATACATGTATAACCACATATAACATATAACCACATGTGTATCAAATCATAAAGTAAAATTTCTTGACAATTTGTAGCATATGGTATCTAAGATGGTGGGCAATTATACTGTGCATTTATTTTTTAGTAATGAGGGAATTTTTTCAAGGCAGTCATTTAGCCTAGTAGTAAAATATTTTTTTCCTTTTTAGTACATTTTACTAAAGGCTTAAAAAAATTTTTTTTACAAGAAATTATTTTATACTTTTTAGTCTTCGAGAATTTTAATAATTTTAATAATTTATTGACCGATTGAATGATAAACAGTGATTGATTGCTTAAAAACTTGTTGAGATAAGCAACAGTGTGTCAGGGGGTCAAAATTAACTTACAAGATATCACCCCAACTAACAAGTAAAGTACCAAACTTTTATGAAAATTTATCATCGGAACTACATATGGGTACAAAGCTTTAATTCGATCGGATGTGTGGAAGTGCGTTAAAATTAGCTTACAAGATTTCACCTTAATTATTAAATGAAGTTAAATAAAAGCTTATAATTATAATTATAAAAAAGAGTAAAAACTCAAAAAGACAAAAAACTCGAAAAAGATAAAAAGTCAATTTACATAAGCTAATAAGTATATAATTTTTTGGTATATAATTTGCTGCTATCATACAAAATACATTATCGTGATATAAAACAAGTAATATATTTTTTATTTCCTATATTATAGAATATCACAAAGTGACGGCTAAGGCTATCAATTATTATATTTATTTAAAATTTTGTCTAAACCACGCGAAATAATAGGTTCGAACGGAAATTTAACTAATTTAAAAGTCAAATCATTACTTTGCACTAAACTGTTAATATTTCTGATATCCCTTGTTCGATTAACTTTTCGTAATATATTACACTAATACCTCTCTATACGGGCGTATATATGTTCCTGGATAGTCCGCCGTAAAGCGAAATGCTGTATATTTCCATATAATGGAAATTGGAAATTATATAATTTTTCCACATGACAAATGACGTACGCAGGGGATTTCCCGACGTTTTGGCTATATATCGAAAAATTGTAGGCCATAAATCGAAACTTAGCCATAATTACACCAGGCCGTTATAGCGAAAAGTCGTATAGAGTAGCGATGTGTAGTTCACTCGCGAACCGTTCACTCTGAACGGTTTAATCAAATGACGGGCGTAATGTGACGTTGTTTTGCAACGATCTATAGGTCACTATGACCTAGTTCGTGAAATATGAACTACATGTGAACGGTGTACGTATTGATGTACTTGTATAAATGACTTGTATTTATGTACTTGTGATTTATTTGATGTTTCTTTAATGATTTTAATTGTAATATAGAATATCACCCAAATACCGTAACAAGCATTAAGTAGCTAGATGTACATTTCAAGCGCTATGCGCCCATCTTCAGTAGCACAAGATAAAACTAAATAAAATACCTCTGTATATCCATGTAGATAGTATATCAAGCACGATATTTCATATAGGTCGTGAACTAGTTCATTTTAAAACGATGTTAGTATTTCACGACCTATAGTTCGTGAACGGTACATTGAAATGAACTATGAACTACGAACTAGGTCGTCAAAGTGACCCACAGTTTGCCATCGCTAGTATAGAGAGGTATTAGTGTATTTACTGTAACAATTTTACACTGTTATTTTCCAGATATTATTAAATTCAATGTTATATCTATCATTAGATGAAGGAAAATCTAATAAGTAGTTGCTTTGAAAAATTAAAGCAGCACCTAGCTTTTAAGCTATTAATGCTTTGTGTTATGGTATTTAGGTGATATTGCATAAAATTACTTTAATACCATAAACATAAATTTATAATGGTAGATTTATATTTGTATTTAAAATCTTGCTTACAAACAAAGTAATTTACAAAAAAGTAAAATTTTATAAATCTTTGTATTATTTTTTAGAGTTTGACTGTAGTAAAACTTGTTTCATTTTAATTATATTTTCTTACTACGATGTCATTTTAAATCAGTTTAAATTTTTAGTAAGTAATATCAACTTGTGACTATCGCAATGAATGCAACGTGTAGATCTATTACCATTTTCTAATCTAGAACAATAAAATTTCACAAATTTTCACTGCACCGACATGCCATAATTGAATACTATATGCAGTCATGAATTCTGCGGTATATTACTTGCACATCAGGCATGAAATATGTTTGTGACTGGATTTCAAATGGTTTGTAAATGACTGACTAGTGGATCTGACTACGTGTTCTGTATACAGCGTGATTCATACTTAAAACTCACCCATGCACCTATTGCGCGAGGGGGTGTATTGAAGGCTAATGGCACAAACAGTTCCTCGCTTCAGAAAGGAGTTCGGGCCATCGTATCGATTTCTTGTAGGGATAGTGTCCACAAATGCTAAGATACGGATCGTATACACAATGACCTAAACCTAAGCAAACATGAATTTCATTTTTTAAATGTTACTTTATGCCTTGATTCTATAGTAGCTACAATTTGTAGGAAAAAATAAATTTCAGTTGTTTAAGTGAGCATATATTCCTTACTGGTATTTGAATAGAATCGCTATTCAGTATTCAATTACTGTATCCCACAGGAAATATAGTAATATTCATAAGAAATATAGTAATTACAATATCACCAATTCTTCGACATTTTGTTTTTATCTACAAATTAAAATAATATTTTGTATGTGATCTTGATTTATTTATTTATTTATTTATTTAATATTACAAATAAAGCGGTAATTGTCGGTTTAATATTTTTAGTAATTCCAAAATAAGTTATATTTCATAAAATTACGGTATATATAAAATTGATATTACGGTATAAGTGCGAACACTCATTCCAAAGATTTATTTCGGTGGAATTATCAGTCAATATTAATATTTTAAATTGAGCAATGTAGGCATAAAGGCAAGAGGAACCATCATAAATTATTCTTATAGAAATTTAATTTAATTTATCATAAAATTTTATTTAGAAAAATTTATGAATTTGCACGAAGAAATATTAAAATGATATAAATATGATTTCTTAGAAAATATATTCTTAAAATTTACTTACAATGAGATACTGCAATTAAGAAAGATGTAAAAAGGAAAGATAATTTAAAAAATATGACTTTTTCATAAGTAGATTATATAAATATTTTTATTTTGCATATTTAATTTTTTATTTTTTATATTTTAATATTAATTAACACATGAATTAGGCATTTTGTACTACAATTTTAATTATAGCTTTAATTAAATTACTCATCTAAATCATGAAAATCATTGCTGAAAGAAATGGGACTATAATTTAAATATTGCTTAGTCTTTTATAATAAACCCTTTCGAATTACTCCTTCAAGCTATAGAATTTCTAAAGATTTCTAAGATTGCAACACTGTTTTTTCATAAATGTGACCTTTTATTTATGACGTAATTCAATATATATATGTACGGAAAGAAATTTATTATACTTATAATGTTCATATAACGTAATATTATTATACACATTTTTATAATTTTTATTGTTTTTTAAATATTATTAAACTGAATTTATTAATTTTATAATTGGGTTTGAACGTGATAGGAAAAATTATTATTATATATATTAAATGGATATATATGTTAGTGGAATGTGTATAATTCCGCATTCTGTGGAATAAAGGCATTCTGAATAATGACTGACATTATTTGGCATAGTATACAACGCGTTTAATTACAAAATGATATGTACAAAATGTACAAATATTTTATATAACGCCGAAGACTCATTCGGCAAAGAGAATTAAATTGTACTACTGCCATCTGGTGTAGTTAACAACTGTGTAGCAACACTATTGAACATGTCAGTCAAACTGACGAAATGATTTTTTTTGCTGTATTTGTTCAAATATAGATGCAGAACAAATATGTATTAAGTACAATCGCTGGATTCAATTAAATTGCCTAACCAACATTCGACAATGTGCCTAGATATCTTGTATTCCACATAACGACTAGGTAATGTATATAACATTATATATTTTTTTATACTTTGTCAAATTCCACGAGGAATTACACAAAATACTTAGGTATTATACAGAATGCAGAATTATACATATTTTCACTAACACACACATAATATATATAATTATATTTAAAAAACCTATTTTATCGTTTTATATATATTCAATTCTTTCAATATTCTTTTATATAACGTGTGAAGTTATTATTATAAATATATGACCATAGTAATGTTAAAGTAAATGTATTGTCAACATAATAATTTTACCTATAAACTCAATACATATTTTTGAAAATGAAATCATTTCGTGTACAATTTTTCTTTTACTCCAGTTCTTTATTTTTAATTATAGTTCTTTAACAGTTCTATATGAGAACGAATGTTATATATCGGATTAATTTCTTATTACCTGGTAAATATAGTTGAATTTCTCTTTCGTTTTATATTGTTTAATAATATGTACATACTATAATAAATACATTTTCTCTGGGTAAGCTGCTGCAATATGATTCAGCCTGTATAGTATTAAATTGATTGCTGTTAATAATAATTAATTTAATCTATTTCAGCCGTATGCTATTTATTGAGAAATGGGATTGAATTGATGATGGAATGTTTGCTCATTATCATAATCATAGGTTCAATTTTTGTTGGAACTATATATATATATATATATATATATACACACATATATAAAATCTGGTTCGTCTAAATAGGCGTTAGGATGAAGCGTAGATAGAACTTTCGAGAACCATTTTACAATAATAAATTCATTGTATAACTATGTGTATTAAAGATTATTAACTTCTAGGTACGTATGTGTATTCACTTCGAATATTTTGAATATCTTGTTAAGTGAAACTTAACAAAGCAGTAATTTTTATTATCATTCATTTTACGTAACTTAATTTAGTTTTTATCGTATGCTACTGAAGATGGGGGGATAGCCTTCGAAATGTAGTTTCAGCTACTTAATGCTTTAAGTTACGGTATTTGGGTGATATTCTATACTATTATTTAACACCGTAGTGATAATTTTTAAAAATTCAGTTTACGTATTTTTTTTTACTATTTGTTGATTTTTTTGTGACTGAAATTATATCTTGATTGCTATAATATTTATTTGTATTCTACTATCAAGTCAAATGTTTTGTCTAAAGCAGAATTTTTCAATCTGTGATCTGTGTTGTAATGAATATCTCATAAAAGAATAACCGAATATTTCATAAAAGGAATGAAAGAAAAATTTCATTCAAAAATGTTATATTTAATAAATTTGCGGAGTAATAAATTCTTTTTTAAAAATTATCACTACGGTGTTAAATATTAATATAGAATATCACCCAAATACCGTAACAAGCATTAAGTAGCTAGATGTACATTTAAAGGGCTATGCCCCCATCTTCAGTAGCACAAGATAAAACTAAATAAAATACTTCTGTCACGAATCGTGATTGGTATAGTATTAAATAAATAAGTCAACATGACAGAAGTACTTCAAAAATGGCATATAATATGATCTATAAATCTTTTAAAACAATACAAAATAACAATTAACGAAAATATTGGTTTGTGAAATCTAAAATAACCAAAAATTAATAAATAAACAAAATAAAAATAAATTTGAAAATTTAAATAAAAATAGTTCTTATTAAATAAAAAAAAATGGATAAGATGAAATTGGGCCCGAATCTAAGTTCATTAAATTTGATTTAGATTTATGCATGTTTATACTTTCATAAGCATTTAACTCGGAATAATTCAAAACACTTTTAAGTTATTTAAGTGAACTAATTTGAATAGGATGGCCTGATTCAAAAATATGCTCGGCGACAGCACTTTTTCTTTGAAATGCTCCTTAAATCTAGTTTCAATGGATCTACGTGTTTGTCCTATACGTATTTTAGGACAACTAGAACAAGATATTTTGTAAATACCCGATTTTTTATTGAAATCAATCAAACCTTTTGAATTTCCTAGAAAATTAGCAAGACTATTAGAACTATTATATGTTACTTTAAAATTATATTTATTTAAAATACTATCTAAACCACGTACAATTATAGGATCAAATGGTAATTTAACAAATTTTGGAGTTGAATTATTACTTTATTCCAAACTACTAATATTTCTGATATCTCTTGTTCTTTTAAATTTTCTAAATATGTTATTTATAATTTTAGAAGAATAGCCATTTTGTACTGCTATATTTCGGATATTATTTAATTCAATATTATATTTATCATTAGATAAAGGAAAATTTAATATGTGGTTAATTAAAAAATTAAAAGCAGCATATTTCTGTTGACGACAATGATTTGAATCGTTCCTTACATAGCAGTCCGTATTTGTAGCTTTTCTATATGTATATCAAATTCTAATATATTATTATTTCTAATGACTAAAACATCTAAGGAAGGTAACTGATTATTATTTTCGTTTTCATAAGTAAATTTAATTGAAGGAATTTTAGAATTTATTATTTGAATAAAATCATCAATATTAGATTTTTCAGTGTCAAAAATCGCAAAGACGTCATCTACATATCTAATCCAAATTCTAGGAAAACAAATTTCAGTTTCCTTTAATTTAGTTTCAAAATAACTCATAAATAAATTAGCAATAAATGGACTTAAACAATTTTCCATAGCTGTACCTTCTTTTTGCTCAAAGAATTTACCATTTAAAGAAAAACAATTTTGAGACATACATAATTTAGAAAGTTTTAAGTATTCATTAATAATAACATCAACCACAGAATTATTTTTTAGCATATCTTCAAGAAAAAGAATAGTTTCAGGAATAGGAACACTTGGAAATAATGAGCAAACATCAAATGAAATAAGTATTTCACTATTTGATAGTGTTAGATCTTTAACATTATTAATGAATTCTAAAGAATTTTTTACATTTTTTAATAAAAAATTTAATAAAAATTATTAAGTACATTTGCTAACCATTTCGAAAGTAAATATGTTGGGGAGTTAATAGCAGACACTATTGGTCTTACAGATTTACCAGGTTTATGTATTTTTGGTAATACATACATCCTTGGTATTATAGGATTTAGAATTGAAAGTTTTCGCTTAAGAATAGGCTTAATAAGGTTATGACATGAATTAATTATGGCTTTGTAATTTAATACTAATTTATAAAGCGGATCTTTTTTAATTTCTTGATAAGGTCCATTAGAAATGAGAATAGCACATCTATTTAAATAATCACGTTTGTCTAAAATAACTAATTTATTTCTCTTATCAGCCTTTAAGTAAAAATATTATATGCCATTTTTGAAGTACTTCTGTCATACTGACTTATTTATTTAATAGTACATCAATCACGATTCGTGACAGAGGTAATTTATTTTGTTTTATCTTGTGCTACTGAAGATGGGGGCATAGCCCTTGAAATGTACATCTAGCTACTTAATGCTTGTTACGGTATTTGGGTGATATTCTATATTAATAAATTCTATATATACATGTATTTTATAAGAGAATGACAATATATAAATTTTGATCTTTTCTAAGTAGTTAATTTTTTCCGTTTTCGCGATTGTAATAAATCAGTATAGAGCAGGAATCTCAAAACTTTTTGGTCCAAGGGCCACACTGATTGTTCCACAAAGTCGGGCGTGCCAAGACATAGCACACCTTCTGCCTGATTTGTATACTCGTATTAAGTCATTCCGACAGAATATTATTTTGTTTCAATCACAATTGAATAAAAAATGTTTCACGCATTTTAATACATGTCAAATATTCAGTCAGCAAACTGAGATTCCATTCCCCGTTGATTTTACAATTGAAGCTTTGGGTGACTTAAAGATCAATTTTGAGTCTCGTTTTTCATATCTTGACGCAATTGCAATGACATGACGATGACAATAACGATATTTTTAAAGATAAATACCAAAAATCCTCATTGCTGGAAATTTATAAGTCTTCCATTGACACAGTTTGATCAGTTGCATAAATTTGCTCATGGCTTTATTCCGCATTCGGAACTACTTATCTATATGAAAAAAGTTTCTCCAAAATGAAATATACTAAAAACGTCTACAGATCCAAGTTATCCGATGAGCATCTTAATTGTTCTCTTTTGTTAATTGGCACTAGTACTTGATAAACTTTATCACCGTGATGATAATTTTTAAAATTATTAGTCTACTTAAATAGTCCTCAATCCTACCTACCCCATTCTTTCCCTCTACTCTACCACACATATGCCTTCAGTAATCTCTTTCTAATACCCAAGTCAAAATTTGGTCTCTGTCAAAATCTGCTCCTTTCCTACGCTACTTCCTACCCTGTGCTATCCTTTATTTTATATCGACTTTACTTCGGTTATCCTTTGTAGTCCTACTTCCTAAATAAGAAAAGTCTGACACTTCTTCTATTCTATCATCTCCTATTTTTATCCTAAATTGTCGCTTGCATTTCTTGTCACACCTCATCACTTTGGTCTTGCATATATTTATTTTCATGTTATAATCCCTAGTTATTACTTCCTGCATACCATTTAATACATGTTCTAAATTCTGCTCCCTTTCTTCCAAGATTGCTACATCGTCGGCGAACCTCAACATATATATTTCCTTTCCCTGAATTTTCACACCTACACTGTACTGTTCTTTTACCTTGTTCTGCATCTTATATATACAAGTTAAATAGCAATGGCGAAAGTGTACATCTCTGCCTGATTCCCTTTCCTATTCTTGCTACCTCTTCTTTTTCCTCAATTCTAACTGAAGCCGTTTGATGTTTATAAGTATTGAAAATAATCTCTTATCCTTATAATCTATTCCCGTTTCTTTTAAAATCTTAAACATGATGTCCCAATCTACATTATCGAATGCTTTTTCTAAATCTACGAAAGCTGTGTAAGTTGCCTTTCCTACCCTCATTCTTTTTTCTACTACTGTTTGTGCTAAAATAGCTTCCCTCGTCCCTCTGTTCTTCATAAAACCTGATCTTCTTCTAGCCTTGCTTCTACTTTTTTTCTAATTTTCTATAAATAATCTTTCTATAATTCTATAATCTTTCTATAAATAATCTTTAACAATATCTCTTTATTAAATATATCTTTAACGATGCGTGCGATAGTAGGCTAATGGTCCTATAGTTCTCACATAAATTAGCTCCTATCTTCTTCGGCATTGTTACTATTCTACTGCGATGAAAATACTGTGGCTGAAATCCTCCCTCCTCATATATTTTACAAACTAGCCTATATAATCGATCTTGTATCTTCTACCCTGCGTGTTTTATTAATTCTGTTGGTATCATATCTACTCCCACTGTTTTGTTATTCTTTAAATCAAATAATGCTCTTTTTAAAAATTGTCACTACGGTGCTAAATATTAATATAGATTATCACCCAAATACCGTAACAAGAATTAAGTAGCTAGATGTACATTTCAAGGGCTATGCATGTTATTTTAATGGCTATACATTTTGAAATGTACATCTAGCTACTTAATGTTTGTTACGGGTGATATTTGGGTGATATTATATATTAATATAATGCTCTATCAAACTCCGACCTAAAAATGCTAGGACCTACCTCATCATGATCCAACTATTCTGCACTTTCTAGCTCCTCCATTTCCTACCTACCTCTATATAATTCTTCGAGATACTCCTTCCATCTTCTAGCTTTGTCCTTATTTTCTGTGAGCTCCTTACCTTGCTGATCACATTTAACGTTGCCCTTTGCTTTACTTTAGAAAAATTAGATTTAATTTTCCTGTGGCCCAAATCTACCTTACCTCTTTTTATATCTTCCTCAATATCTTCACATTTTTCTTTTATCCATTCTTCTTTCGCTAATTTACATTTCCTATTAATTAAATTCCTTAGTTCCCTATATCTTCTCTGTCTGCTTCTGTGTTAATAAATTTTACTTTCCTTCTCTTCTCTATCATGTTAACTATTTTTTCAGTTATCCATTCCTTTCTACCTGCACTTTTCTTCGTGCCTAATACTTCATTTGCTGCTGTAGTCAATCCTTCCATAATTTTCCTCCATTCGCTATCTCCGTCGTCCCTAGATATCCCATCAGCTACGGTTTCTACTTTCTCTTTATACCTTTCCCTTACATCGGCTTAATTTTAATTTTACCCTTAATTTTAACCTATCAACATCTGCTCTAACCTGTTTAGATTTCTGTAAAAGTTTTTTGAGTTTCAACTCTGATTTCAGGACTACTAAGTTGTAGTCACTATCTATATCTGCTCCAGGGTAACTCTTACAATTCTTAATTTAGTTTCTAAACCTTTCCTTAACTAGTATGTAATATATCTGATATCTTCCTATATTTCCTGTCATTTTTCAAGTATATATTCTACGGTTAGGATTCTGAAAGAGCGTGTTTGCTACTACTAGCTTATTTCTAATGCAAAGCTCTACTAATCTATCCCCTCTATAATTACGTGTTCCTATTCCATGTTCTTCTACCGTTGATCCATCCATTCTCTTACCTACTACTGCATTCCAGCGTCCTGTTATAATTAGATTTTCCTGCGTTTTTATATTTACTAACCTAGATTCAATCTCATTTTGTGACCTGTGGTTGGCATATATACCTGTACTATTATTGTGTTTGTTGATTTCATGTCTAACCTAATAGTTATAATTCTGTCATTAACTTGGCAATAACGCTTTACCCTATATCCCAATTTTCTATTCATTATAAAACCTACACCTGTATGCCCATTATCTGACGCTGTGGTTATTATTCAATTTTCTCCTGACTACGTATCTACCTGATCTTTCCCTCTAACTTCGCTAATCCCTACGGTATCTAATTGAAGCCTCTTCATTTCTTATTTCAAATTCTCTAATTTCCCTATCTTATTAAGACTCCGTACATTCCACCCTCCGACTCGTAGAACTCTCGGCCTAATCGGTTTTTTGCCCGCCCCAGAATCCAAGGGCTTCCCTGCTACCGCCGAAGTAGCAGGGAGAGACTCTGAGCCATCTACTCACCTGGGGTACTTCATTAAAAATCGCATTGCCATGCGTAGACTAGAGAAAAATACAGTGCTAGTTTCTCCTTGCCTTGCACCGACCAATGAGTACATATTTTAGCCGTCGCCCTACCGGTTTAGCCTAATCCCCCTACTAATACCGTCGGTTAGCCTGAAATCTTTCCTATAGACCGGGATCCCTGTGTAGGGAGCGCTGTATAGGCCAGAGCGTCATTGCCCGTGTCTTGCAGCTAGGAGGCATATGCGGTGCATTGGCACACCATTGACAAAAGGATATAGCACTTGAATTATTTTTGTAAACTACAAAGTTACTTTAATCCAGTTATGTATTTTTTTACTTGGGCTAAGTAAAGATATTTAGTATCACTACAAAAATAAATAGATCCGACAGGTGAAGACTACTTAGTACAAAAATAACAAGAAACAACACGAACTGTGTACTTCTCGTTCTGTAAGTTAATTGTATCGAGTATGTAACTGTAAATAATTTAGCATGTTGCTAGATGCGAATTTGAAAATTATTAACTTTATGTATATACTGAGACGTAAATGTTGGCGGAATGACATGTCCCATTAGATGAGAGACAAATCAATTATTCAACTTTAGACGAGTTTAGAATTTTAAAAGAAACGGGTATAGATTATAAGGATAGGAGAATAATTTTTAATTTATATAAACACCAAACTGCCTTAGTTAGAATTGAGGGGGAAGAAGAGGTAGCAAAAATAGGGAAGGGAGTTCGGCAGGGATGTACACTTTCACCGTTATTATTTAATCTATATATAGAAGATGCAATAAACAAAGTAAAAGAAGAGTATAGTGTAGGTGTGAATGTACAGGGAGAGAAAATATATATGCTGAGATTCGCCGACGATATAGCTATATTGGAAGAAAGCGAAAAGAATTTAGAAAGGGTATTGAATGGTATGCAGGCAGTATTGACTAGGGATTTTAACATGAAAATAAATATAGGTAAAACTAAAGTGATGAGGTGTGACAAAAAGGAATGCAGCAGAAAAATGAGGATCACAATAGGAGATAATAGAATCGAAGAAGTGTCAGATTTTTGTTATTTAGGCAGTAGAATCACAAAAGATAATCGAAGCAAGGTAGATATAAAGTGTAGGATAGCACAGGGTAGGAAGGCATTCGTAGAAAAAGAACAGATTTTAAGATCAAATATTGACTTGGGTATTAGAAAAAGATTACTGAAGGTATATGTTTGGAGTGTAGCACTGTACGGGTGTGAGGCGTGGACTATAGGAAAGGAAGAGAAGCGTAGATTAGAAGCACTTGAAATGTGGTGTTATAGGAGGATGATGAGGATTGGTTGGGAAGATAAAGTAACAAATGAAGCTGTACTAGAGTTAGTAGGGGAGAAGAGAAGTATTTGGAGAGTGTTACAGCGTAGGAGAGACAGATTAGTAGGGCATATTCTTAGGCATGGGGGGATTATGCAATTGATCATAGAAGGTAGAGTGGAGGGAAAGAGAGGGGTAGGTAGGCCTAGATTGGAGTATGTGAGTCAGATAGTTGAAGACATTGAGATGAATAGCTATAGGGAGATGAAGGGATTAGCTCAGGATAGATCGGCATGGCGTGCTGTTTCCAACCAATCTTTAGGATTGCGGACTCTTTAACTAACTAGACGAGTTTAATGCCTTGCTTGAAAACGATACTAAATTCATTTCGACTCGGACCGCTTTGTCGAATCTATCCGAATACCGCAAGTGTTGCCTAATATGCCAGGTATATGTAGGCACTGAGACGTACCGAATCAGTGTGCAACGTATACCTCATATAATTATATCCAATTATATATATATATATATATATATATATATAACTGAGTTTCGATAATCACATGGATTTGAGAGCTTTTTAAAAGATGGGCGAGGTTACACTATTTTATCACTACACAGAATACGCATAGCAAAATGGAATGCATTGAAATGAGTATACAAATGAATCGGTGAGAATTAGAAGGAACTAACTCCAGAAAATTCGGAATTTGACTTTTAGGTATATTATTAGGTTGTCAAGCATTTCTGATCGATTTGCGATGAAAGGAACTATCTGCTGTAAACTGATCTATGAGAAAATGCAACCGAGAAATATGATTTGGCGGAGAAAGGAACTCAACGCCGGAGTTAGTTCCATTTAATACCAACTGAAAAGAGCGTTATTATACAGTCGTCTTCAGTTGTTCTAAACTTTGTTTGCTGTTGTTTAAGTAACAACGTGTATTTAGATGGAAGAACACGAGGAAAAACAAGAAGAAATTATTGGAAAAGGGAAAAAGCGAGTTTCCAAATTAATTTTCCAGATAAAAGCAACAAGAGAACTCTGTAAAGCTGATGATTCGATATGCGGCCTTGTATTTGACTATATGCAAAACTTGCCTTTGCCGAATAATCCAGTGCAGGAGATTTTCTATATGCGGCAAATATGGGTCTATGCTTTCTGCGTAACAAATTTGAGAGATAATTCATCCCGAGTATTTGTATATTCTGAAGAAACGGCCAAAAGGGGTGCGAACGAGGTATGCAGCTTTCTGCTGGAATGCATAAATGCCTGTGTTCCAAAAGTGGCAAAAACTTTATATCTTTTCCCCGACTTATGCCCCGGGCAAAATAGAAACCATACGTTTATACGTTTCTGCATGGGCTTGGTAAGTCAAAAAGATCTGACAACATTGTCCAAAGATTTCCGGTAAGAGGACATTCATTCTTAGATAGGACCTTAGGCCTTTCTAAACGACGTATTAAGAAATTCGATCGCATTTATCAACCGATGGAATATGTAGAGTTAATTCGAAGCCGAACGTAACAGTACAAGTCGTACAAACTGAAGATATAAAAGACTCCCACAAGTGGTGACCCAATTTATATAAAAAGAAGACATTGTCAATAGAGTCATTTGGCAGAAATGTCCCCATGCATATGAAACAATCATTCACACCAGCATTCTTCATGGAGCATAAATATCTTGCTTCAGGAAACTTGCAGACGCTAATATATACTGGAGGTCTTGAGGAAAATCATTTTAATTTAAAGCAACCTGGAAACCGACCTGGACCACAGTCCTCAAAATTTTTTAATTCTTTGGTATGTGCCTATCCTGAAGGATAGGCACATACCAGTCAATACCAAAAGTACCAATCAATAAGTTTAAAGTAAATGCTGTAAGAGATCTACTGAATTATATTCGGGAGAAAAATAGAAGAAATCGGAAATTTTATGAAGATTACTTGCTATGGCCCACTATTATTACCAACCAAGAATAATTAAAATGTTACATTTTGTCATCACAAAGTTTGAACTCGTATAAAACTAAATAAACCTATTATGTATCAAGCCAAATTGTATAATTATGTCTTCCAAAATTCAATTAGAATTAAAAGGAAATAATTCTAATAAATCTTCATTTTTTGCAAATTGCTAAATTATTATTACATTAATTATATAATTAGCAGGTATTTTTAGTTGCTCTCGGACATAAGTTACATCGGCGAAACGAATTTTGCTTAAAATTGTTAATAATGCTGTAATACGTTTTTGCGATCTTACAACAGCACTCCTCAAGCAGTGCAATCAAAATATATTTTGTGTAATCTCAGTTCGATATATGTTATACGAGGTTAACATCATACGCTGTATCCGTATGTCTTAGTGAGTTATATACTCCGTCTGTAGTCAGTATATGCAACTAGGCAACGCTATAGCCATTCGGGCCGTTTTGATAAAGCGATCCGAGTCGCAACGGTTCTCTGATCATTTTCAAACAAATGGAGATTGAGAACCACTTATAATGCAGATGTAACCTTGACAACACGCATCATAATAATTATCAAGGTCGGTCATGCACACCTTCGTATTGTGAAGAGAATGATTTATTCCTGCTCTTCTCACGCTATTTCGCCAGTTTATTGTATGTTACTTTCTTTCCACTCTCTTCGTACATATATAATGATGAAATTTACATCACTTTCCAACGAGAGCAAATACTATACCATATTTGATTCGTATAGCTATAGTGCTTACAATATCATGCGAATCTTGTAAATTATTCAATAGAGAGTTCATTTTATAATCAAGAACCTTTACTGAAAGTTCGAGCGTTTTTATGATGAATTTAAATTATTTAGAAGTTTGTTAAATTTTATATATTTCGAAATACATTCATTGTTAATAAAGTTGACATTTCTGTGCATTTTAGTATTGTATATACTAATTATTAGAAAATAGGCCTTTATATAGGGTATTATAAATACTTATAGTCAAGTCAAATATTTATTTGTCTTTACTAATCAGTTATCTACCGCCATTGACCATGTTGGCTTGTTATACATTTTACATGTTAAAAATTATCACTACGGTGTTAAATATTAATATAGAATATCACCCAAATACCGTAACATGCATTAAGTAGTTAGATGTACATTTCAAAGGCTATGCCCCCATCTTCAGTAGCACAAGATAAAACTAAATAAAATACCTCTGTCACGAATCGTGATTGATATACTATTAAATAAATAAGTCAACATGACAGAAGTACTTCAAAAATGGCATATAATATGACCTATAAATCTTTTAAAACAATACAAATTAACAATTAACAAAAATATTGGTTTGTGAAATCTAAAATAACCAAAAATAAATAAACAAAATAAAAATAAATTTAAAAATAGTTCTTATTAAATAACTTAAATAGGCAAGATAAAATTGGGCCCTAATCTAAGTTCATTAAATTTGTTTTAGATTTATGCATGTACGAGTATATACTTTCATAAGCATTTAACTCGGAATAATTCAAAACACATTTAAGTAATTTAAGTGAACTAATTTGAATAGGATGGCCTGATTCAAAAATATGCTCGGCGACAGAACTTTTATCTTTTCTATTTAAGCTGAAATGAGCTAAATGCTCCTTAAATCTAGTTTCAATTTCTATCATCCTATTTTAGTTATTTTAGGTTTGATAAACCTAAACTTGTCAGTTTCGTTAATTATTAATTTGTATTGTTTTAAAAGATTTTTAGGCCATATTGTGTGCCATTTTTGAAATATTTCTGCCATGTTGACTTATTTATTTAATAGTATATCAATCACGATTCGTGACAGAGGTATTTTATTCAGTTTTTATCTTGTGTTACTGAAGATGGGGGCATAGCCTTCGAAATGTACATCTAGCTACTTAATGCTTTAAGTTACGGTATTTGGGTGATAATCTATACTAAATATATTCTATGCAAACACTAAATGCAATACACTGCCACTTCAGTCTTGACACTCGTTCCACCACATCAGTGACTCCCATTCTCCTCCTGATCTCCTCGTTTCGAATTTGGTCTCTTAAGCTGATCCCCAGCATTGCTCGTTCTATCGCTCTGTGACAAACTCGAAATCGATTTGCGTTGCTCGCTGTTATTGTTGCAGTTTCGAACCCGTATGTCGCAACTGGTAGGATGCATGTTTTGTAGACCTTCCTCTTCAGGTCTGTAGGGATTTTTGGTTCTCGAAAGTTGCGACTGATCCTGCCGAATGCTGCCCAAGCTAAGCCAGTTCGTTTGGTAATCTCTGCTATTTGATTTTCCTTCCCCAGCTTGATGTTGATGTTCTTGCAACATTGTTTCGAACTCTTCCCCGTCACTGCTGATGAGCACGACGTCGTCGGTAAAACGGAGGTGGTTTTCGATGATTTCCGTCGATGTTTATGCCCTTTTGATCCCACGATAAGCTCATAAAGACGTCTTCTAATGCCAGGGTAAATAATTTGGGCGAAATCGTATCACCTTGCCTGACGCCCCTCTTGACAGGTACTTTTCCCGTGACCCAGTCTTCTTCGATTTTGACATGCAGGGTGGCGTGCTCATAAATATATTTGATTCTGTATTTGGGTGATATTCTATACTATTATTTAACACCGTAGTGATCATTTTTATAATATTATATGTTACTTTAAAATTATATTTATTTAAAATACTATCTAAACTACGTGCAATTATAGGATCAAATGGTAATTTTACAAAATTTGGTTGAATTATTACTTTTTTCTAAACTATTAATATTTCTGCTATCTTATTAAATTAAAAAATTACAAGCAGCACATTTATGTTGACGACAATGATTTGAATCGTTCCTTGTTTAAAATTTTTCTTTTTTTCTTTTTTCAATATATGTATATTATATCGTTTAGGAACAAAATAGGTTGTTAAAATTCTTGACGTATCGTTAAATGGCATTGATTTTTTAAATGATATGTGAACGATATTATGACTTTTACTTCACCAATGTTGATACTAAACATCGGTAAGTAAGCATAAACAGAATATAAAAATTTTAAGCGTACTCAAGTATGAGCATAGCATTGCTCAGCTCTAGCCTTGGTTCGAAAACATGATCTTCCAATAACCGAAAGTGTTTTGTAGACTTTTTCCTTGCTGGAGAAAGAAGCGGCCAAACCACTCTCATGTATAATAAAACCAGCATTGTCGGAATCTAAAGGAGCATGCGGTATTGTTTTAAAATTGTTTTAAAAGATTTATAGGTCATATTATATGCCATTTTTTAAGTACTTCCGTCATGTTGACTTATTTATTTAATAGTATATCAATCACGATTCGTGACAGAGGTATTTTGTTTAGTTTTCCTTGTGCTGCTAAAGATGGGGCATAGCGCTTGAAATGTACATCTAGCTACTTAATGCTTGTTACGGTATTTGGGTGATATTCTATATTAATTTCTTTTATCCATAAAAAGCTTATAGTTTTAAACTATTTGCTTTTTATATATAGTTATATTTGTTTCTTAGTTAGGAAGGAAATACCACTTTAGATGGTACTGTATCTGCAGTAATATTATCTATATAGTAATTGTTTTTTTTTTTGAAAACTGAATGACTTGCTGTTGTGATAATATGACCCTGAAATTCCATAGCCCAATAGAATAATCCTAGGGTCTATACTGGGTGGTTCAGCAGAAAATGATGTTTGAAAATACTCATGAGTTATATGGCAATATCAATTACATGTGAAATTAAAATCATTTATAGAAATAGAAGAATAAACTAAAATGATTTATTTTCAATTTATTTAATTTCTAAATAATTCGGAGTTTATTTATAATTTTTAAAGACATTTTTGCAATTTTTCTTAATCTAAATAATACTCTAGTAATAAATCACCAACTATTTGTGGATTTACATATTTCTGTAATACAAACAATCAATCCATACAAATATCAAACGGCTTTAGTTAGAATTGAGAGGTAAGAAGAGGTAGCAAGAATAGGAAAGGGAGTTAGACAACGATGTATACTTTCGCCATTGTTATTTGACCTGTATATAGAAGATGCAATAAACAAGGTAAAAGAAGAGTATAGTGTGAAAATTCAGGAAGAGGAAATATATATGTTGAGGTTCGCCGACGATATAGCTATCTTGCAAGAAAGGGAGTAGAATTTAGAACATGTATTAAATGAAATAATAACGGGATTATAATATGAAAATAAACATAGGCAAGACCAAAGTGATGAGGTGTGACAAGAAGGAATGCAATCGAAAAATGAGGATAAGAATAGGAAATGATAGAATAGAGGAAGTGTCTTTTCTTTCTTATTTAGGAAGTAGGATCACAAAGGATAACCGAAGTAAGATAGATATAAAATGTAAGGATAACACCGGGTAGGAAGGCATTCGTGGGAAAGGAGCAGATTTTAAGATCAAGTATTGACTTGGGTATTAGAAAAAGATTACTGAAGACATATGTGTAGAGTGTAGCATTGTACGGGTGTGAGGCGTCGACTATAAGAAAATAAGAGAAACGTAGAATAGAAGCATTCGAAATGTGGTGCTACAGGAGGATGATGAGGATTGGTTGGGAAGATAAAGTAACAAATGAAGCCGTACTGGAGTTATTCAAATTCAAATTCTTTATTAGTCTAATAGACAATTTACACTGTATAAGATACGTCAATTAGTATATAGTAATAATAATTTGGGTGATATACTGTTATTTAACACCGTAGTGATAATTTTTAAAATATAGTATACAGATAAATAAATATGAGCTTAAAAGTTATAAAGTATTTTTTTAAAGTTATATAATTCTAAAACTAGGTACAATAAGATTTTAGGGTAGAACATCTATTACACAATATATTCTCTATCTGCCAGATAGTCAGAGACAGAACAATAACATTTAGTCCGTAAATAATTTTTTAAATTGAATTTAAAGTTGTTAATTTTTGTTTCAGTTTTTACACATTGCGGCAGTTTATTGAATAGTAGTTTTACACCTAAGTAAGCGATACTATTTCTACAGACATTGATTCTTGGATAAATTAGACTAAAATGGTCCGCTATACGAGTAACATAGTTGTGAATTGAAATGCAGACAAATGCAGACCTACAAGTATGTCTTTGCGGCAGCTGTGCAATAATTCTTAAAGCCCTTTTTTGGATTCTGAATACTTTTTAAGCCATAGGTGAGTTCCCCCATAGACAGATACCGTATAAGGCTCGGGACATAGTTAGTAGGGGAGTAGAAAAGTATTTGGAAAGTATTACAGCGTGGAAGAGATAGACTAGTAGGTCATATACTTAGACATGGGAGTATTATGCAATTAGTTATAGAAGGTAAAGTAGAGGGAAAGCAAGGGAAAGTAGGCCTAGATTGGAGTATATGTGTCAGATAGTGGAGGACGTGCGGGATGAATAGCTACAGAGAGATGAAGGAATTAGCTGAGGATAGATCGACAGATGGCGTGCTGTTTCCAACCAATCCTTAGGATTGAGGACTATTTAACTAACTATAGAAGCAACGAAAGATTAATAGAAGGACTACATTCAGATTTATTCATTACTCGTAAGAAAGAATGAATAATTTTTTCACGTAATTTGAATTGCCCGCGTTGTATTTCTAATATTGAATCCACGGAATCCTCTTAATTAATTCAAAATTATATATATATAGTACATTTGAGAGCAAGACAATTAGTGAAGTAAAATATTTTAACTCGAATATCTTCCTAATTGAAACATTGATAATGAAGATTTCATAATTTTCACTAGGATACTCGATTTCAATAGAAACAGATACATACCCGATATGTCTCGAGTTGGATACTCTACTGCGTAACTAAAAATAAACCAATGAGTTAGAGTTTTATTTAAACCCAGATTTTTGTTAACATGAGCGGTTAGATGTCTGTTATTAGGTATACGGTTGTTATCTGTTATCTATTTGGTATTGAGTATTTGATATTTATTTAGTTTTCGGTAATAAACTGTATCAAAAACGTTCGAAAACCGGAAATTTTATGATAAACTCCTGTTCCTGATTAAGGCAATGCTTATTTTAAGAACGTTGCTAGTAAATGGCGTATCCAGAAGTTTGATAGGGAAGCAATTACGATAAAAAATATAAATATATTAGTCTTCCATAAAAAACTCTTCAGAATACCAGAAATGTCTCATTGTTAAAACAAGCAACAAAGAATACATTTTTGAAGTTTTCAATACACTATAATTGTGGCAGAAGCCCTAATTGCAGCTATCTTAATGAAGAAAAATGGGTTTTGAAGTAACTTCCAAGGCAAACGAGATTAGTATTCTCTATATTCTTTATATTGGCTTGAATTTTATATCGTCCTGGGAAGTAACTATATTTTTTGGAACATTCTATCTTATTGTAAATTCGCGGTTTTTTTGGCCTTCGAAATACGCACCATGGAGGTCGTGCGCAGTGTTGGTATTTTGCGCGTAAAATATACCTGCGCTATAATCTCCCTGGTAAATTGCGCTCAGAACCTTTCAGCGGTCGTTAATCTCCCTAGTAAATTACGCCGAAATGCACACCTTATGGACACTCAATATTCTGTAGGTTTGAAAACATATTTCGCATTGTTTGTTAACGTTTGTTAGAAGTTAACGTGCAAATATTTGGTCATTTGGTCAGTCATAAATCAATCATTTGGTCAGGTCGGGTCAGGTCAGGTCAGCTTTTGTTGCTCGCAACTAACTCAAGACTGATTTTTGAATAAGAACAGTTTTGATATTCAATTGAAAACTCATAATTACTCATTGGTTATTCCCCGAGAACTATATAGTGTCATGAATTGTACATTATGTAGCCGTACCCGCCATATATTCAATAATGCCCTTCAATAATCCCCATGTCAGTACTATTAGCGAAACCTACCTGTGGACTCCCCGTGGTTTTGGCAGGTACAATTTGGCCAGTCTAAGCGCAATTTACCTAGGGGATTAACATTTTATACTCCTTAGTACACCGACTACCTGACTACTAGGCGCAAAATACGTATGCCCGTCGTGGGATATCGAAATTTCTTCGGGACCAATATATTATTTGTTGTGAGCTTGCGACAAGAACGGAAAAATTAATGTCATAATATCCACATTTTGCTTCTTTGCAGTGGGCTAATGTCCTCGCAACGCGAAGTGGCCATGATTTCCGAAATGATTCACACGGCATCGTTGGTTCACGATGACGTCATAGACCAGTCTGATTTCCGACGGGGTAAACCCAGTGTTAATGTCGTTTGGAATCATAAGAAGGTAAGGAATGAAACAAGCTTTTCGGTTGTGTATGAGCGATACATGTTTACAATTTGTGGCAAAAAGTTGTTGTGCTACAGTTAGATTGATTCGTGTGGTTTATAATTGAAAAAGAAGATAAATGCACGATATATCAATTCAATATATGTTGCCGTAGGAAGGAAATGGTGATTGGTTGGAAAAGAATAAGGATTTGTAATATTTACTTGAGAAAAAAAGATTTTGAAGATATTACTGAACTCGAGAGAATTGAAAGGCATATTTCTATAGGCAGAGTTAATTGCTTAGGACAGTTATAAAGATGGTATATGCTATCTTATGATTATTATGATCTGTGGAACTGTAGAAAGTAAAGTTTAAGAGAATTATATAAAATTTGTTTTGTTCTGTGGTTAATTTACGCACTTCATATATTTTATTATTTCATTAATTCAGTAAGTACATACCATTTACATCCATATGCCATACGTTAACGTTAAAGTAATATCAACTTAACGGGACAATGGATATCTAAAGTGATTTTGTAATTTTTATTAACGGAAAGTGGTAAATGGCTTTTGATTCTGCCAGTCGTGATTTTACATCACGCAATATGTTACTATCTATGCTGAATTTTTCTAAATTATTACGGCTCCTTGGGAGTATTAAAACACGCTTTACCTAAATCCGACACACACACACACACACACACACACACACACACACACACACACACACACACACACACACACACACACACACCACAATACATCATATGCATCACACAAAAACAAACATCAACATGATCAAATCTTTATAGGTTCACACAAATCATTTTGGTTTCAATTTATTTAATTGATATTAGGAACAAAGGTTTAAATGTTAATTTAATCTCAAAAGATATCCCCGAAGAACACCCGATGAAGAGTCTCGAATTTTTTTTGGAATTTTCTTTAATGATTTACAGGAGTAATACGAAAATGATCTCTTAAAAAAATTCAGTTTTATGATTGGGAATTGAGAGTAAACCCCTATTTCTTAAATTTAAATTATGTACATCAGATCGGTAAGTAATTTTGTTGTACAAATATGGCGGACATTTATTAGCAATATTTTTTTGTGCAAAAATAGAGAAGTGCATTTGTCTTCTGGTAGACATATTTGGCCATCCACCTAATTTTAAGGTATGTGACATTGGATTCGCCCTTCTAATACCGTATATTAATCGTAGACAATTGTTTTGCATTACTTGTATTTTCTTTGCATCTTTATAGTTTAGGCATGACTGATAAATGACGTCGCAATAGTTAAATCTTGACAAGACAAGACTAATGAATCGTAATAATTTGAGTTCTCGATTTAAATAGTGACGATGATTATATAAATGTTTTAAAGATAAAAAGGCACGTTTATTAATGATTTTTACGTGTTCAGTAAATCTTAGATCGTGATCTAAATATAAACCCACATTTTTTGCACAATGAGAGATTGGTAAAATATGAACGTCAATTTAAAAATTTATATTATTAAGTGCTTCTCTTCGTCGATTTCGTTTACCAAACAATACTACAGAGGTTTTTGATGCATTTATCTTAAGTCCGTGTGCTATGGAGTAGTCTTTAATTGATTGAAGTTCTTTGTTAATATTATCAACTGCAGGTGTTAATTCAGATACTTTAAATGAAAAGGTACAGTTGAGTATCATCTGCATATAGGTGATAATTACAATAGTGAAGATTATTAGGAATCTCAGATGAGTACAATAAATATAGTAATGCTCCTAGTATAGAACCTTGAGGTGCGCCGAAAGTCAAATTTAAGAATGTTGAAATGTTATTGTCAATATTTACGCATTGCTGACGCTCAGATAAAAAACTATTCATTAACTGTAAAGCGGAAATGCTGAATCCAAAATGTTTTAATATTCCAAGTAAAATGTTGTGTTGTAGTAAATCAAAAGCTTTGGAGTAATCCAGTGGTATAAGAATAGTGAGTTTGTCATTATCTGTGGCATGAATAATGTCATCAGTAACCTTAGCCAGGGCGATAGCACAACTGTAGCCTGGTCTAAAGCCCGTTTGATTATTTGGAAGAATGTTAAATCTATTTACAAAAGGTCTAATTTGAGATTCCATTACATTTTCTAAAAATTTTGATAGGAATGGAAGAATACTAACTGGTCTTAAATAGGCAATACTTTGAGGGGAATTTATTTTTGCAAGAGGCCTAACCATAGCTTTCTTCCAACATGCAGGAAGAACATTATGTTTGACGGAATAATTAATTATATGCGTTACAAAAGGTATAATAAACGGCAAGACATTTTTAACATATCACCATTTCCTTTATCCATCCCATATGCCGTTGTATTAAACTTCAATAATAAGCGTGATATTTCAGTACCATTTGAGAGAGAAAAAAAAATTAAAACTGTCATTAACAAGCACCCCCCCGATCAACATAATATTGGAGATTATCTTTGTCGGTGAAGCCAACATTCAAATTTGAAGCATTTTCTATAAAAAAACTTGTTTATATCGTTTGGGACTTTAATAGAAAGAGGTATGTTGCAACTATCTGTTGATTGTACATTGAATTGTCTTAAACTTTTCCAAAGATCTTTTTTATCGGAGGATTTTATTTTTTGTGCAAGATAAGCATTTTTTCTACTCTTATCATTGAGGTACAACGGTTTCGTAAGGTTTTATAATAATTAAAATGATTTATGGATTATTATTTTTTATATCTTAAGAGAGCTAAATCTCTTAGTTTTATTACAGCCTTTACTGTATCGGTGATCCAAGAAGTATATGGTCGCCTATAGGTTCGAGTCTCCATAGGAGAAAACAAATCAAATAAAAATATTATATTCTCATTCAAATAAGTTAATTTATCATTAATATTATTAATATCGTACATAATTTCCCAGCCTAGAGCTTCCAATGCTTCGTTAAACAAATCAATTTAATTTTTTTTGAAATTCCTACTAGTTATAGTTACTACATTAGGGATTGGAGTCATTATATTTGTTTTACAGTAAATCAGAAAATGATCGGAAAAATGTTCAATTTCTCTAGTACCAGCAGTATAATTATTAGAATTCGTTATTATTAGATCTAAAATTGATTCCATTGTATCGGTTACTCTAGTGGGAGTATTTATTATCTGTTTTAAATTTAAGTTTTCCATAAGTTCATTCAAATGTTTTGTTTTTAAATCTGCAAAATCATTTATGTTTACATTCAGATCTCCTAGGCAATAGATAAAATCGCAGTTTAATAAGTTATTGGTAATTAGGGTTTCAAATTCAACTATAAAATCTTTAAAATTAGTAGCAGGTGGGCGATATATTATAGTTATAATAATAACTTTTTTGTTTATAAAAATCCTTAGCCATAGTTGTTCTAAATACGAAAATGTATCAGATTCCAATATTTGACAGCGTTATGTTATTACTTACATAGCAGGTAACACCAATTATATCATACCTATTATCCAAGATGTGTGTTTTAAAATGATCAAAATTGCATACTAACGAACGTGCATTTATGTGAGCCAGACTAAGTTTCTTATTCATTATAATTCTATAGTATTTAATATGAAATCATGATGCATTGATGCACATACCACACATGTATGTATTTTATTTGAAATATTCATTTATTGAAAATGACCGAAGGAGGTCATTTTTAATAAATCAGGTATTTTAGAATAAAGATTATTGCGTTAGGACTTTGCACTAACACTTTCACTCCTTAGTTTCCTCTTTTCTCCCTCTCGTCATCATCGATTACTTTTTCACCCTCAGGTTCCCGTTCCAGCAAAGACTGTAGTTGCGCTTGTGTTGTTATTGAACGGATTTTGTCCTGAGTATTAATGAAAATACGACCATCTCGTGTCCATACTTTGTCCATTCCAAATTCTGTTTTGGCTTCCTTGTACAGATGAAGTCTTGGCTGTGTTAGTGATTCAGCAATAGACTTCTTTGATCCCTTAAAGAGTTTCTTATTCTTCCAGATTATGGACCGCACAGCATAGGTTGTTAATTTAACAATAATGGGACGATGATACAGGCTATTTATTATATAGGCTATATACAGGCTATTTTTTTATTTTATTTTTTCTTTAGATCCTATGCGATGACATCAGTCGATCATATTTTTCTCCGAGGACCAATTCGGAATTTTAATGGTAGTGTTGATAACTTTAGTAACAATATCCTCAACCGATTCCCTTTCCTTCTCCGGAATGCCTTGAAGTAACAGACAGTTTCTCCTTGAATACGATTCAAGTTCGTCCTGGCGTTCTTCCAGGCTTACGAGAACTTTTTTCACTCCACTCAGCATTTCCAGAAAAAAGGTTTTGAATGATTGAAATTCTTTGTTCAATGATGACAGAGTAGTGGAAGTATTTGAATTTATAGGGTTTGTCGCACTTTTCATTGCAGCTTCTAACTTTGATTGAAAAACTTCCATGCCGCACTTATATTGTTTGCCCAAAGATTGAAACATATTGCTTACATCGCTGGGTATATTGGTGTTGCGCAACGTTTCAACGTATCACTCAAAGTCAAAATGTCGAATATCGGACAACACGATAGTGTATTTCACTTATAAAAATTGTAAAATACGAAATAAGTGCAGTTTCTGGACAGAATACTGAGTTGAAAGTATATTATTCTTGTCAATTACTCGACGATGAGGAGAACGGTGTAACTTTCTGACATAAAAACTGTATATTCATTTAGAAAATCGGCAAATTTCAGCAGCCGAAACAAACGCGTCATTCCACAAACATCACCATTCGATATATAACATCAATAACATATTAAGAAAATTTAAAAGAATAAGAGATTTCAGAAATATTAGTAGTTTAGAACAAAGTAATAATTCAACTCCAAAATTTGTTAAATTAGCATTTGATCCTATAATTGCACGTGGTTTAGATAGTATTTTAAATAAATATAATTTTAAAGTAACATATTATAGTTCTAATAGTCTTGCTAATTTTCTAGGAAATCCCAAAGATTTGATTAATTTCAATAAAAAATCTGGTATTTATAAAATATCTTGTTCCAGTTGTCCTAAAGTATATATAGGACAATCACGTAGACCAATTGAAACTAGATTTAAGGAGCATTTAGCTCATTTCAGATTAAATAGAAAAGATAAAAGTGCTGTAGCCGAGCATATTTTTGAATCAGGTCATCCTATTCAAATTAGTTCACTTAAATTACTTAAAAGTGTTGTGAAGTATTCCGAGTTAAATGCTTATGAAAGTATATACATGCATAAATTTAAATCAAATTTAATGAATTTAGATTCAGGCCCATTCGTTCTATCGCTCTGTGACAAACTCGAAATCGATTTGCGTTGCTCGCTGTTATTGTTGCAGTTTCGAACCCGTATGTCGCAACTGGTAGGATGCATGTTTTGTAGACCTTCCTCTTCAGGTCTCTACGGATTTTTGGTTCTCGAAAGTTGTGACTGAGCCTGCCGAATGCTGCCCAAGCTAAGCCAGTTCGTTTGGTAATCTCTGCTATTTGATTTTCCTTCCCCAGCTTGATGTTGTGTCCGAGATACACGTAATCTTCGACTTTTCTAAGTGTATGGTTGTCGATGGTCACGATGATGTTATTCTGGCTCATGATTTTTATTTTTTGGAGGTTCATTTTCAGACCCACAGCTTGGAAGGCTACGTTTAGTTCTTGCACCATTGTTTCGAGTTCTTCCCCGTCACTGCTGATGAGCACGACGTCGTCGGCGAAACGGAGGTGGTTTTCGATGATTTCCGTCGATGTTTATGCCCTTTTGATCCCACGATAGGCTAATAAAGACGTCTTCTAATGCCAGGGTAAATAATTTGGGCGAAATCGTATCACCTTGCCTGACGCCCCTCTTGACAGGTACTTTTCCCGTGACCCAGTCTTCTTCGATTTTGACATGCAGGGTGGCGTGCTCATAAATATATTTGATGAGGTTCGAGTATCTGGAATCTGTGTTCTTTTTTGATCGCTTCGAGCACTGCCCACGTGTCAACTGAGTCGAAGGCTTTTTGGTAGTCTACGAAAGCTATATGGAGAGGAATATTGTATTCCGTACCCTTCACGATTAGAGTGCGCACCGCTTGAATATGGTCAGTCGTACTGTATCCCTTTCTAAATCCAGCCTTTTCGACAGGATGGTAGAAGTCAAATTTCTGGGTAAGTCTGTTGGTTATGATTTTAGTCAGCAGCTTATAGAACATTGAAAGTAGGCTGATAGGTCTGTAGTTCTATATACCCGTACAGTCGCCTTTCTTGAAGAGCGGGATGACCTCTGCGTTTTGCCATGATTTTGGGATTATTCCCTCTTCGAGACATTTATTCAGCAGTATCAAAATTGCTTTCTCTAGAGCCATTCCTCCAGCTTTTAGCATTTCGCTCGTTATAAGATCTTCACCTGGCGCTTTGCAATTCCTCAAGTGTTTCAAGCTTTTCTCAGTTCTGGCCTATCAATTTCTTGCAGCTCTTCAGATCCCACGTTCAAGATAGGTTTTCTATCCTTGTTGTTTAGTCCTTGTTGCTCTTTTTGAGGTGGGATTGATTCGCTTTAAAGTCGTCGGTAGAAATTTTCGATTATTTGAGCGATTTTGTCCTTCTTTACGATAACTTCTCCCAACTCGTGCTTCATTCGGCTTATATCAATCTGATTATCAATCCTGTCAAATCATCTTTATTATTATTCGGTAGTAAAAAAGTTAGAAGTGAAATTGCAGATTTTTAGAATCAAAGTCATTGATATCGACATTGCTCCTTTAACTTATGCAAAAAATTAGATATTGTTTTGGACCCTGATTTGAATTTCAACAAACACATTACGAAATGTATACAAAAAGTGTTCGCAACTGTTAAGACCTTATATATATGCAAATCAATTTTATGTCAGTTTGCAACAAAAGGTTATTATGTAATAGTTTAAGTTGTCATATTTTAATTATTGTGATGTGTTGTATGGGCCGTGCTTTTCAAAATTGGATCAGAGGAAAATTCAGGTGACTCAAAATTTATGTCTAAGGTTTATATACGCAATTCATAAATATGCTCGCATTTTGGACAAACTTCGTGATGCTAAATCATGGAAAATATATGATCTTTGCATTGGACTACTTTAATGCATAAAATAATACATAATAAAACTCCAGCTTATTTGTATGAGGAATAAAGTTTGGAATGAATGTCCATAATTTCAATATTCGAAGGATAGACTTCATTACACCTCCGAAACATAAACTGCCTACCTACTTTAGAAAAGGTTGTTCGTATAATGTAGCGAAGTGTTTTAATAGTATTCCGTCTAAACGGAATAATCAATTTCTATCTAGAGGTTTAAGGCTGTTCTTTACGACAGATTGTTTAATTGCCAAAATGGTTTATAATCATTTGGTCAATTACCAATATAAATGTTAGTGAAAATTTCAATTCTCGAGTAATCAAATTTAATGTTTAAATTTATTCTTTATGTAACGCAGTTTAAGTGGAAAATTCCTATGGAGGTCAAAAGACTGAAGTCCAAACTTCGCCTTTTCATGGCCGTATTTCGTCTTGTTTTTCTGTTTTTATATTGACAATATATATATATATATAAAACATATATTTATATAGTTAGTTAAAGAGTCCGCAATCCTAAAGATTGGTTGGAAACAGCACGCCATGCCGATCTATCCTGAGCTAATCCCTTCATCTCCCTATAGCTATTCATCTCAACGTCTTCAACTATCTGACTCACATACTCCAATCTAGGCCTACCTACCCCTCTCTTTCCCTCCACTCTACCTTCTATGATCAATTGCATAATCCCCCCATGCCTAAGAATATGCCCTACTAATCTGTCTCTCCTACGCTGTAACACTCTCCAGATACTTCTCTTCTCCCCTACTAACTCTAGTACGGCTTCATTTGTTACTTTATCTTCCCAACCAATTCTCATCATTTTCTTGTAGCACCACATTTCGAATGCTTCTATTCTACATTTATCTTCTTTTCCTATAGTCCACGCCTCACATCCGTACAATGTTACACTCCACACATATGCCTTCAGTAATCTTTTTCTTTAACCCAAGTCAATACTTGATCTTAAAATCAGCTCCTTTCCCACGAATGCCTTCCTACTCGGTGTTATCCTACATTTTATATCAATCTTACTTCGATTATCCTTTGTAATCATACTTCCTAAATAAGAAAAGTCTGACACTTCTTTTATTCCATCATCTTATATTCTTATCCTTATTTTTCGCTTGCATTCCTTCTTGCCACACCTCAACACTTTGGTCTTGCCTATTTTTATTTTCATGTTATAATTCCTCTCCCTGAATTTTCACACGTACACTATACTCTTCTTCTGCATCTTGTATATACAGGTTAAATAACAATGGCGAAAATGTACATCGCTGCCTGACTCCCTTTCCTATTCTTGCTACCTCTTCTTCCACCTCAATTCTAACTAAAGCCGTTTGATGTTCATAAACATTGAAAATAAGTCTTCTATCCTTATAATCTATTCCCGTGTCTTTTAAAATCCTAAACATGATGTCCCAATCTACATTATCGAATGCCTTTTCTAAATCTACGAAAGCTGTGTAAGTTGTCTTTCCTACTCTCATTCTTTTTTCATTCTACTACCGTTCATAGTGCTATAATAGCTTTCCCACTTCCCTCTGTTCTTCCTAAAACCAAACTGATCTTCTCCTAACTTCTATAAATAATCTTGCACATCTTCTTGCATATCTCAATATCTTCGATGCATGCTATAGTAGGCTAATGGTCCTATAGTTCTCAAATAAATTAGCTCCTATCTTCTTCCGCATTGTCACTATTCTACTGCGCTGAAATGCTATGGTACTTCTCATACATTTTACAAAGTAGCCTGTATCTTCCTGCATCTTTTCCTGTTTTATTATTTCTGCTGGTATCATATCCACTTCTGCTGCTTTGTTATTCCTTAACTCATATAATGCTCTATCAAACTCTGACCTAAGAATGCTAGGTTCTATAATAATATAATTATTATATAATTATATTATATAACAGATATATAATAATAATAATAATATTTTCAATCCATACATGAAAAAAACTATCACTAATTAAGTTAATTGGTAATAAAAATGTTATTCCTGCAGAAGGCATCCTAAAATCTAGTTTTAAATCCACGCAGAAAATATTTTAATGTTTGGTGTTAAGCAACAGTAAGAAACAGCTATAAAGAAAACGCAAACAACGTGTTTTTACTTAAAATATTCCTTATATTTAGAAACTCTAAATTTGGTGATTTGTACTTCTCTAGTAAATCAATCCTTCTTACGTTGAGATTGTACATATATAATTTCTGAAAGTGATCTTATTGTAAAGATATGCTGGCGGTTTTTATAATAATATCTTATGAAATTTATTTATTTATAGAACCGGGATGCTACAGGCCCAAATTGCATCCACTTATATACAAGAATCAGTAAAAAATTACAAGTTGCGTTAATCACGCAGATACCGTATTACATATGATTTATATGGTAAATATAATTATATGATAATGCAAAGCGAAATATCTAATTCATTACAGTATTAATTAATTGTATGAGACAGCCTATTTTATATAGAATACAAGAATACAAGATACGTTAGTCACGCAGACACCGCATTACATAGGATTTATATGATATGATAGTATTACAAAGCGAAATATCAAATTCGTTACAGTATTGATTAAATGTATGGGACAGCCTGTATGTAGGTGAGTTCTGATAAGGGTACGTATTGAATTGTTTAAGTCGAAATGTACGCTTCTACCATGTCTTACTGGTGTATTAAATTGAAAATTAGACAATAATTCACAGCAGCATATTTGTATTATTTAATATCTTATATAATAGACATAGATCAGCCTTAATTCTAATTTTGTACAACGGATATTTGTATTATATGGTGGGTTCCAGATTACTGAACAATAATGCAGTTGTGGGAATACGTAAGCATAGTATAGGATTTTAAAGGTCAGATTCAGATTCTTTATTTATAAAATGCATACTTATACAATTTACACTAAGTAAGTATAACTAATACATAATACATAATAGGGTCAATAAAAGGTGGAACGTAATATTTATGCTATTGTTACAGGTTTTATGTTTACATTAGATACAGTGGTAAAGTTATTGCTGTGATTTCTGAAAAAACTCAGCTATAGAATAGGGTTCCATCTCAATTAGGATTTTCATAATTTGCTCCTTAAAGCGTTTTATGTTATTTTCTTCGCGAACTTTTCTAGGCATTGCATTAAAAACTTTCAAACACATGTATTCGACATTTCTCTCAGTTATGCTTAGTTTATGAATAGGGTACATATAGTCCTTAGTCCTAGTATTTACATCATGTGGTTTTGAGTATTTTATATAATTTAGTTTAAACTTGTGTACATGTAGTAATAGATTATTAATATACAGAGCAGTTAGTGATGAATATAGAATTATTCCTAAAGTGAGATCTGCAAGATTGTCTATATTTCAAATCAAACATTGTTCTAATTGCACGTTTTTGAACTAAAGCAATTTTATTTATTACTAGAAGGGAGAAGTACCACAGGATTTTCAGCGTAGTAGAATAGTAACAATGCCGAAGAAAATAGGAGCTAATTTGTGTGAGAACTATAGGACCATTAGTCTACTATCACATGCATCGAAGATATTGTTAAAGATTATTTATAGGAGATTAGAAAATAAAGTAGAGGAAAGGCTAGGAGAAGATCAGTTTGGTTTTAGGAAAAACAGAGGGACGAGGGAGGCGATTCTAGCACTAAGAACGGTAGTAGAAAAAAGAAAGAGGGTAGGAAAGGTAACTTGCATAGCTTTTGTAGATTTAGAAAAGGCATTTGATAATGTAGATTGGGACATAATGTTTAGAATTTTAAAAGAAACGGGTATAGATTATAAGGATAGGAGAATAATTCTTAATTTATATAAACACCAAACTGCCTTAGTTAGAATTGAGGGGGAAGAAGAGGTAGCAAAAATAGGGAAGGGAGTTCGGCAGGGATGTACACTTTCACCGTTATTATTTAATCTATATATAGAAGATGCAATAAACAAAGTAAAAGAAGAGTATAGTGTAGGTGTGAATGTACAGGGAGAGAAAATATATATGTTGAGATTCGCCGACGATATAGCTATATTGGAAGAAAGCGAAAAGAATTTAGAAAGGGTATTGAATGGTATGCAGGCAGTATTGACTAGGGATTTTAACATGAAAATAAATATAGGTAAAACTAAAGTGATGAGGTGTGACAAAAAGGAATGCAGTAGAAAAATGAGGATCACAATAGGAGATAATAGAATCGAAGAAGTGTCAGATTTTTGTTATTTAGGCAGTAGAATCACAAAAGATAATCGAAGCAAGGTAGATATAAAGTGTAGGATAGCACAGGGTAGGAAGGCATTCGTAGAAAAGGAACAGATTTTAAGATCAAATATTGACTTGGGTATTAGAAAAAGATTACTGAAGGTATATGTTTGGAGTGTAGCACTGTACGGGTGTGAGGCGTGGACTATAGGAAAGGAAGAGAAGCGTAGATTACAAGCATTCGAAATGTGGTGTTATAGGAGGATGATGAGGATTGGTTGGGAAGATAAAGTAACAAATGAAGCTGTACTAGAGTTAGTAGGGGAGAAGAGAAGTATTTGGAGAGTGTTACAGCGTAGGAGAGACAGATTAGTAGGGCATATTCTTAGGCATGGGGGGATTATGCAATTGATCATAGAAGGTAGAGTGGAGGGAAAGAGAGGGGTAGGTAGGCCTAGATTGGAGTATGTGAGTCAGATAGTTGAAGACGTTGAGATGAATAGCTATAGGGAGATGAAGGGATTAGCTCAGGATAGATCGGCATGGCGTGCTGTTTCCAACCAATCTTTATGATTGCGGACTCTTTAACTAACTAGTATTTTATTACTAGTTACTAGTATTTTTGAATGGCTTTGTAGATCTGTGTAGGAATCCTAGTTTTTTGTATGCCTTCGTTATAACACCGTTAATTTGCTTATCGAAAATTATTTTTTCATCGTAGATGACATCGAGATCACGTATACGATCGACTTTTTCCAATATAGTGTTATTTATGAAGTATCGTGAATCAAACTGCTTAATATTTCTAGTAAATGAAATCTGTTTACATTTGTTAGGATTCAAAAATAGGTGATTTGTCTCACAATAATCACGAAACCTGTTAATATCTTCTTGTAGTAGTTGGAAATCACTCTGAGATTGGATTTTGTGAAATATTTTCAAATCATCATCAAAGAATAGGACTTTCGAGTTTTTGACATTTTCGCAAATATCAAAAATATAAATATTGAATTGGAGTGGGCCCAGGTGAGATGCTTAGGGTACTCCAGAAGGAATCATTGTATAATTTGATAGATATCCATGGACTCTTACAGCTTGGCATCTATTATGTAGATATGAGCTTAGCCAGCATAACAAATTTCCATATACACCAACCTTAGCAAGCTTGTAGACCAAAACATTATGATTTATTTTATCAAATGCCTTGCTAAAATCAGTGTACACAGAATCTACTTGAACTCTCTTGTCAAGGTTACTCAGAATATATTTTGAATATAACATTAGATTAGTCTCAACGGATCTGCCCTTGACAAAACAGTGTTGCTCGAAAGGGATATAATGTTTAAAAGTATTGAATAATACATTGTGTACAAGATGTTCAAAGATTTTACCTAATATATCTAATTTTGATATCGGTCTGTAATTCGTGACTTGATTTATGTCCCCACTCTTATATATCGGGACTATTAGCGCTCCTTTCCATTTATCGGGAAAAGTGCCCAGGGAAAAGATCTTTTAAATAATATGTAAACTGGATGTGATATTGTTGCAGCTGTATTTCTAATAAATATAGCGGGAATTTCGTCGGGCCCGGTACCTTTCTTTAAGTTAATTTCATTCAATGCAGATAATACCTCGTTATAGTTAATAGGAACGTTATTAATCAGCATGGTGTTACCATCAGGGATATCTGCATTAATTGAATCTTGTGAAAATGAAGCATTGAAGTAATTAGAAAAAAGCGTTGCGATTCCTTGGCCCTCAGATTCCGTTTGGTTATCATGTGATATACTATTGGGGTAGAGCATGTATTGCTCAGACTAGAGTCATATTTCCATAAGTGTGTTGGATTAGAAGCGATATTGGTTTCTATTTTGTTTATATATGTACGGTGGTCGTTTGTTATTAATTGCTTGGATCGAGATCGTAGTTGAGAAAAAGTAAATAGTCAGACCTATTTACGATACTTTTTGTATCTTCTGTGGATTTTTTTCTTTTCTTGGATCACAGAAATTGTAGTACACGTAAACCATATTGGAATTTTTTTCTTTATTAACGGTACTTTATTTATGCAATTGTTGTTAATATTATTGTTACCGCCACTGGCAGTAAGTTACTATCCTTAGTTCCAAGGGGACGGGGTGCACTGCAGTGGTGGTTAGTGCGTGTCGAGGTAGCAAGGGCAGTAGCAAGCTGGGCGTTGGTATAGACGGTACTGTTCGAGCCTTGCTGGTACCGTTGTTGATATCCCCAAGCAGCTACCCGTTTTAGTTCTATGCAATAAATCTTTAGTCTATTAAAACGTACTAAGTGGTGTTTAATTAATTCCTATAATACCAATAACCCACGAAGGTTTGTATAATTATTGATAATAGTATAGAAGTTAGTCACCGCAATATTAATGTCGGGGTCATATAAAATATTATCCCAATTGATGGAATAAATTTGTTCGTTAATGACTATGTAATCGGCCGATTTGAAATTGTAAATAGTATTCGCAGGTTTAAATTTTAGTTGTACCAAATTTGACAAACAAATATAAATTTCTAGAGATGGGTGGTGGCAATCTTCTGGCACTATGGAATAATCGCAATCTATGATCGACTTAACCAGGTTTTGATCAATACAGAGTAGTTGGTCTAGGATTTTATTATTTGTATTACGAATAGGGTTGAATTGAAACAGACCTCCGAAGGACATGGTGAGATACACACACACACACACACACACACATATATATATATGTGTGTGTGTGTGTGTGTGTGTGTGTGTTTCATTTCTGAATATCCAGGTCTATGACCTGTGGGCACGGTTTAGTGATCACCGCCGACTCGCCACCAAGCCAACTGGCCAATAGTTCCAATAGGCACTGAGCTACCTGGTCACACACCGGGTCGCGGTCACTTGACCAGTTGACTCGGCGACCATTGCGCGTTGACGGCGGTCACGCTGCCGTGGCCACTTGTCCCATGCCATCAAATTTATGGAAAATATCTTATTTGTAAGCGGTTTATATAAATGCATCTAACATCAGGTAGTTGGGTTATAATAGCGGTCGGCCTAGCGTATAAATCAATGTATACGAAAGCGTATACCTGCACTTTACTTATTTATTTAGCAAAATATGAATTGTCCTTTATAATTCCACCAATAAGGACATGTTCTTGCATTCATAATTTTCATCTCACTTTCACCTATATATAATCAGTAGCTGCCTTTATTTGCTATGTCCAGCTTACAAAGAGCTCTGAAGGGTCATAAAATTAGCCAAAATTCTCAGCGCTGAGAACTTGCGAGACTCCAGTTGCCCCTTAATGTTAAAATATCATAATTGCGTTGTAGCAACAGATTCCTTAATACAGTAAACTTAGGCAAAAATTATCGTATGTTTAGGTGTGTAAAAATAAAATGTATATTCATTAGTTTGCGAACATATCATACAATATTAGTATTAATATTCTATTAATACCGTTTCTATTAATATTATATTTAATATACAATAAAATTTGTATATTATTTTTAGATATCCGATAGTTTAAAATCAAATAATGTCCAATATACTAAATTTAAACTCGTCATCTCAACTGGAAATGGGTTGTTTTTCCAGAATTCCTCCGTTTTGTATAATTATATGCTTATAATTTGATAAATCTTAAGGGAAATCTAAATCCATGAATTATATGTATTTTCTATTATTGTTTAAATCATTTTATTATTACAGCAGCTGTTTTATTATTTCAGCTATTACTTCGTTTAGTCTTTTGTATAATAAAATATCTTATTTCATATGTGTGTCAAAAAGACAATGATCAATTGGAAAATGACCGTAGCAATGATTGCACATTCTGCAGATTTATAGTAATTTTTAAATAACAATACAAAGCAACAATTGAGGACCTTCATTCAGAGGCCATCAGTTGCATTGTGATGCTCATCAACCAACCGAAAAATGGATTAAAAAGTGTTTTAATGTTGTATTTTAATCTTACAATGAACTGAAGCAACATTACTATTGTTTTCCAAGCATACAAATGCGTTAATAAGTATTATTGTTTTCTTCCTTGACTTTATAATATTATAATAGTGTTATTATATATTACTATCTTAACAACAATAATAAAGATTACTAAATATACATATATACACTAAATATTATATAAATGTGGAGAGATATCATTATGCAATATTTTGTATGGTGAATAAAGAACCAATCGCGATATGATCTACACCCATATATTTATTATTCAGTGGAGAACGTTTTCAAATAATTAAATATATTCATCTTCAGTGCTCTGTTGATGGTAACCTGCAACAAATGTTTAGATATCCGATAATTTACAAAAAAAAAAAATTCAAAAATCAAAATGTGGATTGTTCATCTAAGATTGAGAATCTCACACAACTAGATTTAAAGTTAGATAAGACGTATACATCTTGATCATAATTGTAAAAATAATTTAAAAAGATTACAATGTGAGAGTAGAACGTATTAACGATTAACTCAACAAATAGTTGATGGTATTAATAATTTAACAACGAAAACTCTTTTTTTTAATAAAAAATGGAGAACATTATATTAAGTTTGTAATAGTTACCTGGTCAATCATTAACCAGAATAGTAAGCCAAATGGTACGGAATTAGTGGGAGCAACTAAAAGGTGAAAAATTACCCATCGTTACCAACAATTAGAAGAGAAAAACTGTATAGTGCAGTATAGTATCAACTTAGTGGCACCAACATTAATTATAATTTTTTAATTTACGAAAATACAAAATTTAGAAAATATTAGAAAAGATGGAAAATTAGAAAATTAGATGTTGCTCAGAAGAGATCTGCGTGGTGTGTTGATTTCAACAATCACTGAAATTTAGGATTATTTGATGATATATAAATAAAAATTAACAATTACTCTAAATTTGCTTCAACATACGGCTGATTCGGTCCTTAAAATCTCCTGTCTGAATTCTCAGATAAAATTCTGAAATATTGGAATGATATTTATAATTTCGAGATGTATACAGCATTATATTTTCCAGTATATAGGGTGTTCCATTTTTCCTATGCGTATATTAACTGCTTTTATTTTAAATATGAAAGACGAAATAATTGATGAAAATTTGAAGTCGTGACGATCTTAGCTGTAAAAACTGCTTTATCTATATTCTTATCGATAACAAAATTCTATTGTTTTTAATAGTACTATGTATTAGCACTATAAGAGATTTATTTATTTATTCAGAATAGAAATAAACACTTACGTCCAATAGAGTACCCGTTAAATTGCAAACGTCAGATTATACAGTATACAATAATAGTATATTAAAGAACGAATTTCATAAGGCAGGTTTTATTGCACGAGTTCAAGTTTAAGTAAAGAACGAGTGGTAATGACTTATGAAATGAGTTTTTTATACTATTTTTTCGAATTTGCGTCTTTTATGCCCTTTTTAATTTTGGATTAAAAAGTATAATTAATATCAGTCTCATTTTCAAAGTTTCACATGAACAAAGTAAAAATGTAGTACTCAGTGCACTAGTATGAATAAATAAGACTTTTAACATTAACATTACTGGTCATTTATACTCAGTAAAGTCATTGTTTTCATTTACAATCACGTAACAGTTACAGTTTAAGAAAGAGTTAAAATAGATAAGATTAATGTGGACACGTGAGATATTCTAGAAACCAATGCAAAATAATGCTAATAATTGTAAATAAATGTAAATAAATGCAAAATAACCAGACACAGATCCATAAACACAGGAAACTTTGTGACCATAAAGTCACAAAGTCTTATTACTATACAGCAGAGAATGACCATTCATCGCTTAGAAATTCGGAAACTGAATAATGAGCTTTATTTACTAGCCAATTTCTCACATTCTGACTGAAATGTTTTTTTCCCATAGAACGAATTTCTTTAGTTATTTTATTGACGAATTTAATACCAATATAAATTATTGAGTTGCGTTGGATCTCGGTACGGGTTGTAGGTAAGATTATATTATGATGTTTTCTGGTGTTATGATCTGATATATTGGAAATTATTGTATAGTTATGAAAATTTCTATGGATTAACACGACGGTTTCAAGTATAAACAGGTCTACAACTGTTAAAATATTGCTATTAATGAATAGAGGTTTGCAATGAGTTCTGTATGGTACAGCATGTAATAAACGAAGAGCTCTCTTTTGTAATAATAAAATTATTTGCATATTAGCAATAGTAGAAAAACCCCAAAAAGACATGCCATATGTCAAAAGGGATTCGAATAATGCAAAATATACACCTTTTACGACTTTATAATGTGATTCTGACTGAGTTATTTTGATCGCATATAGGTTTGATGCTAGTTTAGATGATAAAGTCTGAATGTGACAATCCCATTTCATTTTATTATTTAACATTATGCCCAAGAACTTATAATTGTCAGCTTCATCAATTATTTTATTGCCAAAGAGTATATGTAAGTTACTGTTCGTTCTGTAATTAATAAGTTTCGTTTTCGAGTTATTTAGGACAAGTTTATTTTTATCAAACCACGCTTTTAGCAGTATTAAATCAGAATTCATTATATATTGAAGTTCGTTTGTATCTTGGTTACTCCACGTGATAATCGTATCGTCAGCAAAAAGTGTAAAATTACCATGGATCTTAATACAAGGCAGGTCGTTTATAAACAATATAAATAAAACAGGACCCAGTATCGAACCCTGCGGAACTCCAGTTGTCATGGACTGTATTTCTGAGAAAGTAGGATCAGATTGACGGTTGTCTATTTTGACAAGCTGAGAACGTTCACTGATAAAAGAATTGAACCATTTGTTATCGGTACCTCTAAAACCATACTTTTCTAATTTTTTAATAAGCAATGAATGATCTAGGCAATCAAACGCTTTTGAGATATCACAGAAAATTGATGCTACATGATTTCCTGCGTTGGTTTCATTGAGAACATTGTGAAGGTAACTGTTAATAGCATCTTTGGTGCTTCGTGAAACCAAATTGCGTTGGAGAGATTATATCAGGAAGTGATATAAAATCAATAACTCGATCTGGTATTAGTGTTTCAATTATTTTTGAAAATGTTGGTAATAATGAGATGATATTTGATATTTGATCTAACCGCGATAAGTACGCCGCCCCCATCTTTATTTTTGCTGATCTCTCACGATCTCATCGGAAAACACTGTATGAGGTAGGAAATAATTAGACGTCGTATACCCCACTATTTAGAAAAGTTTCCGTCATTAAAATTACTTCAAAATCTGAGTTAAGTTAAGTTAAGTTAAGCGAACTTTTAAGTAAGTTGTTTGTTTTGGAGGGCAAACCACGAACATTTTGGTAATACATGTTGAGTGTTATTGTTTATATTACAAATATACACAGTGTTCAGTTTAATAGCGATTAGTCTAAAATGTTGACCTTAGATTTAATTTTGTCCAAGTCCATTTCAGATTTTACCACAAAAGCGCGAGATCTGTCTTGATGGCGGACATAGATAAGGCAGTTCTTAACCCAACAGTACTTATATTCATCGGTCTTACATCTTTGTCTTGCCTCTTGGAATAAGCGATTGTAAGAAGTTGACAAATGTTCATTTACGAAAACTCCACTATGAACCATGTCGGGAATGGCAATCCCTAGAGATCCGTTTGTTCTTGCGTTTTTAATGCAAAGCTTAGCTGCTGCCAAAAAGTCTTCCTTGTCAATTTTTCCTTGTACAAACTGTACTATATGGGTGGATGTTTTTCCATTGACTAGCTTCATGTTGTACGCTTTTCATTGCTTTAGAGCAGTGTTTCCAAATGTGGGGCCCACGCCCCACAAGGGGGTAATTTGATTGTTAAGGGGGACAATTCGAAAATTATTTCGTGCTTGAATTTCAATTCTTCTTTATATGTTTTGAAAATTTACTTACTGTGTTTCCTGCACAATTTCCTAGAGATTTCTTCCTAAAACCTATCATTTAAGTTTCTTCAGTGAACAATTCAATTTTTGAATATAAAAAATGATGTATATGTGACATAGGGGACATCATTTTTTTTGAGAGGCTTAGGTGGGGCATGGCACAAAAAGGTTGAGAAACACTGCTTTAGAGGATTGAACACGATGTACAATGTCTATATCTTCCATCTTCACTTCGCAGCCTATAACTGCACCAAGTTTTGGATGTGCTGAAAAACATTTTCATTTAATTTGCTTGAGATGCAGTAAATTTCAAGGTTATTTCTCCTGGAATAATTCTCTAAATCACTAATTCTCATCCGTTGTTCCGTTGTTTCCTTCATCAGCACATTTAGCTCATTGGCGAGCTTCTGAACGTTAGGCTTGAGAGGAGTTAACGTTTTAAATTCATTTTGAAAGTCAGATATCTGCACTACAGAACTCAGTTGAATTCAAGATTTCGTTGTAGCCATATTGAAGACTTTGAATTTTTAGTCTTATATCTTGTAAGAGTAACATTACATCATTTGAATTCTCTGGTTGAGCTTGAGGTGACAGTGGTGACTTGTTGTCGTATGTAGGGCATTTCCAAGAAACACGCGGATTAGGATTATTTGGCGTGGCCCAGCGGCCAGTTTATCAATTATGCTACCTGCAACAAGCTGCCACAATACATTACGATTCCTACAATTGCTATAAATCTTGTTATGATGTTTTTGCAGAGAATTGCACATATGAGTTAGGGATTCGTTTAAATTAACAAAATTGCGCAAAATTTTAATTAAAAATTTATATATATTTATATATCAATAAAATCAGAAAGAAATGCTCAATTTATTGTGCGTAAAATCAACCATGGTTGTCATTTAAAAAATATATATTACAAACCTATAAACAACATAATGGATATATCTACAATGTTAACAAAAGTTACCCTCACACTTTATTCAGACTTGGGACTGGCAATCAAAGATATGAACTGTTGACTGGTGTGTTTATGGTTGACTGGTGTGTTAATTAAGGAGCTTATTTTCTTGGAGACCGAACCTTATAGGAATTTACATGTACCTTTGTAGGAATTTTACCATCATTAACTCGACTACCTGAAAATCATAGGAATATGTATACACTCAGCCAGGTATAGCGTCACACTTCGCGTGGTACCATATCCCACATACACCGTTACAATTGATAACATGCAATCTTCCTCGCGGTATAAATACCTTACACACATTAAATTCGACCCGCATGGTTAGAAATTGCGTTAAAAAATTCTAAAACCTTGCCTAAGACAGATCTCATCCGAAAACAATGTGACGCTAATACACTCAAGAATTTTTTTGAGTACAGTGAAGCAAATTGCACTTTTCTATGACTAATATAACGAGTAGAAGTTTACTGACGCGAGGAGCTGAGAACGAAACACGTCCGCACTTCCCAGCGACGTAACTATAACTGCTCGAACGATAATAATTATTAATAATGTTTTCGGCTATGTATTTACCTCAATAATTTGGTAGTGACAATTATTTTAGATAAAACTGCCAATGTTATATTTATGGATATATCTGAACCGAGAATATTACAACGGAAGTTACAACTATAAATGTTTCTACATCGCTTACCCATTGACATTTATACGGATTATAATAAATTTGAACTTGCATAGTTCAAATTTATTATAATTATTATAAATGGATGTATAATAAAATTATATGTATAAAAAATATAATATATACTATCTCTAAAAGTATGTCTAGTTATCGAAGATTATTATGTGTATAGATTTAGAGAAAATTATTTTAATGGGCAAATTATAATGCATTTTATGATATTTCCCCTTGGCTTTCATCATCGTTATTATTGTGTTCACAAGGGCGCAAATATAATTATAGACTTTATGTCGAATGTAGTGTAGAAATATAAATGTAATGTAATGTAAAAAAATAAACTTTTGGAGTGTAGCACTGTACGGGTATGAGGCGTGGACTATAGGAAAGGAAGAGAAGCGTAGATTAGAAGCACATGAAATGTGGTGTTATAGGAGGATGATGAGGATTGGTTGGGAAGATAAAGTAACAAATGAAGCTGTACTAGAGTTAGTCGGGGAGAAGAGAAGTATTTGGAGAGTGTTACAGCGTAGGAGAGACAGATTAGTAGGGCATATTCTTAGGCATGGGGGGATTATGCAATTGATCATAGAAGGTAGAGTGGAGGGAAAGAGAGGGGTAGGTAGGCCTAGATTGGAGTATGTGAGTCAGATAGTTGAAGACGTTGAGATGAATAGCTATAGGGAGATGAAGGGATTAGCTCAGGATAGATCGGCATGGCGTGCTGTTTCCAACCAATCTTTAGGATTGCGGACTCTTTAATGTCGAATTTTAAATATATTTCAATTGAGTTAACGTGACAGTGCACTAATGCTCCTTCTATTACCTTATACAAGGTGAATGGAATCACATTATGAGAAGATTGATAATGTATTCGCTATTTACACTCTTCTATCGAGTAACTGCTGCTTTTATTTCTAGTTATTAGACTATTATTTAGACCATTAGTTCCCAAACTTTTTGAAGGCGCGACCCCTTTTGGTTAAAATATTTGGTCGCGACCCCCCTACCTACTTGATTTAGCAACACTCAAAAACAAAGTCACTGAAATTAGTATTAATATAGCTAGATTTCTAATTTCTAATTTTTCACGACCCTTAAAGCAAGAGACTTTTGCTTCCCCTGCCAATGCTAATGAATAGGCTTTGCTAGCAAGTTATCAAGTGGCATTTCGAATTGCAAAAGCCAGTAAGGCGCATACAATTGCAGAAACTCTTATTCAACCGACAGCTGTTATTGTGCAAATAATGATTGGTGAAAAAGAAGCGAATATACTGAAAACCATACCTCTCTCTAATGGTAGAAGATATTCGAATTCAAGTTCTTGAAAATATTATGAAATGCACTTACTTCGCAATGCAGATGGACGAGTCCACAGATATTTCCAATTGCGCCCAATTTATTGTCTTTGTAAGATATGACACCGATACTGGTATTACAGAAGATATTTTATTTTGTAAACCACTTGAAAAAAATACCACAGGAAAGTGCTTATTCAACATTTTTATACAAAATTCAAACAAATATAATATTGACTTGACCAAATGCTTTGCTATATGTACCGATGGTGCCAAAGGTATGACGGGAATTCGAAGTGGTCTCATTGTCCGATTACAAGAGATAATGCCAAGTGCTACATGGGTACATTGTTTTTTATACCGGGAGGCATTTGCAGCAAAATGTTTGACTTCTGAAATGGATTGTGTTTTAAGGTCTGTAATAAAAGTGGTAAATTCTATCAAAGGAAAGGCGTTACAAACCAGTCTTTTCCGAAAAAATTGTGAAGACATGGGTTTAATATATGAAAATCTTCTTTATCACACGGAAGTAAAATGGCTCTCGAGGGGTAAAGTTTTAACAAGAGTTTTCCAATTAAGGGCAGAACTATTGATGTATTTTCAAGACGAGAAATTAAAATATACAAATCTATTTTCTGATTCTCTCTGGCTTCTTAAGTTGGCTGATATTGCTGATATTTTTGAACACTTAAATATTTTGAATAAAAGTTTGCAAGGCCGCGATGTTAATATAATAACAGCTAAGGATAAAGTTAACGGATTTATAAAGAAACTCGATTTTTGGTGTACTTCACTTAACAATAAAGAATTAGCCTCATTTCAATGCATTGAAGAAATCATGGAAAATTTTACTATGTATAATACGATACATGTAAATCCTATATTTGCAGACATGCAAGTATGTTTACACAACTTAAAGCAACAGATTTTTGAATATTTTCAAGAAGTAACTATTAACAATAATCATAGTCACAGGTGGATACTGAATCCAGTTGTCGACAATTCTGTTCAAATGTCTGAAATTCCGACATATGAAGGAAAAACTTATCGAATTATCTACTGATGGAAAGCTGTAACTTGAATTTATATCAAAGAGCGTAGACAAGTTTTGGCTAAATAGAAAACAAGAATACCCCGAGCTGGTAAATAAAGCATTAAAAATGCTAATACCTTTTGCATCATCCTATTTATGTGAATTAAGTTTTTCATCCATGGTTGCTATCAAGACAAAGTATAGAAATCGTCTCGAATTCAAATTGTTTGTGTATCGAATACAGAACCCAGGTTTGAGAAGATAGCACCGCAACATCAAGCGCATTTATCTCATTAATATTTTGTATAAACATATAACTTTAACGTTTGTTTTCTTTTAGTCTAAGTATAAATTTTCTTACTGAAAAGTTGTATGTATTCAATATATATGCGTTACAGAAAGCCATTCGCTTTATTTTAAAGATCCTCGAGCGACCCCCCTAGCTCCTTCATGCGCCCCCCTGGGCGGTCGCAACCCACAGTTTGGGAACCAATGATTTAGACTGAATTTTGTTATTGGTAGTCTCTCATCATTCTCTTACAATGTCTGCAGTAGTGAAGCATTCAAGTAAATTAATTGCAGTCAGTATATATGAAAACTTACAATAACTGATCCATTTGAAAAAATATATAATATACCACTAGATTTCATTTTTGAAATAGCATAGTTGTATATTACAGGCTTCTGTGGAATGTCGCTATTACAGCAAGCTATTATAAATATTATGGGAAATTTAATTTTTCTCGATATGTATCCATCGTTTCCAATATCGCGATATAATTATAAAATCATATCATTATGCGTGGCAATTTATTACAAGCTTTTTAATGGATTCAAGTATTTTTTTACGATAAACAATCTTACTTATTGCAAAGTGCTCACTTTTATAATTGCGTGGTCATTCTTTGAATTTAGAAATTATTTCTAGAATAACCTAGAATAGACGTAAGGAAAATAAATTGTGTTGCTGCGAAATGGTATCGTTCAAGTGGAAATTTTATAACTTCGATAGCCAACTGGATTTTTAAAGGGAAACTAGATGGATTAAATATTACACAGCCAGAATTTAATTATCTAGTCTACATTGCTAATCTGGCCTTCCATATCTAATTAAATCATCAATATTATAATCTTCAGTATCAAAAATCGCGAAATTATTGTAACGGTCCATTTGGTCATCGGGCTCCTCAGTGCTACGGGACGTAGCTACACCCTTGGTCCCACTGACTTTGTACTATACCTACCCTAAGATAATTCTAAGTATATTATTCTACTTACTCTATCGAACCAGCAACTAATAATCATCTTTGGATTGCCATCTATATCTATCGTCAATAATAGAACTAATTTTTTTCCAATTACTTTATTTTGTACATCCGTCTCATTCCTTGGCTGACACTCATTCCCCTTTTAACTCTAACTTAATAATTACCTACCTATACTTCTACATGCTAATAAATAATGCTTATTCAACTAAATTGTGCAATAACGTAACTATCAATAAACTAATTACTATATCGGGTGGTCACACCAAGTCACTGTTGTGACAATATCATCTACATATCTAATCTATACTCTAGGAAAATACAGTTTAATTTCCTTTAATTTAGTGTCGAAATAAATTAGCAATAAAAGGACCAAAAACAATTTCCATAGCTATACCTTCCTTTTGCTCAAGTAACGTAACATTTAAGGAAAAACAGTTCGGAGATATACATAACTTTGTAAGTTTCAATTATTCTTTAATGATAACAATAGCAACCGTTTTATTTTTGACCATATCATTCAGAAATAGTTTCAGGAATTGTAATACTGGGGAATAGTGAATAAACATCGAACGAAATTAATATTCCATCTTTTGATAAAGTTATATCTTTAATAGTATTAATGAACTTCAAAAAAAATTTCACGGTAAAATGTATAAAAATCAAAATTATTAAATTAATTTGATAACCGATTTTAACCATATTCAAAGCAACTCACTTTAGGTGAGTAAAGCAGGTAAGTTTAATTCTCACCTCAGCACGTTGCCCTACTGATTCGGTGGAGGCAGAAAGAGAGGAGAAACCGATTAAATCAGGGCATAAAAGCATACGTTTTATAATTTAGAGGTATTTTATTTAGTTTTATCTTGTGCTACCGAAGATGGGGGCATAGCCCTTGAAATGTATATCTAGCTACTTAATGCTTGTTCTGGTATTTGGGTGATATTCTATATTATAATTAAACACGGTAGTGATATTTTTTAAAATAGAGTATAGGGTAAAGATCTATCGCCAAGTTATTGATAATTACAACTATTAGGTTACGTACGAAGCAAAGAGACATATTAATAGTGTAGTCATATTTTAGCCAAGTAAGCCTTTTGCAGAGTCAAGTACCTTGTCATTTATACTTCTGAGATTAATATTATATTAGACTTGTTGGATTTATATTAGATGTGGGTTAATATACGCGCCAGCAATTTTTGAAATTTACCATTTACAAGGATGAGATATTTGTGTATAGGAAGAAAATCTGCACATGGTTTTTAGTTTGAGGTGGAGGTTTCAAAGATTATCGTGACATTTAAGGATTATGATCATTTTACCTGTTTGATTGAATGTAAATGTGGTATTGCAAGTGCTATCTGGGGTTTGTTGGATTTATTGATTTGTTCAAACAAAATCGGAACACTTGGTAGGTCTAGGTGGGCTATTGTTATTTAACTGGTGGACGGTATAAAATTCACCGTTTATGCAGAACTTTTTATTTACGATGTAAGGGTTCAACAATTTCGACTTGACTTCACTATATTGCACTATTTATTTTTTCCGGTCAACTATATCATTTGGATATCTATCTTGAATAATTGCATACATCGAATCTTTAAATTTGATTGAGTTTATCAAAATTTCAACTTTCTTGGTATCCTTTATTACTTCAAGAATATTATGAATACGAAGCTCGAACGGCTAATCATCAAATCCAAAGAGGAGTACATTTCTTACGGAATTTCCGATCCCAAGCGTTATCAAATGTTTCTTTTCTACCGGTGGATACTTCAAAAGCAGATATGCTGCTTAACAGCACAGAAATGAATTCCTTCTTGTTAGTTCGATAGACAGAAACCTTATCGGATTATTTAGCAACAAATCGATCTTGTACTGACTGTAGTTCCTGATAAGAATTTGTCATGATAAATATAGGTTGTGTCTAATCTTGTGGATACCAACGATAGCTTTTTAAGGTTAAAATAAATTCGAGTGAGCAAAAAGAAATAAACCCTTTCCACAAAATGCGTTGTAGCTAATTCTTACGTCAAATATTTTACAAAATGTCTTTAAAAGAATTTAAGGGGTTGTTCAGAAATACTTATTTGTATAGTGACTGCATAAATTATTTTTATATCCGTAGTAGTAGACTATGTGTAGGTATCTCACATAGTGAAAAAAGAAGAGAGGAAAAATACAGTCCACAATTCATAAGCCATTCACACCAACAGGAGTCATATAATTAACAAAATATTTTTTTGTTATCATCAAATAATAAAAGCATACTAATTATACTGTAGACTAGACAACTGACTGTTTTCTCTTTATCTAAAAAAATGCATTTATTGTTTTATACTAAAGTTATATAGAGAGTCTTCAATCCTAAGGATTGAGTGGAAACAGCACGCCACGCCGATCTATCCGGAGCTAATTCCTTTATCTCCCTACAGCTATTCATTCTAACATCTTCCACTATCTGACCCACATACTCAAATCTAGGCTTACCTACTTCTTGCTTTCGTCCACTTCACCTTGTATAACTAAATGCTTAATACACCCATGTTTAAGAATGTGACCTACTAGTCTATTTCTCTTGCAATCTAAAACTTCCCAGATACCTCTTTTATCCCCTTCACCGCTTGATTTATCACTTAGTATTCCCAACCAAGCCTTCCTACCGTCTGCTATTCTACACTTTATACCTAACTTTTGACACTTCTTTTATTTTATCATCTCCTATCCTAATCCTCATTTTTTGCCTGCATTACTTTTTGTCACACCTCATCACTTTGGTCTGGCCAATATTTTTATGTTATAATCCTCCATACCATTTAATACCTGTTCTAAATTCTGCTCGCTTTCTTCCAAGACAGCTATATCGTCGGCGAACCTCAACATATATATTTCCTCTCCCTCTATTTTTACACCTACACTACCCACCTGTTCTTTTGCTTTGTTTATAACAGCTTCAATAGATAGATTAAATATTAAAGGCGAAATGTACAACCCTGCTCGACTCCCTTTCCTATTTGTGCTACCTGTTCTGCTCCCTCAATTCTAACCAAAGCAAATTGATGTTTATATAAATTGAAAATAATTGTCCTATCCTTATAATTTATTACCGATTCTTATAAGATTACAAGCATTGTCCTTATAAGGTTACAATCTACATTATCGAATGCCTTTTGTAAATCTACGAAAGCTATTTAAGTTGCCTTTCCTATTCTCATTCTTTTTTTCTACTACCGTTCTTAGTGCTAAAATAGCCTCCCTCGTCCCTCTGTTCTTCCTAAAACCGAACTGGTCTTCTCCTAGTCTTCCTTCTACTTTATTTTCTAACCTGACCTGACCTAACCTGTCATAAATAATGCTTAATAGTATTTTCGATGCGATGGTAGACTAATGTTCCTATAGTTCTCAAACAAATTACGAAAAAATTGCTTGTAACCTTGTAACTCTGCTTTACTTCCGTCTGCTAGAATTCGCTCTATTGATCGAACAGATATTGTTGTGGCTCTCGAAACAATCTGTTTAATTTCTTGCTTACTTTTGCTTTCATTAGTATTTTGAAAGAATTTAAAAACGTCATAAATTACTTCTTTTGTCTGGCTGCTCAACGTTTTATTTTGAAGAAGAGACATAATATTATATGTTACATATATGTAACTTAATATTTGATAAATATTGCAACTAATAACTTGTGATGCCAATATAAGAATGACATTAATTTTCACTCGCTATAATTACTTATAATGCCTTATAATACGCCACTGAGCCTACAGAGTACTCTATGAGTGGTTATTGAAGATGTGATTACGCTGGCCTTGCTTGGCTGTAAGACGAGTACGCATACCCTTGCAGTCGCGGACGTTCGCCAGTTGGAAAAAATTAACTTATAGCACCTACTTTCTTTGTCATATTCACTATTCGACTGCGCTGAAAATGCTGTGGTACCTCTCCCTTGTCATATATGTTACAAACTAGCCTTTATTATCGATCCTGTATCATTTCCCCCGATTAAAGATTACTTCGTTTGATATCACTTAAATATATTTGTTTATTTACGGAAAACTTTAGTACTTTGCAACTAAATATGCAGAACACCTTAAAGATTTTAAGTTAAATAAAGACAAATCAACTTTTGCTGAACATATTCGCACTTGTAGCGGTAATTTTCATAATATTGAAGATCTCTGCAACTTAAGTTTTTGGGAGTGAAAACTTAAGAAAAAAAAATTTTTTTTCCATTATTTATTACAATGTATTTTATAATTTATTTAATACAAGGGAACTATCGACTGACAATTTTAAATTCTGCACGAATAATGTTATCTTTTCCAAACCTACGTCTACTTTTATACATTTACATTATTTACTTTTAGAGTCATTTGTTTTACATTTGATTTTTACGTGACATAAAGAATAATTGATTAATACATTTATCAGCATAATATTACTACCTAATACATGATATATATGATTAATACGTGTTTATGTAAATCTATAACATGCATGTATTGTATAAGAGAGAAACTTAATTTCCTAGAATCTCTGGAAAATCATAAAGCTTTCAAAAATCCCTACAATTACATCATCAACGACAAGTTAGTCTTTGTTCACTCTAAACTCTTTGTTATGCTTTAATCTTTCTCTGGGTATTTCCACATAATTTTTGCTATATTGTATTTTATTTCTTAACATTTTACGTGTTACCTGACATATAAGTCATTTTTTATATCTTGGCGGACTTAATTCATCTTCTACTGCGCATAAGGGTTGAGCTTCCAGTATCATTGTTGCCATATATGAATAAAAAACTTCTAGTACAAAGTGCTCAAATTGTAAACTGCATAGCAAAATTCAGATTGAGAATATTTAATGTATGAATATATACGGCTTCGATTAAAGTCCACTATTTAGTAAAAAGTTTCCAGTTATTTATTATTTGTTTTGATCAATTATGCTAATATAATACTGTCTGTATTTGTTGGCTGTCGATATGACAACATTGCAGTAATTTTGACCACACCCTCAAATGACAAAAATGCAGTGGCGAGCATCTCTTCACGATCATAAGGTTTCGGGGTGTTGAAGCGGCCAGTATATTTTCAATTTTTTGAATTGTATAGTAATATCATTGGTCTTATGCATTAACTAGACTTAATTTGTAATGCGCAGTAGAAGGGGCGGGCCCGCCACTTAAAAAAAATAGCCTATATCTTCTATATTTACCATCCCCTCTTAATAAAAATTGTTACTTATCTTGTATAAATAGTATGTTAAATTCTGTATATTGACAATGGGCTTGTACGAATCTAGTCGTAAATAAACAAATATATTTAAGTGATATTAACTGAAGTAATTTTTACCCTATCCTTTATAATCACATTGTTTAAGTGCAATTATAATACTAATAATTAATTTTAATCAGAAATAATTAATTTTAAAAATTATCACTACGGTGTTAAATTATAATATAGAATATCACCTAAATACCGTAACAAGCATTAAGTAGCTAGATGTACATTTCAAGCGCTATGCGCCCATCTTCAGTAGCACAAAATAAAACTAAATAAAATACTTTTGTCACGAATCGTGATTGATATACTATCAAATAAATAAGTCAACATGACAGAAGTACTTCAAAATTGGCATATAATATGACCTATAAATCTTTTAAAAACAATAAAATTAAAAATTACAAATTATAAATTAACGAAAATAACAAGTAACTGCAAAAAATATTGGTTTGTGAAATTTAAAATAACCAAAATAAATAAATAAATAAAATAATAATAAATAAATTTAAAAATAGTTTTTATTAAATAAATTAAATAGACAAGATGCAATTGGGCCCGAATCTAAATTCATTAAATTTGATTTAGATTTATGCATGTATATACTTTCATAAGCATTTAACTCGGAATAATTTAAAACATTTTTAAGTAATTTAAGTGAACTAATTCGAATAGGATGACCTGATTCAAAAATATGCTCGGCGACAGCACTTCTATGTTTTCTATTTAATCTGAAATGAGCTAAATGCTCCTTAAATCTGGTTTCGATGGATCTACGTGTTTGTCCTATATATACTTTAAGACAACTAGAACAAGATATTTCGTAAATACCCGATTTTTTATTGAAATCAATCGAATCTTTTGGATTTCCTAGAAAATTAGCAAGACTATTAGAACTATAATATGTTACTTTAAAATTATATTTATTTAAAATACTATCTAAACCACGTGCAATTATAGGATCAAATGGTAATTTAACAAATTTTGGAGTTGCATTATTACTTTGTTCCAAGCTACTAATATTTTTGATATCTCTTGCTCTTTTAAATATTCTTAATATATTCTTTATAATTTTAGAAGAATAGCCATTCTGTACTGCTACATTTCGGATATTATTTAATTCAATGTCATATTTACCATTAGATAAAGGAAAATTTAATATGCGGTGAATTAAAAAATTAAAAGCAGCATATTTATTATGTTGACGACAATGATTTGAATCGTTCCTTATAATTTATAATTTGTATTTGTAAATTTTAATTTGTATTGTTTTTAAAAGATTTATAGGTCATTATATGCCAATTTTGAAGTACTTCTGTCATGTTGACTTTGACGATTCGTGACAGAAGTATTTTATTTATTTTTATTTTGTGCTACTGAAGATGGGCGCATAGCGCTTGAAATGTACATCTAGCTACTTAATGCTTGTTACGGTATTTGGGTGATATTCTATATTATGGAAATAATTAACATAAAAATGTATTTATACAATATATTATATTTCGTATTTTATCATCCAAATAAATTCTTACATATAAGCGAAATTATTTGTGAACATTGCTTTTGTTGTTGCTATGGCGACTCTGTAACGTGCAATAAGTAAAATATGCATAAATAACTTTTTATATCCATAATAATAGATTATATCGTACTACTTCTGTTCATAACTGAAAGTAAAATCCGTTAGTATGTGTTTACAAAACAATTTACGGTAATTCCTACATTTTGTTGAAGTGATTTTCCATTCTTTACCGCTGTGTAACTTTTTCGCTTCAGCTTACTGCTTCTTTGAACACCCGATATTTGCGTATTCACACATATCCAGCAATGTTAAAAGAGAAATTAAAACTTTTGCTTAATTTGGTGTAATGCAGTAATAAATATGTTATTAATTGTCCTAAGTATTAATACAGTACCTTATATATCCACCATACTTACTGTAATGTTTTTTTCTACGAGTTTTATGCACAAATTTAAATAATACCAATATAATACAAATACAATTAAAATATGAATTTAGTTACATATTATAATAATTCAAATATTATAAATCTCAGTAATTCTCTAACATGCGTTTTTGTTATGAAATAAAATTCATTTCACAAGGTAATCATTAGTTCTCTAAAATAACAATTTTTTGATATTTTGCATATAAGTGTTTTTTAATTTTACTAATTGATTAATTAATTTTTGACCAAATGCAATTTAACAAATTTCTAACTTTACAAAAAGCTATTATGCTAGTGATGCTAGTGTTAGCACTAGCATCACTAGCATTCGTTTCATTCGTTTCAAAATCATTCACATTGATTGGCTCGCCTGTGAAATCATACTATTGGATTTCGTTAAGAGTCTATTAACGATTTTTTTTTGTTTTGTTGTGGTGGCACTTATAAGAATATCAGTAAATGGCGAATTTTTTTTGTTTACTGATATCAATTGCGTATAAATCGTATTAATTGTTCATTTTCATGATGAGCTAGAAAAAATAGAGTAAATACAGATTATAATCGAAATTACTCGATTTTAGGTTTATAAAACTAATTACAATAATATTCATTACAAATTCTGGGGCTATTAGTTATCGAAAGTTTATCCTACAATGCATCGAAAAATCCATCATCTACGAGGGGGGATTTTAATTATAACCCCCCGACATAGAAGACAAAGAGGTAAGGTATTGCCATTTGGCAAAATAACTTGGGATATTATTAGATGCTTAAGTATAAAATATGACAGCCAAATGTCTCTCCTGTCCCTTACTACTTAAGCTCGAAGTTGATAAAATTGTGTTAATAAAAATATATAAATATAATAAAAATGAAGAAAAAATGAACCTGATAAAGTACCTCCAGAAGAAAGGGTTTTCTAACGAGATATCAATTTTTGATTTTGTTGTGATATACTTTTGTATTTGGATTTTGATATATTAAATGATAAAATTAGAGAATCAACAAGTAAAATTATATTCGATAAATTTCAAACACAATCTAAGAAACTTAATTCTCTTCAAAAATCTCAACTGAATACTAATTTTCAAAAGCTTTCTTATTCTTCATTACCCAAACCCAATAATCCAACAAACAACACAATCATTAATTTATCCCAAACGCAATTCACAACCCCTGAAATCTCACTTATGTCTAAAGGTCCTAAATACTCTTCACATATCTCAAATAAAAATCTAGAATTAACGTTTGCATTAATCAGAACTTGCCTTAAAACATATTCTTAATCCTGCTCCACCCAGACCAATACTAACTCAAATCCTTTCCAACCCTCTCATAAATTACTTGACAAAATTCGCTTGAAAACCCTACAAGAAAAATTATCATCCAATAATTTAATCCTTACTAAAGCAGATAAATTAAATGGCTTCGTCATCATGGATAAACTAGATTACGATAATAAAATATTTCATATTATCAACACACCTGAATTGAAAATAAAAGGTCCATAAAAGGGTCCATAAAAGAGACCCCACTCCCCATTTCAAAACTGAACTTAAATCCATATTTAGCAATATCTCCTTAATTTTTACTGTTCTTCAAAAATATCAAATGACTCAAATGAACCTATCATCCCCCAAGTTATATGGCGTTGTTAAAATCCATAAATCTGATAACCCGATACGACCTGTAGTCTCATTCATCAATAGCCCAGTTAGAAATCTTGCTATCCAATTAAACGATACTTTCAAACACTACACAAACTTTAATTCTACTCATTTGATAAAAAATACACTTGAACTAACCAACTTACTTAAACCACACAAAACATCTGAATTAGTATCATTTGATGTATCCAACATGTTTCCTAATATTCCTGTAGATGATTGCCTCTTATCTTAATAAAAAACACTTAGATGAAGAAAGTATAGACCCCTTTATTCAATCTGAAATTTATGAATCTATTAAACTCTGCAGTATGCAGAACTATTTCCAATTCAATAATTATTATTACTTCCAAAAGCGAGGCTTAGCCATGGGCTCTCCCTTGAGTCCCCTACTAGCAGATATTTTCATGCATAATCTAGAAACAAAAATAATAAATTCATCGTTAGGCAAAAAACATAACATTTTGGTACCGTTATGTAGATGACATTTTAGCTCGTTTTAATGGTACTACTAGGCAACTAGATTCCTTCTTATCATTTTTGAACCAACAACATAATAATATTAAATTTACTTTAGAAACTGAAACCGATCACTCTATATACTTTTTTGATTTAACCATATGGTATATTGACAGAATTCCCAATTACATTTTAACATTTATAGAAGACGTACTTTCTCATATATAACAATCCCAGCCAACTCTTCACATCCTTTGAAACATAAACTTACAGCTTACAAATCTTTAATTCATAGAGCCTTCTCCTCTAGTATTTGAACATTTTAACCTAGAGATTTTCTATGTTGAATGGTTTTCAAAAAACATCCATTTCTAATCTTGTCCATAGGAATTTTGAATAATTGTGATATATAGGAAGCGTAAGCAAATAATCTACAACTCTATCTATTCTACATGCTCTTCTACTAACACTACTAAATACGTTTCCTTTACTTTTTCTCCACAGAACACAAAAAAAATTCTTTATCCAAGCACAATTTAAGTCTATCAGAACGAACATCTTACACCCTATCCAATCTATTATTTAACCATAAAGATAAGACAGATAAATTTAACCGTAGTGGAGTATATAAGATTAATTGTCCAGATTGCAATGCAATAGATATTGGCCAAAGAGGCGGTAACTTTAAAATTTGATTTAATGAATATTTAATTAATTCGAACTTTGCTAACCATATTTTAGAATTTCACCATAATTCTCCTAGCATAGATAATTTAACAATTTTACATGTTTGTTCAAAAAGTCATACATTAAATCTCCTTGAATCATTAGAAATTCACAAATACCGCAAACTCTAATTATAAAGTACTTAATGACCAATTATACCTAATCTCCTCCCCATTATTCGATATTATCTGTAGGTAGATTGTTTATATATAAATGTGTTTTCTGTACTTCGTTTTCATTTCTTGATATCGCTTAATAAGCTAAACTATATTTGAATAAATCCTCGTTTTTAATTGTGATTTAAAACATCGTATTTTTATTTCTCTTCCCCAGTTGTATTTTCGTTCACTTTCTCGCTTATTCTTAAAATTCCAGCAAGTATTGTTCTTGCTTATCGAGTGTGGCAGTTGCTGCACTTCAATTTTCAGTTGTGTGATTCCATTTAAAGTATCGCGAATTTGAATTACTGCTTCATGAACAAAGTTTCAAAGTTTCTTGAAAATTTGCACTTTTCACGAAACTGTTGATAACAGTCTCAAGTTCTTTGGCTTGCGTATTCGTAAGCACCATATTGATACACTTTTCACAGCAAATAGGTAAAAATGCATTTCTTCTATGATACAATATAATGATACAATATAAAAACTATTTAACTTAAAATGAATAAATGAATAAACCCGAAATGAACATAAGTTTCGTCCCTTTTTAATGCTTTACCAAAGCATATCAAAGAAAAGTGAAATTATTATTTTAAGCAATGTATATCTCTAATTTAAATTATACAAAATTATTTAAAAAATGCGAACACGAATTTGCCGAAGTTTTAAATTTGCTAACTGTCTGATTATAATACAGTTAGAAATCGAATTTTCAACAGAATAATATAATTTCTGTTAAAAAGAAATATAACTTGACTTGATATGCAACAATTCTCACTAATTTTCATAACTCAATAAATACTTGTGTATGTCAACTTTTCTTCAATTTAACTATCAATATGTTATTAGCACAAATACACATTGGAACGGGAGATATGATCCTGAAGTTCGTAATGGTCTATAGGTCTATAGGTCGTGAACTACTAACATCTTTTTAAAATGGACTAGTTCACAACTTATGTGAAATACATGCACATACTGAAAATAACCTCTTTTTTTCTCAATATTAAAATATTAAATAGTAAAAAATAAATAAATTGAAATATTACAATACTTATTTTGAATTAAAAATGAGGAAGAAAAACAACAATGTTTATAATTTATACAACACACACACACACACACACACACACACACACACACACACACACACACACACACACACACACACACACACACACACACACACACACACACACACACACACACACACACACACACACACACACACACACACACACACACACACACACACACACACACACACACACACACACACACACACACACACACACACACACACACACACACACACACACACACACACACACACACACACACACACACACACACACACACACACACACACACACACACACACACACACACACACACACACACACACACACACACACACACACACACACACACACACACACACACACACACACACACACACACACACACACACACACACACACACACACACACACACACACACACACACACACACACACACACACACACACACACACACACACACACACACACACACACACACACACACACACACACACACACACACACACACACACACACACACACACACACACACACACACACACACACACACACACACACACACACACACACACACACACACACACACACACACACACACACACACACACACACACACACACACACACACACACACACACACACACACACACACACACACACACACACACACACACACACACACACACACACACACACACACACACACACACACACACACACACACACACACACACACACACACACACACACACACACACACACACACACACACACACACACACACACACACACACACACACACACACACACACACACACACACACACACACACACACACACACACACACACACACACACACACACACACACACACACACACACACACACACACACACACACACACACACACACACACACACACACACACACACACACACACACACACACACACACACACACACATATATATATATATATATATAAATTTCGTTCCGTTCACCCAACACACTATCACATAAATGTTAGTACTGCTATTGGTACTGTATATGTAATGTATACTATACTGCATCGTTTACGAGTCGTTGTGATTCATGAACGGTTTAGTACACGACGGGTTCAGGACCTAGTACAAGTACATCAATACGTATACCGTGCACCATGTAGTTCATAGTTCACGAACTAGGTCATAGTGACCTATAGGTCGTTGCAAAACATCGTCACAGTACGCCCGTCATTTGATTGAACCGTTCAGAGTGAACGGTTCGCGAGTGAACTACACATCGCTATTAGAGACAGCCGCTAGCATATCCTACATGTAATTGTTTACATTCCGATTTATAATAATAAGCATTTTCTTGAAATGTAGCAATGTATTGAATTAGGAAATTACTAATAAGACTCTATCTACAATTTAATGTTTATATAGCGTATCATCACCATTATAAAGTAATACCACATTTTATAAAGAATACAGCATTAATATTATTAAATCCAAATGATTGGTTGAATTGAAAAAGGCATGCTACTACAATTTCCTCTGAGCTAACTCCTTCATTTCCCTATAGCCTCAATCGAAAGTCTTGCACTAATCTGTCCTAGGTAGTACTCTTCGTTGGATGTACCTCTTGCTTTCGATTTACCGTACCTTCTTTCCTGATATTCTGAATATTACCGAATAGCCTCGCTTCTACGTTTAATACTCAAATGCTTTTTTAATTAACGAAACCAATACATCGTTAATTGCCATTTTATCTAAGGCCCCAATCTTCATCATCTTCCTATAGAAGATGCTTCGTTCATCATATTTCAAGGGATTCTATTCAATGTTATAAAGTGTCGACATTTACTAGACTACTCGAAGCAACTACTAATACAAAATTAGTAATATAAAATGCAAATAATCTAACCATTACAAACTATTGACTTCATCACAGTATTATTGCATGCGTTTTTTTTGTCCATATATCCACGAACTTAGCCTATGCATTGAGAAATTGCATAATAAGTAAAATTGAAGATAATATTACACATAATATATACGCAGCTTATTGTGCCGCAAGAAGGTCAGACGACACAAATTGCGAGGTGACAATTAGCGAACCATCGGTTAATTCAATCATAATAATTAGTTTCGCAACATTTGTATGCTTAACCGCAATAGATGAATATGCATCTTTATTAATATACCGATGCATTAGCATGCTTCATAACATAGTAATATGATGTTAGTAGTATGATTGGTGTTATATTTAAATGTACAATTTATAAATGTGTTCAGTAAATATATTAAATATAATAGAAAATATAACAATATAATGTTATATAATGTTAATGTTAATTTGTTAATGTTATTAACAATATAAAATTAATACAAACGTTAGGGAATGAAAAACAGAAGAGAACAGAAAGCAATTATCAATTTATTTAATAAAAACTATTTTTAAATTTATTATTATTATTTTATTTATTTATTTATTTATTTTTAGTTATTTTAGATTTCACAAACCAATATTTTTTGCTGTTACTTGTTATTTTCGTTAATTTATAATTTTTAATATGTATTGTTTTTAAACGATTTATAGGTCATATTATATGCCAATTTTGAAGTATTTCTGTCATGTTGACTTATTTATTTGATAGTATATCAATCACGATTCGTGACAGAGGTATTTTATCTAGTTTTATTTTGTGCTACTGAAGATGGGCGCATAGCGCTTGAAATGTACATCTAGCTACTTAATGCTTGTTACGGTATTTGGGTGATATTCTATATTATAATTTAACACCGTAGTGATAATTCTTAAAATTCATTTTTTATTAATAAAAAAATTATATTCTTATAAGAATATTGATTGCAATTTCCTAATAACTAATTCCTATAAAAAATACCTCATATAATTAGCCCACTGATATCCCATATATAGTTAGTCATTCATCATATTTAAAAAATCCTTAGAGAGAAATTCACTGATTAAAAAAAAAATTGTAAAACTGAAAAAAGAATGAGTTTTGCGCGAAGCTTTATTATCGGATACGTCTACTATAGACGATTCACTGTAGCGATGGCAAACTGTAGGTCACTTTGAGGACCTAGTTCGAAGTTCATAGTTCATTTCAATGTACCGTTCACGAACTATAGGTCGTGAACTAGCAACAACTTTTTAAAATGAACTAGTTCACGACCTACATGAAATACATGCACATACTGAAAATAATCTCATTTTTTCTCAATATAAAAATATTAAATAGTAAAAAAAAAAAAATGAAATATTACAATACTTATTTTGAATGAGGAAGAAAAAACAACAATGTTTATAATTTATACAAAACATATACTATATAAGGAAATATAATTTCGTTCCGTTCCCCAACACACTTTATCACATAAATATTAGTACTGCTATTGGTACTGTATTTGTAATGTATACTATACTGCATCGTTTACGAGTCGTTGTGATTCATGAACGCTTTAGTACACGACGGGTTCAGGACCTAGTATATTTAGTTATAGAAGGCAAATTAGAGGGAAAGCAAGGGGTATGTAGGCCTAGATTGGAGTATGTGGGTCAGATAGTGGAGGACGTTAGGATTGCTAACTATAGGGAGATGATGAAATTAGCTCAGGATAGATCGACAGATGGCGTGCTGATTCCAACTAATCTCTAAGAGTTAGGACTAACTAAATATTGTTTATATTGTGTATAAATAACAGTATTATAATAATAACCACGCAAATAACCAGAAACTTAGATTTCAAAGAAACGATACTGTCAAATTTGAAGATTTTCATTTTCATGATATGTCTTAAGCTGGGGAATTATGCTATCGCAATAAGAATCCTATTGTGTCTGCATCTACAAAGATGACAAAAGTATCAAGATCGATGCTTTCTTGGTAAAATTGTATGCCAGAAGACAGATGCATACATTTATACGATACCATTAGATTATAACTAACCTTTCAGCTTCTGTATTGCAAGTAGTACAAAGAAAGGGATGTCTTGATAATTTTCTGTACTATAAGATTCTCCGCTCACCCTTTATATTTATTCAAACGATAGTTTAATTATTAAATAAATAATTTATTTTCTTTAGTATTGATGTACACTTCTGTAAATAATCTGTAAAATGCATCTTTAATTTTATAAAAAGTATTTAATGTTAGACTTTTAAATTTTTTTTAATGTTTCCCTCAAAATTTGAATCGTGCAATATCTGCCTAATAAATCTTTTTTTTTAAATTATCGAACATAATTAAAATCATTAACGAAACATCAAATAATTCACAAGTACATCAATACATACACCGTGCACCATGTAGTTCATAGTTCACGAACTAGGTCATAGTGACCTATAGGTCGTTGCAAAACATCGTCACAGTACGCCCGTCATTTGATTGAACCGTTCAGAGTGAACGTTTCGCGAGGGGAGTACACATCGCTATTTCTTTCATGTTGTATACTGTGTAGTCTGCACACACGAATGTTTAAATTATGTTCGTGTATTGTGTATCGTATTGTGTATCCTACATCGTGTTCTAAATTTGAACAAATTGCCTTTATTGAATCATTACTATTGTCTGTAATTGTATATTCTATTTAATCCATCGATTACTATTCTCTGATACACATCCAGCAAGGAAAGTATATCAGAAAGTATGAGAATTCGTTGGTCGGATAGAATGTCGAGAATAAATTAATTTGATTGTGGTTCTACTTTTCATTTGAGAGACGGAAGGTTAAAATCCCCGAGGATCACAAAAGTATCACCACAATTATTATTATAAACCTCTACTAGGTTTTCAACAAATAATTGTAGTTTTAACACATCAATATCTGGAATAAGGTAGACACAATAAATATGAATTGGTTTAGAGCCAGGTAAATTTAATGATACCACAATTCTTCATTTGTGGTTTGCCAATTTGGGTTTGGTATAATTGAAATCTTAAGATGATATATCACTACAATTAACACGCCATCTCCATCCGACTTTCTGAAGTATTCTGGTCCTATTCTCTTCGGTAAACCTCGTACAGATCATGATCAAATAATTCGGCATTATATACGGAGTCTTTAAGCCAAGTGAGATACAAAATATCACAGTTTGACAAATATACATTTACAAAAACATCGTGTGTTTTTGACCGACGCACATTTTGATAATGAAAACTTAGAGAATTCAATGAATAGTTAGTTTCCCTGTATAGCCATTGTAAAATAATCTAGATTTATAGAATGATCCGTCTATGTGATGTTGATTTTAGGATTTAATATCGCAGAGATCGACTTAAGTTTTCTCTTTTTAAACTTAAGAAAAACTTTATTTTATTTCATGGATTACAATATATATTTTATATTCAATTTTATATATAAGGGAACCACAGAATAACTGACAATGTTAAAGTCTGTGTACTAAATGGTTACATTTCTTGTGGAGTCAAATACTTTTATAGTATTTGCTAAGTCTAAATAAAGTAATTAATTTAACAATAGTAAATTGATAATTCTAAATTAGGTAATTAGATTAATCAATGTTTTTAATTCGTGCCTTAAAAGAAAATAGTCGTATCGCTAAACTTGCTTAATATACGTATTGATAAATATATAACACCTCCCCATTAAAACAAAGACTGGGTGATTAATTTGAAAACTGATGAATGACAATATTTTTAACTTTATTTTAAAATATTTTAATGAGCAGTAATTCGAATTGTATCCAGGCTTATGGGTTCCTCCTGGGACACTGCATGATGTTTAGTTTTCAGGGTTTTAGGTGACAACAATATACGATATTTATACAATACAAAAAATCCAATACATATTAAAATTAAATAGATAATTATAGTCCATAAACTAGGGATTCGTAGCATATTAACATTAACATTTTTGTCTAAATCTAATGATAATTTATGCAAATTTTCTTTAATAATTTGTGTATCATCTAAATTAATATCTTCCAAATACAATGTACCTAAAGTTGGTGCTTCTTTATTTATTGAAAAAGTGTTTAATGAATTACATAACATTTTTCCTGGAATAATTTCTTTACATGGTTTATTTATTGAAGCATAATATTGTTCACTTAATAACAAATATTTTGACTTTGGTATTATTATTTCATATGAATGTTCATTTCTTGAAATGGGTAATGGATATAAATGGTAATAATTATAATCAATATTTTCTACGATTGGAATATCTAATAGAAATGTGATTTTGGTATTTAAAATATAAGCTCTTATATTTATAAGATTTTCAAAAGGTATAATTGTATTCAATTCTGGTTGCAATGGTAATGATTTCTCATTTAATTGTTTTTGTATTTTGATTAATTCATTAATTAAATGTACCGGATCAATAATTGATGGGTGCATTATATTTAATTTTGCAAATGTAATAGCAGTTTGTACTTTTTCCAATAATCTTAATATTGAATTTAAAGCTGTAATTAGTTGAATAAATACAGTATTTACTGATAACGTAATTAATTCTTTTGCATTACTTTGATGTATTGTTACTTCTAATTGGAGTATTTTTGATTTAAGATTCTCTTGATTGCTTGATAATTTATGAATAGTATTATTGAATTTTGTAATTGCTTCAGAAGTAAGGCTTATTTGTTGCTTTTGTGAGTTAATATATTTCACTTGATTAACCTTTAAATTTTCAATTTCATTATTCAATTTGATAGCGTCTTCTTGATCTAAATTACCTGTGATTGCTTTTATAATACTACCTAATCCATTAATTATTCCTCTTTTCTTTCGACGTGAAATTACTGGAGAAATTTGTAAAAACGTTTGTTGTATTTCCTCATTCAAATGTTGTATTAAATAAATGTAATTATGTGAATCATTTTGAATTGATAACGTAACATTAGTATTGTCATATATTTCTTTAATATTTATAAAATTTACTTTTAATTGTTCAAACTCAGTTTTTAATTTATTTAAATCAAATACTTGTACAAGAGTCCAAGTATCAGATATTATTTTAGTAGTTCCTAATTTGCATGGTAATAAACCAGGATTATTTATAATTTTAGTAATATTTAATTTAGTAGACATTATTCCGACGAAGAGGGATCTGAAACAATTGGAGGAAATCTCAAATTACTAAGATGTACTTTCCGTAAAATGTCATTATGATCTTTTATCATGCATGTATTATTTGGTAATAATTCCATAATTGTAAAAGGACCTTCATATTTTTTGTTTGTCTTATTTCTAGAAACATTCTTTTCATACACTGTATCATTAATTTTAAATCTATTTACATCAGATAGATTATTTCTTTGATTTAATAATCGTTCTTTTTTTTCTATCATTTTTTTTTGAATTAGTTTATAAGTATTTTTCATTTTATTTTTATGATTTAAACAATATTCTTGAAAATAATTAAAATTATAAAATAAATCATAAGGATTTCTACTTTCGGTATGTCCTAATAATATTTCTAGTGGAGTATATCCTGTAACAGAATGTATCGTATTGTTATATGCAATAATTGTATATTTCATTAAATGAATAGGGGATTCTTTTGAAGTTTGTCTTAGTAATCTAAAATGTTCAATAATTGTGGAATGTAATCGCTCAATAAGTCCATTAGATTCTGGATGTTTAGGGGTTGTTATATGAAAAATTATTTTATGCATTTGTAACAATTGTTTTACACATTCATTATTGAATTCGCTTCCTCCATCCATTGTAATATTTGAGGGTACTCCATAATGTTGAAAATAATGAAGTAATTTATCTGCAATTTCTACAGCATTTTTGGAAACTATATTATAAGCTTGACCTATTTTTGAGAAAGCGTCTATAATTGTAACAAAATTATTTCCTTCAATAGTAAAGGTATCTACATGTATTTTTTCAAAAGGTTTTCCAGGGGTTTCAGTAAGTACCATAGGAATACTTGGCTGATTTCGTTCATATTTTGCTTTTTTACAAAAATCACAATTATTTATATAATTACTAATACTATCTTTCATATTTTTCCAATAATAATCTTTTCTTAATCTTGCTAAGGTTTCATTAATACCACGGTGATTAGTCTTTCCTTCATGGTGGTTGATAATTAAATTTATTTGTTCTTCTATATCATTAATATTCCGTGTTTTCTTTAAACATCGTATTAAAATAGGTCCATTATTTGAAAAGTGTTTGACATATGTACCACAAATATCTTTATACATTTTTTCGGTATCAATAAACAAATGAGTTGTAATTTTAGGTTCTGTATAAGATTTTAACAAGCTCAATATTTCTTCTTCATTCTGATCTTGACTAATATAGGCTTTAATAATAACTTTTCCTTCTTGATTTTCTACCATTGGTTGTTTTGGATTTGTCAAAACTGTTGTAATAAATATTTGTCTAGGTTTATTATTAATAATATCTTCTGAAATTGGTATGCTTTGATTAGGTTCAATATCAATATTTGTATGAACTGTATTATCAATATCATTATCAATATATCTTATTAAGTCTCGAATTTCTGGGGTATTTGGGATTTCAGTATTTTCACAAATATTTTCAAGCATTTGATCTATATCATCATCATCTAAATTTACAATTATTGAAGCAGTATCTATGTCCAATAATTCGGTTGGATTAATTTCAACTCTTGATAAAGCGTCTGCATTTGTATTTAAACTACCCTTTTTATATATGACTTCATAATCAAACTCTTCTAACCGTAATCTCCAACGGGCTAATTTCGAATGAGGGTCTTTTAAAGAAAATAGCCACTGCAATGGTCTGTGATCTGTGTATATGGTAAACTTTCTACCGTATAAATATGGTCTAAAGAATTTAGTTGCCCAAACAATAGCGAGTAATTCTTTCTCTATAGTAGAATATTTAGTTTCACTTTCGTTAAGTGTACGCGAAGCATATGAAACTGGCAAATCATTAGGTGGACTTCCTTGACTTAAGACTGCACCTATGGCTAAATTTGATGCATCTGTAGTTAAAACAAAAGGTTTCTTAAAATCTGGATATTGCAAAATTGGATCATTAACTAACATTTCTTTACATTTTTCAAAACTTGCAATAAATTCGACTGAATGTTCTACTTTCTTTCCTTTCTTTAAACATTGTGTTATGGGTTTAGTTAATTTAGCGAAGTCTTGGATAAATTTACGATAATAACCAATTAATCCTAAGAAATTTTTAATTTCCTTTTGAGTAGTTGGAATGGGAAATTTAGTAATGGCTGAAATTTTATCAGGCTTTGGCTTTACACCTTCAGGGGTAATAATGTGTCCTAAATAAGCAACTTCTTTTCTTAAAAATTCACTCTTATCTAGTTGAATTTTGAAATTTGACAATCTTAAACGTTCAAAAACTTCTTTTAATCTTGAAATGTGTTCTTGAAGAGATGTTGAAAAAATAATAACATCGTCCAAATATACACTACATATTTCATTTTGCAACCCTCGTAAGATATTGTCCATAACTCTCTGGAAAGTGGAAGGGGCATTTTTTAAACCAAACGGCATTCTATTAAATTCATAATGACCGTTTTCAGTATTAAAAGCAGTTTTTTCAATATCTTTTTCTTCCATTTGGACTTGATGGAAGCCGGAAGTTAAATCTAGTGTTGTAAAATATTGACTTTTTCCTAATTTATCAAGGATATCAATAATGTTGGGTAGAGGATACTTATCATTAATTGTTTTTTCATTTAATTTTCTGTAATCGATGACCATACGCCACTTCTTTTTTTCGCTGGCGTCTAATTTTTTTGGAACTATCCATACAGGACTTGACCATGGGGAAATTGATTGTCTAATAATATTTTGAGATAACATAGTATTGATTTGTTTTGAAACTTCTTGTTTGTGAATATTAGGATACCTATATGTTTTTGTAAAAATAGGTGTATTATCTGATAAGTTTATTTGGTGTTTTATTTGATTATTAAAAGATAAAGGCAATTCTTCACAATAAAATATATCTCTACAATTATAACATAATTGTCGTATTTGATCATTTTCCTCAGAATTAGTATGCTGTAAGCGTATGTTTCTTAAATTTTGTTTTAGTAAATTATCATATTCTCTGTTTGGAATAAATGAGTTTGTAATATGATTGATATTTATTTCTTCTAATGGATCTAATTCTTCAATTAAAATTGAATCTTTAAATATTATCGTACGTTCAATATCTGTAGAATTTGTTATGACACTGGTAGCTATTTGATTTTCAATTTTTACTAGTGCTGATGGCATTTCTAATCCTCTCTCAAAATTAATATAATTTATGTAGCCATAATTAATATTTTTATCTACGGGAACTTGAACAATTTGCGCACATCTAGGTGAAATTTTAATTGTGATTTGCTGATTTTCTAAATATAAAGGTATATTTGCAAAAGGTGTAACTAATGAATTATTCTCTAAATCGATTTTTGCATTTAATTTTTGTAATAAATCGACTCCTATTAATCCATCATAATTAGGATTGAAATTAAATAAGTGAAATTTATGAAACATAGTGTTATTAAAAATTTTTGAAATTGGTTTGGTTAAACTATAACCATGTGAAGTTGTTTTATGAGCTGTACGAATTATAAAAGGATCGTCTTCAATTAGATTTGAATAATGTTTTTCTGCTAAGTTTGGATTTATTAAAGTTTTCGTAGAACCTGTGTCTAACATGAATTTGGAATTTGTTTCTGGTATAATAATATATGGTAGAGATGATACATTTGAATTATGTAAGACTATCTCGGGAAGTTTCTTTGAAAAACTAACGGAAAATTTTCTGATTTATTTATTTCCAGGTTATCATCATTTTGATTCTGGTCATTTGATGGTTGAACATCTTGATAATGGAGGTTATGACGTCTTGTATTAAATGTAGACGTTTCCATTGGAATTGGATGTTGATTATGATGAAAACGAGTATTATTATGATTGAAATTATTAGTGTGTCTGATGTTACCGCTATTTACTTCCATTGGTATAGGAGGTGGAAATCTCCTATTATTATTATTAGGTTTAAAAACATTTGGTTGTCTGAAATTTTTATTGAAATTATGATTTTGATTGTTAAAAAATGGTTGTTGTTGAAATGGTCTTTGAAAATTATTATTAAAATTATAAGGGGTATTAAATCTTCTTTGATTAAATGAATTTTGATTGTTAGCTTGAAATTGATTTTGAGGATTTCGGTAATTGTTTTGAAAATTATTATTTTGATTGAATCTAGGTTGTTGTTGTTGCATGAGTTGACCAACTTGTTGACGTATTGTTGGATTAACGTTTGCGTTGGAGTGAATTGAATTAATATTTTGTTTCTTGTTCCGATTATAGTTGAGATTTTCTTCTTCTAAGACAATTTTAATGCCTTCTTCCAGAGTATCTGGATCCCTACATCTAACTACTAAACTCATAGATTCTTTGAGTCCTCTCATGAATGTTTTCAGTGCTAAATTATTATATAATATTATTTTTGCATTTCGAATTTCTGCAATGGGTTCTTCATATGAACATTTTGCAATTAATAAGCTTCTTACATCTTGGCAGCGTTCACCAAAAGCTATGGCGGATTCATTGCCATTTTGAGTTAACATTAACATATCATTAACAAGAGAATCTTCACCTCGCTGGTCTCCAAAAGTTATTAATAAAAGCTTTTTTAAATCATCCCAAGTGTTTATATGTCTGATAGCAACGATTTGGGCTGCTCTTCCAACTAATTAATTTTTTATATGACGTAATAAAAATGAATTAAAATTACGATTTTCAGGGTTATCGGGATTTCTAGCTAGTTGATGTAAAATATCTTCACAGTTTGTGATGAATGTTGCAATTGTGATAGCATTACCATCGTAATTTGAAATGGTTTCTAATTGATCTCTTAAAGTAGCCATGTTATTTAAAATTTTTTGATTTATATTTATTAAATTATTCGATATTCTCAAAATCGCGAGGTTCAATATTTAAATTATCTAAATTATTACCATCATCCATATATATAAAGCAATAAAATTGTGAACAATATTTGACTTACATAAAAATTATTATTATCTTCATTAGATTCCTTTTTTTTTTCTTTCTTCTTGATTAACGTTCGCTGTTGTCTTCACCAATCGACTCCTTCTCTTCTTTGTTGATTCTGGACTCACTGTCGATCTCACCCAAGGAATTTGACGATTTTTGTTCTCCTTCCAGGAATTGGACCACAGTTGGAACAGATGTTTGATAATAAGCTCGATGAATGACAGGAACAACTTTTTAAGTTATGCGTTTATGATGTTCTATTTTTGATTAATTGTAGAGACAAAAGGACCTAAACCAATATTAGTGTTTTGGTTTCCTTCAAAAATTCTACTGACTGCGCCACTTAAGTTTTCTCTTTTTAAACTTAAGAAAAACTTTATTTTATTTCATGGATTACAATATATATTTTATATTCAATTTTATATATAAGGGAACCACAGAATAACTGACAATGTTAAAGTCTGTGTACTAAATGGTTACATTTCTTGTGGAGTCAAATACTTTTATAGTATTTGCTAAGTCTAAATAAAGTAATTAATTTAACAATAGTAAATTGATAATTCTAAATTAGGTAATTAGATTAATCAATGTTTTTAATTCGTGCCTTCAAAGAAAATAGTCGTATCGCTAACCTTGCTTAATAAACGTATTGATAAATATATAACAATTGATAATTCTAATTAAAGGTAATTAGATTAATCAATGTTTTTAATTCGTGCCTTAAAAGAAAATAGTCGTATCGCTAAACTTGCTTAATATACGTATTGATAAATATATAACAATCGTTTGTTGACGTACAAAAACCGAGCCATGCTTACCCAACAATATTTAAAATTGTAATATTTACAAGCCAATCTTGCATTGAAGAATAGAGTGTTGTAAAAAGGCGAACCGTGTTTATTAACGTATATTCGTGAGAATGAGGTTTGGGCAATTTTCATGGTAATCCCAGACTGGTTGTTTACTCGAGCAGCTTTAACGTATTTTCTTACGAGAGTTAAAAAGTTATCTTGTACAATATCAATGTTTTCGTGTACTATATTGCTATATTGTATCGCAACAGCTTCAACCATAGAGAATATTTTCTTTGTCATTAAGCGGATTGCCTTGAATAATAACATTCTTACGCCGATTATAGTTTTCGAGACTGTTCATCTTCACATCTTTCTCCATCAATGCCTTCTTAAGATCCATGACTTCTTCCTGAACATTTGTAACCTTGGGTTTCATAGGAGCAAGATTATTAATTTCGAATTGAAAATCGGAGATTTTTTTACTCCTGAACTTGGCTGCCTTTAATAGTTCATCATAGTTTTTCTGCATTTCTGTGTATCCAAAATGAAGAGTAGCAATTCTGTCCTGTATTTCTTGCAATACCTTAATCACAGAATTGGATTGAATTAAATCCGGTTTTGGTTGTGTATTCAAGCATAATACACACTTTCACGATACACCCGGTACTTACGTACTTGCTTGGAATTTATATATATGGAGAAAAAAAAAAAAAATATATAGGCTTGGGCAGTTCAAACGAATCGGAATCGCCTGCCCAAACTAATTCAAATAGAAATGCGAAAAATTGCAGTCTTATATAAAATTACGAGTTGCACACTCTAAAATTAATTTCAAGTATACAGGATGAACCATGAAAGCACAATTAAAACTGGTCTTATTTTTTTTAATGGAATACTATGTATATTTTAATTCCATTTCATAGCAGACATTTCAGTACTTATGAACACGTAAATTGTAATTTGTTAGAATGCGGCGTTGCCAAGATATTAGCAATTTTGTAAAAAAATTGGTTCATTGCAAGCCCAATTTCAAAAAATCATAACTTACTTAGGTAGCGAATTTAAGTAGTACAGTTTTAAATCTAAGTAACCACAAACATGGTATTATTTTTTGTAAATCAGTTTTTCTCCTGAAACATACAGGCATATGTAAGAGTCATGTTCAATTGGGGCATTTTCCTTAAAAGGTAAGTCAGATTTCTTAAATGGAACACTCTATATATTATTATATTGTGAAAGATAATTCGATTATAATAGAACCATTTTCATTAAATATGTCCTATACCTAAAAATAGTAGTTTCTGAGATATTGACATATTTTTGAAAAATGCAGCATCCAAATAAACAATTCAATTAAAATTAATATAAATCTTTAAGATTGCCATGGTAGATAATGTCAACTGTAATATTTGTGATTCAACAATTAAAGTTTACTTAAACCTACTTTACATTAAAACCATAAAGGTATGGCATAGCATTTGCAAGAGAAGATCGACATGATCTGGTGTTTAGGAGAGCGCTAGAAGAACCCTTTATTGACCGGTAAAATATACAAAGCAAATTTTCCAAATAGAAGACATCCATATGCAACTAGATATCAACATTTATTAAATACTTTCACAACGACTGGATCTGTTAAAACCTCAATTCATTACTTTTACTCCTTTACATTGGTACAAATACGTACTTATTATATAACATAGTATATAAATAGTTTATATATCATTGGGTCAGATGTGCTAATACTAAGCAATTGTCTCAGTAATACTCTTCGGTATACTTCGTATGATAATCATTTTGAATCTTCGTTTGTATTATATATTTTACCTAAATGAAACAATCTGCACAGCAGTTTCTCTAAGGTTTATTATAGTACATATAGAGAAGTGGCGGAATTTCTTAACTGTTACTAAAGTTTTTACACATCTCTTAACAAACCACGGCATGGCTACACTTGCGGACAATATACATATTACATACGTATTTTTAAGTAAATTTTTAA